>OZ010579.1:87360876-87378376 GCA_963932145.1 Acanthosepion lycidas
GGTATTCTCAGCATCCTTCCGTAGAACCACGTTTCTGCTGCTTCAAGCCTCCTCTTCATCGGTGAGGGGGATTGTCCAGAATTCATTTCCATACAATGAAAATACGTAAGAGTTTTGCAATTTTTCTGTTTCTTAATATTTTGCTTAGCTTTTGAAAGTCATCTTTCGCTATCCCAATGCACCTTCGGATATCAGTGTTGCACTTTCAGTCCTTACACTCCTAAAAATACAGAGATGCCTGCTTGCATGTTTACTAAATATAATACTGATAGTAAGAAGAAACTATATATATATATATATATATATATATATATATATATATATATATATATATATATATATGTCCGTGTGTGTCACGTAAGTAATTTTCGGTTAGTTATAATATTGGTTGAGGTATGCTATCAGGAATATCGATTGATGATAGTTTAAATTTTTCAATCTAATATATTAAATCTCAGTTACCGATGAAAGATGCTTCCGACAGGAAAGCTAAATGGAAATGCTGAGAAGACGTCAACATAGATTAACGTAGAATCACATTGAGACTAACACAACGCTCGCGGGATTCATCCTCAAAAGTACATCTTCTTGACATCATGAAAGAAAGTCGTGAGCAAATTTAATTATCTTGGTTCAAGAAGTCTAGTAAAGTGAACGAATTGGTTGTTCGACACGTTTTCTTTTTTTTTTTTTAACTGTAATTTTTGTCTAACATGCTCAATTTAATGTATCCTGACTATGGATTTTTTGGTGTCTTTCAATATCAAGCTACATATTAATTGTATGACAATACATCTGGCTAGATGTGTATATGTTCGTGCTAGTAACTGAGTTCAGATAGACCAGTAAAGGTATGCGTACACACAGGCACAGACTTTTGACTGTTCGGTAAGTAATTACGTATTTCGCCATCAGTTCACCAACCAAAGCTGAATGTTAGGAAAATGCGTATAGAATCAGTTTAACATTTCTTCTGTCCTGCTAAGTACTGATTATAGTACATTTTGTCGTTTTATATGGAAGGCCGGCAAAGAGTAATTTGGATTTCCAGTGTGTCACGTGTACGACAAAAGAAATAAGATAAAGAAAATTAACAAGAACAACAAGTAAACCCAACTATGTTTTATAGTAAACAAAACAAGGTTTTATTTTAATTTTAGTGATTTGGTTAGTGGCCAAAAATGAAAAGAACGTAAAGGCTTACAGACAAGAAGTTAGAAATACCTCAAAATAACTTCAGTCGGAAATTCCTGGGGTTTTGTAGTATAGTTTACATGTCAGGTTAGCGAATGATTGCAAAAGAAGTGCTCTGAATCAGACTTCTGCAACAAGTGACTTTGCTAGCCAACTCGCTTAATTTAGCGGCAAACAACAAATACGAATACCCGGATGAAAGACCTTCAATTGTAAGATCGTCCGACCACTTCAAAAAGTTTTTGAAGTCTTTTTTATCTAAATGACCCAGGATTCGGAGAAATTTCTTTCTTAAAAATAGAATCTCTCAATAAATGAACTTTCGCTTCAGAACCTTGTACACTTCAGAATCTGCAGTCGTCTTCTAACCAGAAATTCCAACCTTTCGTTTTTGGCTCACATTGACACAGGTGATGAAAACACATATTTGCATGTCAACAGAAAATGAAGGAATAATAATTACCACAAAATGAGAAACCAGTTCCAACACCAAAACCAGAACTCCATCAAACACAAATAATTTCTTAATGCCCGGTAAACAATGCAAAGTGTTGTCACTGTAGATAGAACATTCAAGAATCATCAATGAGGACGTTCATTGCGAGAAACTTTATCAAATAAACAAAAACATACGTTAGAAGTGCCATAGATTAATAAACAAAAAACATTTTATTCTCCAGCCAGACGATGGAAGGGCGCACCCTGAAAACAAACTCAAGAAACAATAAGATCTTTAGAGGATCTTAACGCTCTTCCACACCCTCCCAACTCTACAGATTTAGCCCCTACAGATTTGTATCGATCATTATATATTTGATAAGTGGCGGAACATTTAGACGCAAAGAAATTGAAAACAGTCTTCCAGACTTTTTTTTGTGGAAAGCTTCATAATTCATCATGCGTGGAATCGAAATTTGGTTCATTGGTTTGTTTGTTTGACGGCATATCAAAACCTTATGGGTCATTTAATGTCGAAATTTAGTTTTCTTGGAAGCTTTGGTAGAATAATTTATTTTTACTATTAAAATCTATTGGGGGTGTTTTTACTATAAAAATGTATTTTTATACATGTTTTGAACCTCGTTTGGGGGTTTTACTATTTGCCTATTGCTTGAGACTTTAACGGGTGCTACACTCCCGGGTCAGGGTGGGTGTGGGAAAACAGCAATTAAGAAGTAGTTCCACGATCCTTGCTACCGGATGTAGTTTATCGTCATACCCACGATAATCGAAAGTTTGTCTTCAAGTTCAGTTACCTTTATCGAAAATGAAGGTGATTAATTTTCATAAATATGTTAAATTTGTTTTTCTTTTCTTTCCTGTTAAAACTTCATTACTTTCCGAATATCCAAATATAATGAGTTGTTAGCTAAAAAACAGTACGGATTTGACTGCTACCTTTTGTGAATAAGTGTATGCATGTCAAGAGGAAGGGTTCTCTAGTAATTAAGAGGTATGCTAATATTTGTTTTTCAT
The DNA here is from genome assembly GCA_963932145.1 of Acanthosepion lycidas. NCBI lineage: Eukaryota > Metazoa > Mollusca > Cephalopoda > Sepiida > Sepiidae > Acanthosepion > Acanthosepion lycidas. Next base: position 87,363,547 of record OZ010579.1, read on the forward strand.
GCTATCCAACTGTTCTACTGATATAAATCAAATCAAGTTTCATTAAATTCAACCAACGGGATCTGTCTGTTTAAATGTTTATTGTATCCTTCTAATTTTCGAATAAGTTGGTGGGTATCCAGAGAAAACTTGTGTTATGTTTATTAGTTGTTTTGTTTTTGCTTGAACATTTCTATCGTTATATATATATATATTATAATAATAATAATAATAATAAAGAGAAAGAACAGTAAGATATATAATCCGGTGTTCTTATTAATATTTTTTATTTTTACAAAACAGTGCTCAATGCAAATCTAAAAAGCATAAATATTATAAATTTACTAATTTAAAAATATGGTTCTATCGCTACACAGGAATTACCATGTTTCAAAAACAGAAACTAAAAACTTCAAATTTAATTATAGAATTAAATTTAATTTAATTCTATAATTGAATTTGAAGTTTTTATATGTGACGCGTTTCGTTCCGAGAAAAAACTCCTTCACAGTACTAACGGTCTTCTTTATGTTATCATTCTCATATATATCAAAGATTGAATTGGTGTGAAAAAATACGCCAGAGACAAAAATAAAGACAAATGTGATAATAAGGTGAATGAGATAGGTGAAGTTAAAAATCTAGCTACTACTACTAATACAACAATTAAATAATCATCATGGTCGTCATATGTCATCATCCTTCTTATGACCGGGTGTTGTAGTAGTTGCGCAGCTGAGTGCATGACCAACTACCTCCAATCAAATGCCCCATCTGTGTAGTAATATCTGAGACCCTGAGAAATATCTATCAAGTCAACTCAATAACTTCATCAACATATCGTTTCCACGGTCTCCCTCTTCTATTATCTATGGTGGTATCTCGTAGGATGGTAGCGGAAAGATTATTGGCATTTGTGACGTAGTCGTACAATTTCAACATTTTCTTTTTGACGGTGGTTTATGTGACCTTGCAACCCTGACGTCTAAATGACGCTAGAAATGCCGAGACCGAGGTTGCTGTCTAGCCAAAAATATAACAAACTTATATAGTTTATATAAACAATCTTAAGAGATTGTATGTCATAACTTGAACCGATTTTTAATAATTACTGTTCCCTGTTTCTACGGAGATAGGTAAAGCGTGATCTTAATAAGCTCGATAAGTGGGTAGGAAATTTTCTTGAAAAGAAAATTCTATTATTCACCTTAGAATATTTTTCCAATATTTAACGTCTTACGGCCATATCACGTTGAAAAATCGAAGTTAAGCAACGTCGAGCCTGGTCAGTACCTGAACTGAGTGACCACTTGGGAATACTAGATGCTGTAAGCTTGGCTGTGCGTGTGGTGTAATGGGTAACAGCTCGGAATTGCAAATCGGAGAGCTGAGTTCAGATTCCAGGTGGGTTCGTTATGTTGCCTGACGCGCAAATATCTTTGGGAAAGGTATGAATCGGCTTCCGTTCAACCACGTTGAAATATCGGTCCCCGAACGATTATCGATGTTAGGCACCATCGAACCTCTTCGATGGGTGACCGCCTGAGAATGCCAGGTGCTGTAAGCTTGGATGTATGGATGATTAAATACATAATTACTCGGAATTGTTAATCGGAGTGCTGAGTTCTAATTCCAGTCGGGTTCAGTGTATTCACACGCGCCAATTCCCTTAGGAATGGTATTAATCCACCTCTTACCCGGATTTAAGAGTTAATTAGTAGGATTTGTAGTATTATCTCCAAAACGACTTAATATCAAAAATAAATTTTGGCTTTAAATAACCTTCAGAGGGTTGATAAACCGTAAAAGACAAAACAGTCAATGAATCCAATAATTAATTGTATCATTCTGATTGCTATCGACAGTTTCATTCTTTTTTAGTTTATATTCTCTTGCCTTAAAACTATATTTCTTCATATACATGTATATATTAGGTTGGTGCAAAAAAAATGACGTAATAATGTCGTTTTTTGACGTATTTTTAAAGTAAAACAACGACATTATTACGTCATTATATTTGCCCCAACCTAATATATATATATATATATATAGAGAGAGAGAGATAATTGTATTTTATTATGTTGAATCACGTTACAAAGTCTTTTAACCATGAAATAATTTCCAGACTTTTGACAGAAAAACAAATCTTCCAGCATTCTGATTACAAAGTTCGCTGAGTTCTGTCATTGTAGACGATCTAAGCACAGATCTGGCACAAAGGACTGGGTAATCATTAATCTAAGATGTCTTGTTGCAACTCAGTAATCTTGAGAGAAGTAACTCAGTTGCCGATTTCGAAATGAGGTGGTAAAATTAATGTTTTGGAGTCAGATAATGAATAGTTTTTAGTATATTTTCTTTGTTCTTTTAATTTCACGTATTTGAATATAATTTAATTAGTGTGAAGAAGAAAAACTTGCTAGAGAAAATGGCTTAGAGGATAACTAAAAAAAAAACTTACATTACAGTCTTTAGACATATATGATGTCTCCTTTCGTTTTCATTTATCTCTATCGAAGAGAATTTTTTTCCAGATTCTTCTTCATTTGGTGGAGTAATTTTTGAAAGTTACGCCTTTTGAGAAAGGTGGATTTTTTTTTAATTTACTCTGACTAAATTACTGCCAGGCATTGATTGGTTGAAGGAAGGAGTGTCTTTTTGACTGTCTGATTCACTGAGTTTCATCAATCATAATAAAATGGAACTTTCGTTATTCGCATCGAGTCATACATACAACTATACATATATATATATATATATATATATATATATATATATATATATATAATCTTTTATGTTCGTGTCGTATGTGACACTTCATTCCAGCATATGAGTCCATATATTGTGCAACAGCGAGGATCTTGGGACATAGCAACAGGAATATTTGCTAACGCTTTTTGACTTTGTCTTTTGTCTCCCAGCCAGTCAATATGACTGATTTCAAAATTCCTGATACCGCTCTGGCATAGATATCTCCAGTTATTTTTATCCAGAGCCACTCGCTCCAAGTTACTATGGGCCACATGACAGCTTAGAGGTTACACCTGAGCCACGAATGTCCAATAGTTATTTGTCCACTGTCAAGCTGGCTATACATAAGGACCTTGGGTATTGTGTCGGCACTCATCCTTGCAACAGGACCAGTCCATCGAAGTTGTGATTGCATCAGGAAAATTTCAACTCCACCATTACTGTATTTTGTGAGAATATCATTATATATAGATGTATGTCTTTTTTTGTGGGAGTCTGATAAAAATTTCCGTCGATCGCAGTTGAGATATAGAATCAGAATGACGGAAATTTCCGTCGATCGCAGTTCAGATATTGAATCATAATGACGGAAATTTCCGTCATTCGAAATTAATTAGTTTTACAGAGGTAACCTCCTGGAATCCCTAAGTAAAGTGTAATAAACATTCGGAAGAAAATTCTTACCGTTTTTATTCTTGTGGTCAACAGTTTCGTAACTTGGATCAAATTCTTGGTACTTCTCTTTTCTTCGGATGTGAGCAATCATGGATCATATTATCATAAATAATTTACGTTCTGGGGGAACTAATTGCAAGGGAAAATGTATCCTTTAATTAAAAGTTCCTTAATATATCATAACAGGTGATGAAAAAAGGTTACATACAACACTGGTCATTGCGAAATAAATATATTCCACAACCAACCCCAAAAATCTAGCTTCTAGGAAGAAGGGTAATATTGTGCGTGTGGTCGGATAGTTGGGGTATTATTCATTTAGAGCTCTTATAACGCAATGAAAAAATAAACGCACATGTATACGTCCAGGAAACAAACCTTTATGGACACGCAACATGTCCATAAAGGTTTGTTCGAAAAGCGCCCCTGCTTGTTCTCTTTCACCAAGAATAAAAGGAAAAAAAAACTATGTAACTCAGTCGGTCACCTCTACCCAACAGATAAATTCATCTAAACTTGTGCCAAAGTTTTTGTCGAATGCAATATTTAAGAGTTGCGAAAATTTACTCAAAAGGTTTCTGCAAAGAGATTGACCAACATTCACTGCCTTATAGAAGATAATATATTTCATGACAGAACAGCGCTCTTTTCTTTATATCGAAAGATATCAGATCCCCTGATACTTTGCTCAGTTTCAGAAAAGGTACCTTTCGCGAGTCTTATGCATCTTCGGCCTTCTGTGTCACATTTTCTGTTGTCGTTTACTAAACATCACAGTAAAATTTCCGCGTCAGCTTGATTTAGACGTCATCATCAGTTACTTACTCCGCTTGTGGCAGACTGCGCATCAGTATGAGATAACCTTCTCCACAGATTTCGATCACCAACAGCAGAGTTCAAAGAGTAATGGTCAAATCCAGTCCACAAGTGGACATTATCAAACCAGTGCTTAGACTGTCGACCTTTATTTCTCTTATGCTTCCGATACACAAATCGCACTGTGAATTTTCTCTTTTGTTGGCAACTATAAGTGGCAGAAATCCTTTGTAAATAATGACGAATATATAATCGAATAAAATATAATTGGACTTTATTTTTTGAAGAATAAATTTGAGAAACAAAAACGGAAATTATTTATGATTCAACCTGATAACTATGGTGTTTGTTTCTGTTCTGCGTTCATTTGTGTATCCTTCATATTTTGTTACCTAATTTTGATTTTTATCAAAGTTCGTTTTTGCCAACATCTGAAAATATTGCTAAAGGAAAGAGAAACATTCTTTTTTCTTTTTCTTTTATTAGCATTATTCTCTCATCTTTTCAATCTTTTATTTCTTTCCCACATTCGCCAGTAGCAATCATAAAACAGGACTAAGCAAAAGTAAAAACAGAAAATATTCTTATTTTGATTATCTTATGAGATTAAGTTTTGGCATACGAACGACAATATTCTCTCACTGATGAGATCGCTTCCTTGTTTTCATGTTCAGTCTCACACTTACTTCTATTCTCTTTCTATACGTTCCATTTATCAGCCTTCTCACGGTAGCATGATGTGACATAAGGTCGTTTTAATGTAGCGCGCGCCCATATGCGGACAAGGACAAAAATTATAATGCTGGAGTCAGCACCCAACGACTTATACTAAATAAATTTATTGAAATAATTGAGTTCTTACTGATGTGCTGGAATCCCCTGTTCCTGACATCCCTAAAAGTTCGACGGAGAGAAGAAGAATCTCTACACTTTGATCCCTGCTTGATGGCTGGACAAAGGGGAGGTATTTCTCTTCAAGCTGTGAATGACCATAATTCTCCAACACATTCTATTTCATGCGGCTCCCTGCAACACTCGCTACTTTCCCATCTTTCTTTGTCTTTCGGGTACTTGTTCTGGCATATTTTATACCATTGTTCACCTAATACAATGCTCAGGAGCCACTCAAGGTTGAGTGTCTTTAAATGAGGTTGGTGTAATGGTGTACAAAGAGAGATCAGTGCATATTATGAGGATATGTAGGATATATAACGATTGACTTTAGATTTGAAGTGGTTACGATTGTACCGAACGGGAAAACAACCTTTCGGAAATCTGTTCTACAATGTAACAGTTCTAAGAAAGAAATTGTCTAAATTGAACTTCCTCCTGGCATCTTTTTATTTAGAATATTAAAGTAGTTTTCTACCGGCTTCTCTTGCCTTCAAATGTAATTCTAATGCAAAATTCTCCACGCCTCCTTTCCTCATTATCTGCTCCCAAAAGATTGTTTCTTTCTAATTGTTAGTATCAGTTTCTTTGTAGAAATTCTCCTTAAAATGTTATCCTTACTCACGTATTCTGTCCATAGTATTTTCAATATCTGTAGATAGGAACGCCTCTTTATCGCTTTAGTTCTCCTCATCTTTTTAAGGAATTCATCCAAACAAGGCGGGAGTGCCACTAGTAGAGCAAGGGGCTATAGAGATGGTAAGTAAAGGAAAAGACTGGGTATAGGTGGGGGGGGGGCTGAGGAAAGGATAAAAACAAGAACGGCGATCAAGGCAACAGAAGATGTCGATTGACATTACATTTATTTACTTTTATTTATTTATTTGTATTTTTTTAAGATTATAGTTATCAGGGAAGCAAGTAAGAGGAAGAGAGTTCCACTGTCGGGAAGTGCCAGAGAAGAAGCGGTTGGAGTAGAAGAAGCGGTTACATTTAACTGTTTTGACAGTAAAAGGGTGGAAATGAAATGCCAACTTAATAGCACGCTTAAATTCATGCAGTCTGGGCACCAGTGAAAAGAGCTCATCAGAGCAGATGCCATGAAAATATTTATAGAAAAGAAAGAGGGAAGCCACATTACGTCGGTGAGAAAGAGACTGGGGTCGAGACCCCAAAAAAGAATTTGTCCAACATTCACTGCCACGTAGAGGATAACATATTTCATAACAGTACAGCTCTTCTCTTTATTTCGAAAAGCATTATCAGATACTTTATCTTTATTTCGAAAGGTATTATCAGATACTTTATCTTGCTTTATTTCGAAAGGTATTATCAGATACTTTATCTTGCTTTATTTCGAAAGGTATTATCAGATACTTTATCTTGCTTTATTTCGAAAGGTATTATCAGATACTTTATCTTGCTTTATTTCGAAAGGTATTATCAGATACTTTATCTTGCTTTATTTCGAAAGGTATTATCAGATACTTTATCTTGCTTTATTTCGAAAGGTATTATCAGATACTTTATCTTGCTTTATTTCGAAAGGTATTATCAGATACTTTATCTTGCTTTATTTCGAAAGGTATTATCAGATACTTTATCTTGCTTTATTTCGAAAGGTATTATCAGATACTTTATCTTGCTTTATTTCGAAAGGTATTATCAGATAATTTATCTTGCTTTATTTCGAAAGGTATTATCAGATACTTTATCTTGCTTTATTTCGAAAGGTATTATCAGATAATTTATCTTGCTTTATTTCGAAAGGTATTATCAGATAATACTTTCTTTAATTTCTGAAAAGTCACTTTCGCTACTCCTCTGTGTGATCGGTTTTCTGTGTTACAATTTGCTTTGTCTGTTACTAAACCTCGCAGATAAGTAACATTTCTGCGCCATATTGATTTTGACATCCCCAACGCCCAAACCGGAAGTTGGGTCTTCTAATTTGCAAACGGCTATGCATTTCGTCTTTTTACTTTTTTTTTTCTACTACACTAATTTTTCTCACCCCCTTGTGCAGTTTCTGAACTGTATCAATCTGTATTCTTATGCTCCATCGTTTTTCACTATCACACCGTTGTCTTTAACCATGACATTGTTATTTCGTCCAGAAATAAATCAGTTCATAAGGAATTTAATTGCTAAATAATAATAAAAAAAAAGTACCGTAATTTTTTATTTCATTAACTGCTTCAACAAAGATTTATTCTGACAATTTTTAACAATGTTTTTGTGAGTTTACTGTGTAAACTAAAAGCTATATGTTTAATACACCTTCTAAAAAAAAAGCCTACTTTGTTATAAAAGTGCTTACGGCATGAATCCATCTTTCTTTAACTGAAATGTTAAATAGCAAGGTAAACTGAGCTCTCTATCCTTGGGTGGTAATCAGTCTAAGAGGAAGAAATCTCTGAATTCCAAACCGTGTAGATGGCAACTGGAGACCTTTCCGTTGTCGTTCCAAAAGGATGCATAGTAATGTCCAGATAATAAAAGAAAATTATCTGTGGAGAGACATGGTATTAATTTCTTGTACTTAAAAAATAATCTGGAGGATGATTTAAAAACACAGTGGATGAAGCAGAACCTTGATATGTAATTTACTCAATATTGTAGGTGTTATTGTGACCGCACACGAGCGAGTTTTATCTTGGCAAAACGTGGTACGCTGAACCAATTTTATTGCTTCTCGTTCTAATTTCTCGCACTCTGTAGAACATTTGATAGTATCCGCCGCTTGGATTTTTCTGAGAGCTTACCTTCTACGAGAAACTACTAATTATTCCTCTTTTTAAACATCGTGTTTAAAAGCTTTAGGGAAAGATGCCCTCCATAAGTACGAAGAAACAGTAAAAACTCTTTAGAAACAAGAAAACCGTGCTGAAATTCTATGTAATATCAATCCTCATATATGAAAGTAAATGCTTAAATGCTGCACAGGTAAAGAAACTTGAGGTAACAGAAATGTAGTTCTACAGAATGATAAGAATAACATGAACAGAGCATGTGGTCAACGAGGAAGTTTTAAGGAAAATGGAAACAGAATGGTTACTTCTACTTAGAAATAGTCACTTTTAAAATCATTTCAACCTAGGAAGGGCAATTTTGCCACAAGGGTTTACAGGGTATGAAAGAACGTGAGAAAAATTTAGGAGAAGGAACCGGAAACCCAATCCTAAACATGAAACAACGGATAAATTTATACAGCTTTTCAAAAGATGGGGAAGGAGGGTGAACCAGCTTTTCAACAGGAGTAGAGGTTTATCCCTTGTTTCCTATTTAGAATTGGGCTTCCTAAACAGTCAAACCAACATTTCATAAAAGAAATAGTTAAAATAAAAAAAGCTAATGGCTCAAAATAAACGGGAAAATCAAATCCTAAACATGAAACAAGGGATAGACTCTGACTCCTGTTCAAATGATGAGGAAGGCTCGTGAACCTGCTTTTAAACAGGAGCAGAGGTTTATCCTTTGTTTCCTGTTTAATATTGGCTTTCGTAAACAGTCCGGTCAATATTTCATGAAAGAAATAGTTAAAATAAAAAAGGTAATGACTGAAAATAAACCGGAAACCCAATCCTAAAAATGAAACAAGGGATAAACCTCTACAGCTGTTCAAAAGATGGGGAAGGAGTGTAAACCGGAATTTCAATAGGATTAGAACTTTATCCCTTGTTTCCTGTTTAGGATTGGGTTTCCTAAACAGTCACACCAATATTTCAGGAAAGAAATAGTTAAAATAAAAAAAACGTAATGACTGAAAATAATTTATGAAATAAAAATATTCTACTTGTTTCTACAAAATAATTAATGACATATATGACTTTGAGCGATCGGTAGAAACTAATAAGTATTTATCTGATTTGATTATATGATCTGCAACCGTTGACACTTGTAGCTCGAATGGTAAAGCAGTTGTCGTGTATAGACAGGCTTTCTAAAACAAATGTAATGCGAATTTGGGTTAAAACTAGACTTTATTATTCCTTTCCAATCTGTACTGTGTCACGCAAGTACGAAAATCTCGGTAGTTTTTAACGTAAGATGGAAAATGTGTCACTGTAATCTGAAGAAGCATTGGAATAGTGAAAGATAAGTTCTTAAACCTAGACAAAATATTAAGAAACAGGAATAATTCTTTATAAACAAAGAAAAGGGTGCTGTGCTACTATGTAATATTAATTTTCTTGTATTTTATTAAATTCTGAACAATTTTTGCATAGGTGGGGAGACAGAAAATTGGTTCTACAGAAGGATACTGAGTATAGCATAGGCGAAGTATTTGAAAAAAAAATGGAAACAAACGGAACACTTCTGTTTGGAATCAGATAGAGAAAGCTGATATCTCCAGGGCTCATATTGAAAAGACGGTTGTCGTCGAGAAATAAAAAAGAATGATTCAAAAGACTTCAAAAAATCAAGAATTTGCATCGCTTAAAATTTAAAACAGTCGTTTGAAAAATCGTTGGCACAAACAGTATTAAAAATGAGATGTTGACCAATCGCTGAATCCTAAATCTTCTGGGTATGGGTCAGTATTACTGGATGGTACAACTGATCACGTGTTATCCAGAATGGAAGATGATGCTTAATCCTGTTATCCAATATTTGAATAGGTATGTCCAATGTACCCAGATTTACTGGTATGTGAATCGTGAAATACCAAATCAAATACGCGAAAGTTACAGATTTTTAGAACAATTTATTTTCTAACCCCTGTAAGTTAATAAAATTATCATTGGTATTCTGTAAATCCATTAACATATCTTCGAAACAAAAAATGATTAAGCGAATAAGCGTAAATCGATTTTGCTTCTTAAGTTTTGACATCAATGACTCCTTTTAGCAGATGCAAAGAGAATGAATTCACAGTAGTTAAGCACTAGAAGTACTGTTACAACGAACCCAATAACGCCAAGAATGACAGCTCATAAGTTTAATTAGCACTGGAATGGGGTGAATAACTTTAGGAGAAAGAGACATTAGGATCTCTTTGTGGAAAGTAAAAGCGACAGAGAAAGTTGATCTAAGTTGAGATCTTTTGGGGATTAACATCCATGAAGCTAATATAAAATGCTTAACTATATGTCGATGTGTGCAGCATGATTCTTGATCATTCTTTAAATTCTACCTGAACACACACACGTATCTATCTATCTATCCCATTCTCTTTCTCTCTCTCTCTCTCTCTCTGTGTATATATATATATATATATATATATATATATATATATATTAAAAATTATGAGGTCAGTTTTTTTTCAAACGTGTATAGATCATTTTTTACTGTTTCCTGGTACAATTCAATCTTTTATTATATATATATATACACTATGCATAGAGTAGTTGAGGCACAAGGCAGAAATTAAGATATATATATAAGGATGTTTCATTAAGATGGATCAAAGTCAGTAGTAAATAAATCAGTGTTATTGGTGAAAATTTATTTATTTCTCTATTGGATCATGTTATTTAAGTCATGGCAATTATGTTTGAGAAATAATATCACCCAAATGTCCGCCAAAGAAAAAATCATTAAACGCTTAAAATTAATTCACATTGAAAATCGGCCCAAGTTTATTGAAGCACGCTTATATATATATATATATATATATATATATATATATATATATAGATAGATAGATAGTGGGACGGTGTTCAATATCATAGATAGAACTTTTATATAAAATTCGGACTGCGTGTTTCCGTATCAACCTCGTTCAAACCAAATCAGACAAGTATGACTGAAGCGTAAAATTGACACTAACCATAAGGTGCTAATTCCTATTTCCTCGGTCTTTATCCCTCCCCATATATGTGTCTGTGGGATTTATATATTATTTTTCTTATTTTTATAAGAGTGCTCTATATTTAAAATAGAGACTTTAAAATTAAGATTGCTCTGTTGTACATTGAGTATTTATATAATTTTATAAATGATCACTTTTCTGTGATATATATATATATATATATATCACTTTTTGAGGTGAATAACTTTATATATATATATATATATATATATATATATATATATATATATATATATATGCATTTTTGTGTGTGTGTGTGTGTTTTACACACACACAGAGACATATTTCTTCATCTCTTTCGTTTTGATCTGATGAATCCGAGCAAGTACTAAACGTGTAATCTAGATTCAATGAAATCTAATTTCAATTAAAGTTTTTCATCTTTCATATATATATATATATATATATATATATAAGGTTGGTGCAAAAATAATGACGTAATATTGTCGTTTTTTGGCGTATTTTTAACGTCAAAAAAACGACATTATTACGTCATTATTTTTGCACCAACCTAATATATATATATATATATATATATATATATATATATATCGATTATAGATGCAGTTCAATTTATAATTACATGAATCATTCATACAAAAAACAAAGATAAAGGTTAATGATTTAAATGGCGAGAATACATCTTCGCAAACAATTTCAATAAGGTACACTAACCCCAAACCTGTATATGAATGATATGATCCCTGTTTATAAATTCCAGTTGCATAAGGTCTTTTTAGTTTTTAGAAGCTTTCGTCTGTTCCTACAGACATCCTCAGGTATGGAAATAGATTTGTTCTTGTTTTTTACTTCTCGGTAATTAGAATTTATAAACAGGTTCTTCGTGGTCCGGCGTACGAGCGGATCTCGATCTTCCTCAATCCATAATTTGTAGTGCCACGGGAAAACTTCAGCAAAACTTCGATAAACATAAATAAAGGTTGAATGAATATCAAGAGCTTTCGGTCTGGAAATTCAATGATGCAGCCGTGCCGCCATGCACTCATTACCATTGGCGCGTCCTTATGTAAAAATCATATCTGCCTGCTTACGATATGAAAATCCTGTCATTGTTAAATGGAACACTTCTTAGTTAACTCACTACTACACACGTTAAACGTTGAAGACAGACGAGCCACAATTGTACACGAATGACAAATGCAAACTAGTCTATATGGCAACACACTATTGTAAATTTTCTTTAAACTTTACTCAAAAACGAAGGATTTGCGGACATAAGTTTATATGGGCTTTTGTCCTTGTTTTGCTGTGAGGAACTCCCTCCCCAAAGTTTGTAAAATTATTTTTGATACACCCTGTGTAATATATATATTTATATATTTGACGCATTCGGCGGAGATGGGGCGTATTCAGCATTTGATAATTTTGTTGCAATACACGCTAAAAGGTTTTACGCAGTTTTGATCAATTTCTTTTCATGGTTAGCCGTAAGGAATTGTCAATGTAGAACTACCTTACATTTAAATAATAACACTAATAATATTTATTAAGAATTTATTACATTAAATATCAAGTTTTCCGGAAGCATTGTTGACAATTATGATTTAGTTACATAACAAATAAATAAAAATAATATAAATTTTGATGCTATATTCGATTTGTTGTTAGGTATTTTTCATTTTGTCTTTTATTTTTGGCAACATTTTAGAATACTTTGTCTGCAATGTTAAGTTTCCTAAGTTGAACAAATTGGAGTTATTTCGTTTACACTTTGTTACCTCTCTTTTCCATTGTTGCTTTAAATCGCTTTCTTCCAGTCATTTTGATGAGCAATAGCAAAATTCTGAAATTTAGAATGATCTTATTCCATTTCAAAAATAAAGCATGCAAAAGAGAATAGTTTAAGTTAATATACGACCAAAAATAAAATTCTTTTGACAAAAAACCTTAATCATTTCACTATAATTATCTAGCAATAATGCAATGATAATCTACGGATTATGATACCTCATATCATTGCATGGTTACGAATTATAAACCTAAATTGAGCTTGAAATATTCTGTAATCGGCTCTAATTCCTTTTTGTTAAATACTTGTATATGATATAATGAATAATTTGCAGTGAAAAAAATCAATTTTCGTTTTTTTGTTGAATACGCCACTCACCTGCCGAAGGCATCATACGTCTTCGTGTGTTTGTGTCGTAAAGGTTTATGATAATATGGAAAAATCATCTGCCAAAAGTGTAAGACAATACGAAATATTTTTGTCATATGTTTTTTTTTTATTTTTTTAAGCATTCAATCTCAAGCAAGGCGGGAAGTCACTAGCACGCAAGGGGTTACAGAGAGTTGGAGCGAGAGCAAAGAGGAGTGATAGAGGAAAGGATGAAGAGAGGGTTAGGGGATCAATCAGGGCATCTGGAGACATCGATTGACATTACATTTGAATAGTTGGAGATTATAGCAATAAGGAAATGGGGAGGGAGTTCCACAGGCGAGAAGTGCGAGACATGAAGCTATTGGAGTAGAAGAAACGGCTACATTTAACGGTTTCGACAGTGAAAGGGTGAGAGCGAGATGCCAACGTAGTTGAACATTTAAATTTATGAAGTCTGGGAACCAGCTAAAGCAGCTCATCGGAGCAGTTACCGTGAAAGTATTTGTAAAAAAGACAGAGGCAACGGCACGTCTGTGAGAGAGCAGCTGCAGACGAGATGCCAGATCAGGGCCAATTACATTGCATATCCGTCTTTGGATTTTATCAAGGACCTTGAGACAAACAGAAGGGGCTCCAGACCATATATGGCAGCAATACTCCATGCAAGGGTGAATGGTTGATTTGTAGATTTGAAGGATTGACTCCAGCGAGAAAAATTTCCTGACGCGACATAGGGAGCCGACTTTCCTTGCGGTGGACAAAGCTATTGACTCAATGTATTCGTTCCATCTCGGGTCAGAGGACAATGCGAGACCGAGCAGTCGTAAAGAGGTGCTCTCGTGGAGTTGAATGTCAGACATTCTAATGGGAGGCAGGGATGGTTCTCTCTGGTGAGTAATAGAGAGCAGTTTTGTTTTTGAGGCATTAAATTTAACCAGCCAATTTCTGCCCCAGTCCACAACCGATTGGAGGTCCTTTTCAAGACAAACGGCCAGGTTGGTTTCGTCGGCGACACTAGATTTGTTTTTGAGGCAGGAGTAAATAGTAGTGTCGTCCGCATAGATGCCTACTTGGGAACCTATGACGTCAGGGAGATCGTTGATGAAGATGAGGTACTGAGGGCCTAGGATAGAACCTTAGGGAACACCTTTGTTTGTGGGATAGGAGCTGGAGGAGAATCCGTTGAGAACGACATTCAATGTACGGTTTGACATGTATTTAACATTCCTTATGAAACGGTCGAAATAGCATTGTGATAAAATTAAGTTATATATGTCGTCATATAATGTATTAGGTTGGTGCAAAATAATGACGTAATAATATCGTTTTTTAACGTCAAAAAATGATATTATTTTTGCACCAACCTAATAATAATTTAAAAGCGAATTTATCACACACGTTTAGTAACCCACTACTTTGAGTGACTCTTGAGCCTTGTATTGGTTGAATAATACTTTTTTTAAAAATTTATTATTTCCTCGGTTTCCCTTTTTGTCCTCTTTCCTCCCCGAGTGGACGTCTGCTGCTTTCTCACGAATAATGTCCTCTCCAGGTTTTACTGTAATTTCTTTTAAAATTGCTCACGTCAGAAAACGGCCTATAATTATTTGAAATGTTGCTTCGTTTGGTGTCAGCTACGTTTCGCCTTTATTCGTCCATAAAATGAGTTGAAAAATAATGAAATATGTATAAATCCAAAAATAAAAAAGAAATTTTTAAAAAGTCCGAAAGAACAGAAATTAAATAAGAGAAAAAAGATCTGAAAAAAGGAAAGAGAACTA
>OZ010579.1:87380876-87423376 GCA_963932145.1 Acanthosepion lycidas
GTGGTCGCATAAATTGTCTGACAGCCATAACTGGGTCGTCCAGCTTCTGTGGCATGACGCAGAGTCCAGTTGCCAGACATATGGTCTTCCAGCAGCCAACCTCTTGACCCAGAGCGGCACTACCTCCTCAAGGCTCTTGATGTAGGCCTCTGTGTTGAGTCTAAAGCCCTCACCAACAAACTGAAGAGTTCTTTTCTTACCAGAACGATCATAGTGAGTTTTACGAGCTGCCGTACCTTCGTAAATACCAGCAGACTCATCCTATAAAACTATATAAGCCATCTTCCGTTGGTAGATGGTCCCTGCCGATAATAGGAAAAGTCTATTATAAACTTATAATGGGCATAGCCAAATATTAGGATTTTTGAGAATACGAAGCGAAGAGACGTGTTTCCATCCAAAATCTAAAGAAACAGGCATGCTGGCCATTAAGTTGACCTGATTAATGAGATGACAGGCAGCTTATATAAGCAGAGTATGCTCTCTATTCAAATAAGTGAATGATCTCTTTCAAACAGATATGTATTTGGATTTCGTTCCTGACGGCTTGACTTTTAACCACTAAAAGAATTACATTTTCACCAAAACCTATATATACTCTTTCTCGTTATATATTGTGTTTCTTGCATAAAGTATGTTTTACAAATGCCCCACTTTGTTCCTCAACCCACGACACAGCTTTTCGGTGTGGGGTGTTAAATTTCACACAATTCAACGCTTTTCAAATACTTTACACTGTCCTCAGATCGCATGCCATTTCCAAATGTCTGTCGAAGTGAATTGCGTCATGTTGATTTTTTTTATCACACACGGTTCTGAACTGACCCTACTATTCTGTGCAGTCGAAAAAATCAAAAACAAACAACACGCATGCGCGAAACTAAAACGGATATAAAATGGCGATAATTTACCCATCGTACACATATATATGTGGTTGATTAGTTGATTTTGTTTAACGACATATGGGTTATTTAATGCCGAAATGTAAATACTTTGGATACATTTTTAGGACATCAGCTAAATATATTTTGAATGCAGTTGTATACATTCAACACCAAATGTATCGTTGGCCATGTTGCTATAAAATGTATTCTTGGTAATTCTACTATAAATACGTATTGTTGGTAATTTTTTATATAAAAATGTATTGCTGATATTTTTACTGTAAAAAAATATTTTTATACTTTCATAATGTTTTAACCTCTGTTTGGGGTTCACTATTTGTTTATAGCTGGGACCCTAATATATGCTACCACCCCGGATACAGGATGGACATGGGGACAACAGCAAGTAAGAGGTAGTTCAACGCTCCTCTAAACTTTCAATCTCCCGATAATAGACAATAGACTCTGCTGCCGGATGTAGTTTATCGTCATACCCATTGATATATATATATATATATATATATATATATATATATTAAGGCATTAAAAACAAGAAATTTTATATTATGGACCATGATAGATTTAAAATAAAACAAACACCAGTCGACCGGTTTCGTCCACTCTCATCAGAACTGTTAACGGGGAAATTATGAGGAAAAGAAAAGAAGTCTGTAATGCATGACATGAATGATTGGACAGGAAGAAATAAATTATTATAAAAGTTATACCAACCAAGATGCTAGAAACTGTGAACTGGTTTTCTGTTTTGGCCAGTTCGCACTCGCTATTCCATCTTAAGGTGTTAGAGACGCTTTACATCAGGTTCAGGCAACCTACTCTTTGTAAACAAAGAGATTGTTTGCTTGGACTTGCTGTGCTGCGTTTCTAGCATCTTGGTTGGTATAACTTTTATAATAATTTATTTCTTCCTGTCCAATCATTCATGTCATGCATTACAGACTTCTTTTCTTTTCCTCATAATTTCCCCGTTAACAGTTCTGATGAGAGGGGACGAAACCGGTCGACTGGTGTTTGTTTTATTTTAAATCTATCATGGTCCATAATATAAAATTTCTTGTTTTTAATGCCTTAATACGCTTCTGTACCGTTTCAAATATATTCAAATATATATATATATATATATATACACACACACACACACACACATATATATATATATATATATATATATATATATATATAAGCTAATAAAAGGAATTATTCTGGTATTTGAAAAGACGTTACTTTTTAGGAAGCTATTAATGTTTTACGATATTTTATTGTACTGTCTTTCGCTGATTGCTGAAACTACTATACAGTGGTGAAAAAGTAGGTATACAGTAATGAAAAACAAAATGTATTGATCAGATAGTAATAAAAATTATAATAAATTTCTTGTAATAAATATTATGAGGATAATAAAATTCTAATGAATTGGATGAATTCTAGCGTTAAACGAATCCTAAGATGGCATAATACGTACTGTATACCTACTTTTGCAGCCACCTGTATTGCCTTTAAATAACTGCGGTTCTATTTATTCTTTCTGCTGGTATATTGTTCTTTTACTTTGTGGAACAGACTCTGAAGTGAATGCTTCTCCGACCACTTCAATACTAACCTCTTCTAGTCTAAGTTCAATCATCATAATCTTCCTCCCCACTGTTTCCGCCTTTACAAAAATCTCACTTGGTAACCCTCTAATGTCACTGGCTGATGCGACTTGTATTTCGTAACGACTAGTAAAAAATAAAATTCACAATTTCCATTTAATCTCAAAAACACGAACTTGTAATTTGTCTCCGTGGTTCTGTCTAAAATTCTTTCCTCCACAATTTCCCTTATATCGTTTGTACGTTTATGAAATAACGTCTTTTTTTATTCGTGTAGCAACTTGATTATCTAAACTTTTCTTTTAATCTGAACATTGGTTAAAGCATTTTACTGCTTTAAGCTACATTCGAAATTTAATCTAATCAGATTATAATTTTTCATCCAATCAAAAAGTATTTCCTGTCTAGCCAGTATAAGATGCAGCCGCCATGTTCATGCAAATAGGACATCTTCCGCACAAAACTATTTTCCTTCTTTGCGTTTTTTCTTCGTTGAACTCATTGAATAACAAACTGCCTTCAGTGACTAGTTTAGCTTTCTTTTGCGTTTCGTTGCCGAAGAAATTGATATTTAGCTTACCTTTTCAATTCAGTTCCCATTCTATGCAAATAGGTACGCATACCCACACCACTAGCCTGAAAGGAAGCCTTTGAAATATTCCAGTATTATCCATCTTAAGTTGATTCTCTTATTGTAATTTATGTAAATTAAATGCTAGTTCCTGTTATATCTAAAATCTATGCTGATCGCATTCATTCATCAAACAAGAATAGCCGATGTCGCTTCCCTCTTCCCTACCAAATTATCAGTCTGTAACAAATTTCTGATTTTTAAATTGCACATAATAAACTCATGCCCACAGCAATAATTCTTCCTAAAATTTTATCAGGTTCCAACTTACACCTTCGAAAGCCAAAATTTAAATGTATAGCCTTATAAAATACGTATAGATTTTTAGTGGGGTTATTCTACTTTTTATACGATGATTCTATCTAAATTTAGCTTAGGTATAGCATAAGGCTATAAATGTAGGGCACCCAATGAGGATCAAATTCCCTGTAATAAAAGCTGTGCACAAAACTAGCTTTTAAAATATTATCGCTACACTGCAAGTCGTCCAACGTGTTACTAATTATTTGTTAATGAACAACAAATATTTTTAGTCATTTCAACCCAAGCAAGGCGATAATGCCACTAAGACGCAAAGGGTTACTGGCAGTGAAAGAGAATGAGAAGAATTTAGTGAAGAGAAAGGACAATAAAAAGACAGAATTCAGGAAGACAGAAAATAGCGATTGATGTTGCATTTAAATTATTGAAGAACGTAGGTGGTAATCACGCAATAAACTAGGCGAGAAATAAAATACTATTAGAATAGAACTTAGGGTTATATGTAGCTAATTCAACAGTAAAACGGTGGGACCTGTTTACTAATCAGTAGTACCCTTAAATTCATGCAGTCGAGGTAGCAAGGAGGAGAGATCAACGGGATAAGTGTCACGAAAATATTTATAGAAAAGACAGAGGGAAACCACGCCACAGTGAGAAAGGGACTGAAATCGAAATGCCAGATCAGGGCTGATAACTTTACAAACGTTTCTTTGGATTTATGGTAAGAGCAACAGACCAGATATGTATTCAATACACGGACGAATAGTAGATTTACAAATATGCAAGATAAATTCTGACAAGACAAAATCTCTGGCACAGCACAGTGAACCAACTTTCCTAACAACAAAACTTACAATTGATTCAATATAATGACTCATCTTCATATCAGTGGGAAAGATGAGACCAAGGAAGCGCAATTAGTTGCTCTTCTGGAAATTAGAATTGGCCGTGAAGAGGGAAGACCAAAAATTATCTTCTATGATGATTAAAATATAGCAGTTTCGTTAAACCTTAGAAGCTATTTCTTACTCTTGTTAACAACGATATTTATTTATATTTATATACTAAATCTGTATTTTGTTCAATAATTTCACCCCAAGCAAGGCAATAAAGCCACTAAGACACAAGAGGTTACTGAGTGGGAAAGAATAAGGAAGAGAAAAACATTATTAAGGAGCAAGAAAAATAAAAGGAGAATCAAGAATACAGTAGATAACGATTGACAGTAAAACCTTTGAAGATCAAAGATGGCTGGAAACCAAGAAACCGAAAGATAGTTTCACGGGCGAGAAAAGACACCGTTAGCAAATAACTTACGGCTACATCTAAGCAATTCAACTGTAAAATCTTATTGCTAATCTAATACTGCGCTTCAATTCATAAAGTCTAGGTATCATAGACGAAATTTCATCAGAACAATTGACCTGAAAGTATTTATAAAGATATTCACAATGAGGTTACATTACGGCAGTGGGAAAGTCACTGAAGTCGAGATGCCAAGCGAGGACCAATAACATTGCAGTTTCTTCTTTGGATTTTGTCAAGAATCTCTAAATATTTAGCAGGAATAACTGGCTACGCAAGAGTTAGAAAACAGAAACATTACTAATGAGCGAGAACAAAAAAGAGTAATCAGTACAGTATATAGCAATTGACATTTCGTTTAAATTTTTGAAGATTAAAGTTGGCTGGAATCATGTCGTCAGAAGAAGAGTTCCATAAGCGAAAAGTGCGAGAGAAGAAACTGTTAGCATAGAACTTATGGCTGCATCTAGCCAGCTCGGCTGCTATTTGGTGAGAACTTGACGCTACCCTTGTACTGGCGCTTAAATTTAAAAAGTCTAGGTACCATAGCGAAGAGCTCATCGGAACAATTACCATGAAAGTATTTATAGAAAAGACACAGTGAGGAAACTTTGAAACGTGGGAAAATGATTGAAGCCAAGCTGACAGAACAGGGCCAATAATATTGCTGATCTTCTTTGAATTTTCTCAAGGAGTTTTAGATAAATATCAGGAGTACCGGGCCATATGTGGCAGAAATATTCCAAGCGTAGAGAAATTGTCTAGCACGGCACAGTGATCCTACTTGTATAGCAACATACCTAAGAATTGATTCAACATAATCTTTCCACTTTATGCCTGCAGAGAACGTTAGCCTGTTAAGGAATAACTAGTTATTCACCTGGAGGTTAGCATCAGCCATACTCATGGAAGGCAGAAAAGGCTCATTCAGATGATTTAAGAGAGAACAGTTTTGTTTTGGAGGCGTTAAAATTAACAAGGCATTCCATTCCCCAGGTGGAATATTCTGATTAACCCGCTCATATTTGTTGCTTGTATTAACACATTTTGGTCAGTAGCCTCTCTAAGCTTTTTCAAGTGTTAATTTGCGACTTCAACTCTCTTCCCCCATTAGTAATCCGCAATCTCCACTTCATTTCATTTTATTTTCACCGACGCGTTAAGACCAAAAAAGAATACTGAACATTCTACAAAGACTAAACCTCAAGTGTGTAAAGAATAAAATGAAATTAAGATACAAATTTCAAGAGGGGGCGAAGACATTACATAAGTAGCGTAGATTGGTATTTAGATAATGTAGCATAAAAAAAAAACATTATTCTCTGGCATTGAATGTATATTTCCATGGGAAGAATAAACAGGGAAAAAAAGATTACAAGATAGGACATACACTTGAAGAAGGCTGGAGAATAAATCAGCCAAAAAGAATTAAACAAAACAACAACAATAACAATATTAATCATTCATTTTTGTGCAATTACTTCACCTCATAATTTCAAAACATATTATTTTTGTTTCCTGGTTTCTATTCAAAAAGTAGGTTCTTTTTCCTTCAGAACTAAACATTTAGATCGTTGGACACGCGATCCAAGTGGGGGGGGGGTACTATTTCCGGTAACTTTAAAATCCACAAGGGAAATTAAGAGTCGTGCAAGTAAGCAGATTTACAACTCATAAATTTAATATTCCTTGTGTCTTCTGTTTTTCTGGGGCGAATTAATCGTGCGCATTTCGTAAATTACAGCCCAGCAAATTCTTCCCGACGTTTATTGCCATGTCTTCAGACTGTGCATCCTAACCAAAATCCAACAATAAATCTTCACTGAGCTTTTGCCGATTAATTTTCTTGTTTAAATTGTTCCATTCATTCACAACTGATATCTCTGAAACCAATTCAAGCATAGTCAGAGACGTATCGAAAGATAATAGCTCTGAAATTACGTCTCTGTTCAAAGATCCAACACAATGGGCAATTCAACGTTGTGTAATGGTTAGCAAGCTTGTCTCTCTAGATCACTTACGACTGAGCAGTGAGTTCGGTCCACACTAGACGCTCCACACTTTCAACCTTGTGCCACATCTAAGCTTCCCTTAGAAATTGATTTTTGTGCATCTTGAAAGTACTCCACACTTTCGGTTTAGCTCCATATTTAAAATATGCTTAGATCATTTTGTGCACCTCGACGTTATGTAATGTTTAGCAAGCCTGTCTTGCTAGATCAGTTCGGACCGAATAGTGAGTTGGGTCCTCACTGGGTGCTGCACACTTTCGACTTTGTGCCATATTTAAGCTACTCTTACAAAATAAATTTGGAGCACTACGACGTCGTGTAATGTTTAGGAAACTTGTCTCGCTAGATCAATTACGACTGAGATCCTCACTGGGTGTTCCACACTTTCGACCTTATGCCACATCAAAGCTAGGCTTAAAAAATAAAATGACTCGAGGCCTTAATTAATTTTTCCTCAGTATTGTCGTTAAACCCACTTTAATCTTCGACCTTGTGTCACATTTATTAGTGACGTAGGCGCACTGAGAAATGCGCAAACATCTGATACGGTAACAGTTATCACTTTAAAATGTTTATACTATAATCTCAGCACAAAGATCCGTTAGGCCTGGCAATCACTTCTGGTGCTGTGGATGTTTATATACATCTTTATGAATTTACATTGCATGCTATTTATGTATATATACGTTCATGAGACAACGTGAAATTTGGGTCTGTAGTATTTGTTACAAACTAATTAATGTTCAATGTTATTTCCAAAACTTTGGTCTGAACGTAGACCAATTCGCATTAAAGAAAGCAAGGAAGGCTTTGCAGGAAGTATTATTTACTGTTTTTTTAAGTAAATAACAATTCCTGCAAAGCCTCCCTTGCTTTCTCTAATGCAAATTGGTCTACGTTCTGCCCAAATCATTTTTCAGGTTCTCCTCTTTCTACACTTACAGAATGGGATCGTGGCGACTTTTTGGATCCACGAAGGATATCAAATGTGATGCTCTTAGCATTGCATGTAATAATTTATATAAATGGTTTAACAATACAGACAGCGTCACTCTTTTCACAAAGAGCAACGGTAAGCGTGGGATCTTCTACTACGACATGTCCCGTGTCTCATCAAAACGTTACCTCTCTGCAATTCTATTTACTCAAGCTCGCTATGTAGGTTATGCCTTGTTTTCTTTTGTCTCATTTGCCATCAATATCCTGTGAGTATCTCTCAGTTGCCTATCTATCTTTAAGCAGAGTACGCTAAATGCACGGCTCCGTCAAAGGACAGTGTCGTAATTGAAGAAAATTATACTGGGGAACAGCTGCCAGAGGCCGCGCCCTCTTATTTATTGCACTAGAGAGAGGGATCGGTGCTCACACCAAGGCCCGAGCAACCGACGGTTGCAGCGGCTCGGACAATTTTTGTTCTTAGCCCGGGTGTACGCGCTCGGGCTCCCCACATTAAACCAACATTGTGTCACAACCTGACCTCGTGAGAACTTTTGAGTAAATAAAAAATATCATGTGAGTATTGAATTTTCGAAACGATTTTTCTTGATGTTATGTATAAATGTCCTTTTTGTTTCCATTTTCTCTAAAACTTCGTTTTTGCTCGCATGTTCGGCCTATGGTATTCTTGACATATTGCTTGATTGATTCGTTTTCTAGGCTTTATTAACTCTTTGCAGGTTATATAAAACCAGAAAAATTTTTATATAATAATGATTTGGCGATGATACAAGTTTTACTAATTAACCCATAGCTCCGGAGGATAAGAGGTGGATTCATACCTTACCCAACGGTATTTTTGCGCAAGTGAATATAACGAACCCCAACGGTAATTAGAATTCAAATAACAGTCCCGAGTCATTATCCCTTATACTATCCGCACATCCAAGATTACAGCAGCTAGTATTCCTAAATAGTGACTCTACTAAGGTACTGACTAGCTTTGACGTTGCTTAATCTCTTGTTAGTTTGGTTAAGCGCAATTTTGCATTGTCCATTTTGCCTTCAACATCTCCTGTGAGTATTAAATTTTCCAAGCCCTCTTGCCTCATTATACACCCGAGAAATTGCAACTCACTCTTTAAGTCTTCTTTTCTATTTTCTCTAAACTTCGTCATTGCTTATATATTCAGTCCATGTTATTCTCTGGAACCACATTTCTGTTGTATCAGATCTTTTTTCTCTTCTGTTGAGATTTCGCAGCATTAACTGCCATATTGGACGACTGATATTACGTAAGATTTCAGTATTCTTTTCTTTGTTTCTAATGAAATTTTCCTGTTTCTTAATACTTGGCTTAGCTTTTGGAGAGCATCTTTCGCTATCCTAATGCGTATTTGGATTTCGGTGTTGCACTTTCCGTCCTACTACTACTACTACTACTGATAATAATAATAATAAAACAAAAATAGATTTTGACATTAAATAACCCAACAAAATTTGATACTTTGTAAAATGCACTATTTTGTGCCTATGAACCCAATTATAAATCCAGCCGATGTTTCCCTCCAACGTAGATTGATGGATTTTATGACATATCATATCTTGTCGAGTTGTTTAATGTTGAAATCTGTTTTTTTATTATTATTTTTGAGTATACGGACAAACCGTAGTTG
Organism: Acanthosepion lycidas; assembly: GCA_963932145.1. Taxonomy (NCBI): domain Eukaryota; kingdom Metazoa; phylum Mollusca; class Cephalopoda; order Sepiida; family Sepiidae; genus Acanthosepion; species Acanthosepion lycidas. The sequence continues at coordinate 87,390,195 of OZ010579.1, forward strand.
ATTTTATAATTGAGTCCATAGTCACACGTTCATGAGGTTCATACTTTAGTCCATTAACACAAAATGGTGTATTTTACAACAATCAGATCCTGTTGAATCATTTAATGTCAAAATTTGTTTTCTCATTATTATTATTATTATTATTATTATTATTATTATTATTATTATTATTTCCTTTGACTTCTGTTGTATACATATTACGTCACAAATGGCTCCATGACATTTTCTGCTGATCGGTTTTATAAAAATAAAATAATAAGATCATACAAATTTAACATAGATAAATCCCTTTGTAAGGTGTGGGTTGTACTTGTGAGTACAATTTTTTGTATTTCTTTAAGACTTTGGCTAACAGGAATCCCTTCATTGTGTCTATCGGAATCATTTCCAATCAATCCGAGGGCTCCAAACACAACTGGAATTGTTGATGTCCTCATGCGCCACATTTTTGAGATTTCCATTACAAAGTCCCTGTATTTTAATAGCTTTTTTGAAGATCTTCCTGCAGCGAAGACACATTTTCTTTTTGCGGTCTCTGATCACGAGTCCTGGGTGATTAGAGTTGACTCTTCTCTCTGTGTTTATTGTAAAGTCCAAAAAAATTATTACAGGTCCTAACTCTGTAACTGGGTCTGGGTGATGTTCATACCAATTTCTTGTATTTTGCTTTCTGTAAAAGTTGCAGGTTTTCCAATGCAGATATTGGCCCATTCTGTAATGCCGGATTTTATATTCAGTGGGTGCCAATACCGTGCACTTTGATACATGATGGTCAATTGTTTCTGGATATTTATCATACAATCTGCATTTTGGGCTAACAATTTTTCGGTATGAAATCCTTGAAAGATTCCTCGTTGGATATGCAGGCGGTTGGAAGTGGCAGTGCCTTTGGTGTGATTTAGGTTTAATGTGGTTTTCCACATTCCCAAGCTGTGTTTATGCAAATTTACTATCACTGAGGACACTTTGGATATTTTCCAAAGCCTTAAGGAACCAAGAGTGTGGCACACTATCAAAGGCTTTACTGCAAACTCTCCGTACTATGCTGAGATTTCTACTTCTTTTCCTGCAATTTTCCAAGATCATTTTGTTAATCAAAAGTTGATCTTAGCAACCATATTAACTTCTCCAATATCCCTTCTGTTCCATCGAAAAAAGAGTAAGTACAATTCGTCACGGCAGACATGATCACTTTATATGTGATGGACAGACATGTTATAGGCGTATAATTTTTCGGATCATCTTTTTCACCCGTTTTTTTTGGGGGGGTTAGCTTTTTTTTGTTTTTTGTACGAGATTTTTAATACCTTCAGTAATCCATTCTGGGACTTCACTGGAATTATTAATTAGTATTGATAACGTTTGTACACGTTTTTATGAATTGATGATAGATGATAAAGCCAAAATTGGGTACCTTGTCATTTCCTGAGGATTTCCATCTTGGAGATTTCCTAGAGCTTGCCTAACATTATTCTTGATTATATTTTCCAATTCTTGTAAAGGTTTATCTCTCATTTATCTTTTCTTCCTTGTCGAATTTATATTTGATTCCATCGACACTGGTTGCCCATTTGTAGAAATTGTTTTGAGATTGTGAAAAGCCACGGGAAAAGGTGGTTTTATTCCAGAGGTAAGGCGTCTTACCCATGTGCAGGGGATGCAGTCTATGCATTCTAAAGGCCACCGATAGGGCAATAATTAACATTATCAACAGCTGCATCGAAATATAACCGCAACGCAAAGAGTAATGGCGAACAGGTTAGTATCGAACACGAAAACTGCTCTAGTGAAAATTGCTAGATCACCCACACTTAGGATTTTGTATCATACAAAGCTAGAATTTGTCTGTCTTGTCATGGAGCCATGGGTAGTCTCAAAGACCATAATTATGGCATTGATTATGTTTCTCATTTGGTGACACAACTATAGTTGCCTTATTAAATAATGTGTTCCGTTTATTTTTATCTCTTGGTTTTTACGCCGAGTCTACCTAAAAACGAATGACGTCGACTAATATATATAAGGTGGGCATGTGGTAATCATTAGTGAGCTTAACTGAACAACAGTATCTGCTGATTTCGATCCTCACCGTGTAACCCATACTTGTGGATTCGTACCAAGCTAAGCTTAGTAAACGAAGGCTGCTATATCGGAGATGCAATGGACATTTCAACATGGTGTAATTGTTAGCAAGCTTATCTTGCTATATCAATTACATTTGAATAGTGGATTTGATCCACACCGACCGGGTACCCAATACTTATGGCTTTCTGCCAAGCTAGGTTTAGTAAATTACGGCTGCTATATTGGAGGTGCGATTGAAACTTCGACATGGTGTAATTATTATCACGCTTATTTTCATCAATTTACAACTGAGTACTGGGATCGACCATCACTGGGTGCGCCATATCTTCAGCCTTATGCCGCATCTAAGCTGCGTTTAGTAAATCGCTATATTGAAGGTACAGCGAAAATTTTCAGTAAATTTGAACATATTAATCGACTATTTGATCTGTCAAGGTAGACGCCTTTTTACACATGTCAGCAAACATGTCACAAACCACTCCACCAGTAAAAGTATGATTTCTATCAATTTTTCTTTCCTTTTAGAAACCACTTCGCACTATAAGTTCCCGGAAGTTTTGAGCAGAACCTTGTAAGTGATAGCTGCACGCTACTTGATCCATTGAATGCCATTTTCGTAGACAGATATACCTCAGTTGATATATGGCACCGATATTTATCACTATTAGAAGCCTAACTCGATTGAGATACGATTCCGAATCACGCGAGAGCAGGAAAGCTCGGCGCTGGAAGACACTGAAATGACTTCAAAATTTTAACTGCTGTCATTACCATTGTCAGAATTCAAGGGCAAATTCTCTTGAATTGCTGGTGATTATTCTAAAGACGTTTGTTGATAACTGGCAAAATCATTAGGTTTATTTGCCATCTTCGATCGTAATTGCATGGAAAATCGAAATTCCTCATCCTTAAAGATAGTCCAGGTCAGAGAGTTCTGTAAGCTAAATGGATATAAAGCCGTACATTAAATATTTAAACAGATCTGTTTAACAAATATATTAAAGTTGATCTGCTTCGTGGCTGAGATAGTTCGAACTCTGGAGAAAAAAAAACAATCAAGGCAGGAATCCGTTCTAACTTGGACAACAGATACAATGCAATCAGCCCATTGATATTTACACTAGTATGTGACAGTTGACATTTCTGGGACATATAATGAAGAAAGGTATCTTGGCTCACAGGGAAACAGCGAATAAAATGTCTAGAGATATTGTAGAAATGAATGACAGGACAGTGACAGAGAGAGATAGTAGACAAAATTTTGTTTAAAGCTACAAAGGATAATGAGTTGTGCAGAGCCACGACCACCCACATCCTGAAGGTAAATGGCACATGAAAATGATATCAAGACCCCGTCTAATAACTTAGTTGCGCTTTTTCTTACAATATCAGAGTACATCGGCCGAAACATTATGTGAATGACAAGAAAATCGGATGAACTGGTCTTAAAGAATCCATTTATAATAGACAGCACGTTTTCTCATCCAAACAAATCGTTCTTTTGCTTATTGTAGGTAAATGTTTACGGCTACAATATGCTGAAACACCGGTTCCCGTATAACCACTGTAGTTAAGCAACGTCGAGCCTGGTCAGTACCTAGATGGGTAACCGCTTAGGAATACCAGATACTGTAAGCTTGGATATGTGGTTAGTATAATCGGCGAACCGAGATCCACTTATACCTCTAAACCATTATCTTGAAAATAATTCTTACAATTTAAAATATTTTCCGTATTTAAATAATCTGCAAAGGATCGATTAGCTCTAGAAAACGAATCAATCAACAAATTGCTGTAACCCAAGGAAGGTTACTGAATAGAATAATCAACCGAAGGTTGGTAATGAACGATAAGGACACGAACAACACATATAAGTGGCGCATAGAAGTAGTCGACTGAGGAAGTGTGTCAAGTGAATTCTACAATGAATCTCCAACTGCAGACCAACATACAGTATTAACTACTGTATTTATGTGAATGGGGATATACCCATTATCGTCAGTAGTCATACTACAACACAAATTAAAATAGAATAAATCTTTTGCTGACATTCTAGAAACGGTTCCCATATTTTAGAAATGCTGAAAAGTAATATCGTGTTTACTAAAAGTGAAATGTCTTTTATTAGGAAGTATGTATTTTCTAATCACTTGCATAATCATTCATGTTCTTTAATATAGTTATCTATCTTTAAACCAAATTTTAGATCTTGTCTTTAAACCACCTCATCCATATTTGGGGAGGCAATGTTGGCATTTGTTTACATGTAGTTAATTCATACAAACATAGCAAATCTTGTTGGTGGTCATCGTAATTACTAACCAAACGAAATTCACAATGCATTCAGTGGTGAATATAAGTCTAACTAATTGGTTGATTTTGTTTTGTACCATATTAATAAGGATTATTTAATGCCGAAATCTAAATATTTTGAACACAATTTTATGGATTCAAGTAAATATATTTTAAACGTAATTGTATGCCTTCAACTACATATAAAATATATTGCTAGTCATTTTGCCTTAAAATTGAATTGCTGATAATCTTACTACAAAAATATGATTTCATGTTTTCATAGTGATTTGTTTTTGTTTGAGGTTTTACTATTTACTCCTAGATGGGACCCTAATAGGTGCTACCATCCCGGATCGTTGTGGATCTGGGAACAACAATTCCACACTACTCAAAACCTCCAATCTCCTGATCAGCGACCTTGTTGCCGGATGTAGTTTAATGTCATACCCAGGACTAGTGAATATGAGTCTCTTCATTTAGTCAGTTGTCATCTGGTGTAAGACGCTAAAAAAATTAATTACTTTGGAGAGCAACACAATTCATTTGGAAACATATTTGTTTAATTTTTACTGATATTTTTTAAAGACTCACTAAACAACATCCTCGTTATTAGTTACACTTATTCATCTTTAAACCAAATATTTAATCCTTTCTGTAAATTGCCTCGGCAATATTTTCAGGACAGAAAATGTTGGCATTACCTAACATATAATTCATTTATACAAACATTTGTGGTTCATGCAACAAATTAAAATACAATAATCACTTCGCTGATATTCATTTATTTTGACCTCGAGAATTTGATACTCACACGGTATATCGAGCACAAAAGGGACATCGGCAAACAGCTGGTCACTTTACAAGCTTGTGTAAATTGATGTCAGATCAGAGAGCAAGTAAAAAATATAAAGATTGCTAAGATCTACAAAAGACAGGAAGTTGTGGAGGGCCATAATGCCCACGTCCTGTATTTCTTTTTTTTTACCTCGTTCCACTCACAGAATTTATAGCCCTCCACCTGAAACTCTAATTAATAATAGCGAGTATTCCAATAAATAATGGCGTACTTATTCACATGAATTCTAATAGCGAAATTATATTGAAAGAATTCTGTTATATTATAATAGAATTCTTTCAATATTTAAGTTTAAAAGATATTGCTGAAAATGTTTTCTTTTTTAAATTATATTATTTAAAGATTGATCATCAAGTGTTGCATTTGATTAATTTGTGCTTTCTGGTTGGATTCATGGATAGTTTGCAATCTAATTGCCCAAAAGAGCATTCAGCATTTTGCGTGTGCGTGTGTTTTCAGTTATTTAATAAGACAAAAACATTGCTGAAGTCAAAATCATTTTTTTATATTTTTGTACTTTCACCCGAGTTGGCAACATGCAGAGTGAAAGGATGAGAAAGTTTGGGCAGTAGAAATGTGAGCAATCTGTGTTCTCAAAGAATCGAATTTATTTTTTCTTTTACTTATTTTCCGTTCAATCTTTTTTTTTATTATTTCCCTTTTTCTTTTCTTTTTTATTTTCCTTTTCTTTCTTATTTTTCTTTTCTTTCTTTTTATTATTTTCCTTTTCTTTTTGTTTTCCTTTTCTTTCTTTTTTTCTTTTCTTTCTTTTTTCTTTTCTTTCTTTTTCTTAGCCGCAATTTCTTTCCTTTTCTTATTTGCTTTTTTTATTTTTCTTACCTGCATTTTCATTCTTTTTCTTATTTACATTTTCTTTTTGTTTTCTTCTTTTTTTTTTCGCATTTTCTTACTTTGTTACATTTTTTTTAGATGAGCCATATCATAATTGTCTGCCTTTCTATTCAAACTAAAATGCTCGTCTTGCTTATTATACTTCCAAAAGTTTCAGTTGTTATACCCTCTGGCTTTCTTCACTTGTCAGTGTACTCGTTAACTGAATTCTGAACTGAACCCTTTATTCAATCCACGGGGTAGACTATTCTGATTCTGCTTCCCAAGCTTTCAATTGAATAATGGATTTCATTTAAAATTCCGTAAAGGTTACTCAGTATAATAGACACCGGAAATAGGTTGGAGGGAACGACGGACAAACCACTGTATGTATGACAAACGAGATAACCATGCCTGTTCAAAAGGAAAGACGGATAACCAACGTAAACTCTACTGTTGAACGATACGATGAATTTTATATGGCTGATGCTTTTTGCTTAGAGTTCCTGCCACTTTTGAATCATAAATAATTTCCGTTTTGGGGAAAAGATTTTAATGACAAATGTTTCATCCTAACTACTGTTCATATGTGGCAGTTAAGAACAGCATTAAAGTAGACAAACATACTTTAGCTTTCACTCTGTAATGGCAACGTACACAGTGGATTAAAGTGTTCTCCATGACAACGCAAGGCCGCAGACAGTACGAATAATAGAACACATTTGGAACTCGGTTTGTTTGTTCTATCCTGAGAGCCCTATTTACCTGACCTCGGACCAAATGATTATTACCTTCTTTGATCAGTGAAAAATGCTTTGATAGGGAAAATTTTCAAGTCCAAGCTTACTTCGAAAACTTTTCTCATCAAAATCTTTGACATTTTACTCAAAAATTATCAAAGTGTGGAGTAATAGATAGCGGCTCGGATTGCGGAATCGGAGAACCGAGTTCGAATTTCAGTCGAATGCATTACGTGCTAATACTCTTGGGAAAGGTATTAATCCTCTTCTTCTCCACCCAGTTATGGGTAAATAGCAGGACATATCAGGTTCTATAGCCTTCTATGGGAACTGGTCTACCGCAGAAAGAAATGGAAACCTACTACGGGAAAATTCCAACCTCATGTATCGAAAGATGATCACTTAATTTTGTATCATGCATGAGACATAACTGACTGCCTTGTTAAGTGTCAACAAGACATTGCAAATAATGGTGAATATATAGTTGATTTTGATTATAATTGTCCTTTATGTCTTGAAGAAGAAAGTTGATAAGCAAAACAACGGAAATAATTCACACTTCAACCTATGAGATAAAATTTCTTTTCTACCAACACGATTCACGATTATACATTTTCACTATGCTAACATCTATTATTAAGAATGAAACATTTGTGAATTTAAACCACATTTATTAAGTTGAAATTTACGACAATAGGAGACCCTTAAATGTCTACCGGAACTAAATTTTGAATTTCGCTATTTGCGACCTTCAGTGTCCATTTTTATAGAAAAAATTTGGGATAATTTTAGCTACGAAAGAGGATTTAATTGAAAATATTATTAAAGCTGAGCCTTTAGATGTAGCCCAATTAGGCTTTAGGAGCCCAATTTGACAATCCTGCTTTTCGATCATTAATATTTGATTACTAAACAAGTGGAAATAATTTCGCTACCATCCTACACAATAAAACCTTAGACAAAAGACCAACATGCAAACAAAGGAAAAAATGGTCACAATGCAATAGAGAATCCTTCACAGAGATTCAGGCATTGAGATGCAACCGAGAGGTTGAGAAAGCTAGACTAGCAGCCTGATGAACAGTAACAATACGACCAGACCTGGTCATGGGACGAACGACCACGATGAAGATTATGAAACAACTGAAGATCAAGAAAACATATCATTAATGTTTAATAACCAGGTCATAAACACATCCACTTTTATTTGCCATTATATATTCCATACATTTATTCAGAAAATTTAATTCGAGACAGAGTTGTCAGTCTCAATTAATTCTGAAAGCCCAACTCTAATGAATTTTAAATTTCGCTATTTGCTGATATTCAGGCTACTTTTAAAATAAACTGAGATAAATTGGAGGAAAAGTTCAAAAATCAAAAAAAAAAAAAAGTAATGAATTGTTACGTAATATCACTCCCCGCCCCTAACATGGACCAAAACAGGTGAGCAACGACAAGACAATGGCAACAAAAACAACAAAATTAGCATCAGAAAGAGACATTTGAAATTCCTAGGGCACGTAATGAGGAAAGATAGCTTACAAAATTTGATACTCACATGACATACTGCAATAGGAATAAAAACGCATAACTTAGCTGGCGAGCTTACGTTAATAAGACGGAATAAGATTATGGGGAAATAGCAAAAAGATGAAATATATTAAGAGCTACAAGAGACAAAAATATTGTGGAGAGCCATTATGGCCAAAGTTCTGAAGGGAGATTATACAAAATGATTGGGCTTCCAAATGTAACTCGGGAAGCTACTCGTAACCCAATCTTGCATTTACAATTCGTATTTTCTAGAATTAAATCCTTGTACTGTTTTCTTAAATTGGATCAAATAATTTCGTAATTCTTGAGATTTCATATTTATCATTTAACAGCATTTAACTTATTTGTCAGTGATATTGGTTTTGCCTGTTCTTAATATCCTTACAAGCAACTTCTTTACATTATCTGTTATGAATTCAAAATTCTTCGTAGAAATCAAAACAAGTTTAATCGGTGACGCTGATAATGATAGTGACTATCCTTATATTTTCTCCTTCTTGGAACGCCCCAGATCCTCACTTTTAAGTGCAATATGGAAGGCTCAGCCTGTGGATAGGCTCCCGATACTGAACATTGCTTAATTGTCACCTGAGGTTACATAAAGAAATGGGAAAGTGAAGACAAGCCCTTGAAGATATCCAAAATGTTATGATTATAAAAAAACAAGATGAAGACACGAGTTAGAATAAATCAGTGTATTGCATATAAATTGTTGAAAATTTCTGAGGTACAAAAGTCGTTCAAAATATTCTAGACCTCACCCAGAAGGAGTTGGAGAAACAAGACAATTTTTTATTATTTTCATTATAGTCCTCCTTGACATCAATGCACTTGGTCCAACAATGCTTAAGCATTTGCAATCCCATGATGGAAGTAACTCTCCATGGCACATATGATCTTATTGTTTCTAAAATGGCGACCACGCAGGTGTAATTTAAGTTTAGAAAGAAGTCAGGTGGATCTAAATGACGAGTAAAGGTTAGGAATTAAAAAACCACGGTTGGCCACTTCAGCTACTCCAGCCTGAGCAGTGTGAACGGGCGTTATCCTGGAGCAAGAGCACAGCTGTCTTCAGCTTAACTTTGCGTTTCAACTTGATTGCTACCTTTAGTTGCCTTAATTCTAATGAATAGTACTTTCCATTAATAGTTTTTTTTCCTTTTCCCGGTATTCTACCATGATGACGCTTTCAGAATCCGAAAAACAGAAGTCATTATCTTGCCAAAAGATGCTGCCTACTTGAACTTAATCGAGTTGGAGAACCAGAGTGTTTCTACTATTTGCTTTGAATCTTTGATTCGGGTTCGACGTGGTGAACCCAGGTTTCATCTTGAGTTACTAATCTACAGTGTAAATTCTCAGGGTCAGGCTGGAAGCAAATGGGAAGTATCTTGGAAATGTCAACCATTTTAAGTTTCTACTCTGGTGTCAGCATTCTTGGAAACCATCTTGCAGACAGCTTGCTCATTTCCAAGATCTCAGTTAAAGCAACATGGACCAAAACAGAATTAATGCCTATGGAGAGTAAGACGTTTGCCATTCAAAGCCATAGCATCAACCTGTTCATCAATGGTTGAGGTTTTGGGACGATCTAACCGAGGGTCATCTTCTTTACTGTTCCTGCACTGCTTAAATTGTGCAACCTACTTTTCATAGTTGCATAGAAAGAGCGGTCATCGGAATGTGTCTGTATAAGATCCTCATGTATTTCTTTGAGTGCCATTCCTTGCTTTTCTAGATACTTTATGATTGTCCGGGCCTATATTTTGTCCATTTGTAAATTAGTCGCACATCTCTTACCTGTGTATGATCCTCACCTGCACAGAAATTAAGACAGAAACCTGAAATATTTTTCTAGTTTTTTTTTCGGTTTTTTTTTTTTTTTTTTTTTTTTTTTTTAAGGTGTTATGAGACCTTAACCATAATAACATAATGGAATATTCCATACGTAATAAATACTGCACCTCAAGAGGAAGCAAGGAGCTCAGCCCGAAGTCTTTTTCTGACTTTTTCCTGACCAGTCTCGTTGAACGTTTGTAATTCTGTTCTTTGTTTTGAAGTGTTTGACCCACGAGGATTTGCTTCGATTACTACACGAACTTTCTTGCTCAATTGAAGAACTTTATTCGGCCTCCAAGTCTTTTCTGTTAAGTTATTACTTAAGTTTTAAGTTTTTTTTTCCATTTCTTTTGTTTGTTTTAAAAAATTTGGGGGGGCTTCGGCCTATATTTTTTATTTTTATTTTAGTCCGGTTTGACAAAGTCTTACCGGACTACTGCTTTTTTTATTTCTGTTTATTTCTTTTCAGTTTTTGTTTTAAAAATTAGTACAGTTTAAGAAAAAAGAAAAAGAAAGCTTTGTTTTTATTCCCTTTTTATTTTATACCCTCCTTCTTTTTTATTTTTTCTAATTAGCGACTTCGGTCGCAATCTTTTTTGGTTTGACTAGTTTGTTTTTCTTTTGCTTTTAATTTATTTTCTTTAGCGTCTTCGGCCGCAAACCTTTATTTTTTATTTTTTATTTTTTATTTTTTTTTGGTTGCAAACCAGACTTTTTCTTTTCTTTTTCTTTTTTGTACATTTTAATTGAATTTTTGAAAAAAAAAGAGAGGAGTTTCTGTTTTTGTTTTTTTCTTTTATTTTCGGCAGCCTTTGGGCGCCATTTTTATTTTTCTTACCTGTCTATTCATTTCTTTCTGTTGATCTAGTTTGTCTTTTATTGTTCTTTTAGTTTTCCCAGTTTATTTATTTTTTAAAGTTTATTGTCTTTGCTTTTTTAATTTACTGGTGTATCCAGGCTTTTTTTGTTTAATTTCTTTTTTTTTTGTGTATGTGTGTTACCTTCTCCCAACTCCTTTCCCCAAATTTGGACATAAATTTAGAGACCCGCAGGTGGAAGTCTCCACCCTTATTCAATATGGCCGACGAAGCCAGTATGTCAGGTGTTAAGAAAGACCTTTTTTGAGGCGGCTGCTAAAGCCGACCCGCCGAATAAAGTAAAATCTGCGAAGCGGGAAAATGCTGCCCCAAATTTAGAAGAACGTGCTAGTAGCACAAAAAAAGTAGAGACCAGCCAAAATGATGAGGTGCCGAAGGAGGCACAAGCTAAGACAGCCGAGGAATTGCCCTCTTGTTGGAAGTCCCCCCCCCCAAGTTGCATAGTGAATATTGCGGATTCCTTGGAAAAGGCGAAAGGTTATGCCCATCTTGTAAATAAATAAATAAATGGGCTTGTCGAAGATGCCCAAGAGCTCAATGTGTTCTCAAAGAGAATGGTGTCGGTTTTTGTGGTGGACAAGCGAACTCGCAAAATTTGTCGCTCCACGAAAGACAAAGTGATTAAATCACTTTTGTTCCTCGGGATAAAACCCCAAAGAGTCATTAAGGGTACTGGGTTCTTCATGTGGGACATTCTGCTGCCCGCGCCAGAAGATTGCCTGGCAATGGCAAAAAAAGAGCTCATTACGAAGGACCTGATACTAAGGAACGGAGTATGAGGGTCGGCGAATGACCAGGGTGGCCGTTTTTGAGGTCCCTCCTCAATGTCGGGAGAGCACCTGGCTGCATTTTTTACGCAGTTCGGCCAAATCTTAGGGGCTCTCTCCGATAATTTGAACGGGGGAGGGACTTTTGACATAATGTTAGATCAGAAGGCCTTCAAGTCCGTCCCCAACTGTTTGGAGTTAGACGACCGGAAAATTCCGGTCATTGTGACTGGTAGGAAACCTACTTGCTGGAAGTGTGGAGAGATTGGTCACCTTTCCTCCTCCTGCCCAGGGAAGAAGGCCAGTGGAGTTCCGGTCGCAGGCGACCAAAATTCCCTTTTGGCCGAGAATGTAAAATCCGCGGCGCCTGTAGTGGGCCTAGCTGCGAGGCGGACCGGTGCGGAAAATCCCTCGGTTTGGTCCGTACCCACATTGCCCCCTAAACCGACGCCTTCCACAAGTGTGGATAAGGAGAAGGATGAGGGGGGATGAAGCCTCGTAGTTAGGGGCAAAGGGAAGACCCAAACGGCGGGGCCTCAGTCCCATCATGACCCCAGGGACAATAGCACCTACAGCCCCATTCCCTCTACCAGCTCTGAGGGGGACGCCTCGGCGTCTTATGAAAAAAACGCCACTGAAACCCAGAAATTAAATGAGCCAAGCTGGCAAAAAATATTGGATCTAAAAAAATGAAAAGAAAAGCTGGAGTCTAAGCGGGGTAAAAATAAAAAATCGCTGGGGGCACCGGGCCCCCTATCCTCTGCCCCGTCTTCCCCTTCATCAAATAAAAATACTTTCACTAAACCACCTCCACCAAAATCACTGTCAAACTCACCAACTAAAACTTTTCATTCATCAAAACCTTCTCCTGTGGGGACGCCTTCTGGCATGACACCCTCCACAACACCCAAAGTTGCACCCATTTCAACACCCATTCAGTCTCCACAAAAGAAAAGGGTCAGAAGCCCAGAATCACAAGTTGCTACGGAAAAAAAGAAAGAAAATTAAACCACCATATCTCCAAGGGGGAGACGTCTGCCGCGTATCCCGGCAACAGGCAGAAAGGGTCTTCGGGCAAACAAAAATTTTTTAATTTTATGGAATTTCCGGCACATCAATGGTGTTGATGTGGAGGTGCCGGAAAATTTTAAGAAGGCCCAAACTCTGTTGACCGTCGTTAGAACTGGCCCGGGTACGCGGGAAATTTGGGGCATGATAGAGGAGGCAAAGGCGTCCTTGAAAGTGGTGCCCCCAGCTGCCGTTCTTGTCGAAGAAAATTTAGATGAATTAAAGCAATGTAAAGGGAGGGTCCCTCTTTTTGTTCACCGATCCCTTTATAGGGCACTTAAGCTAACCTATCCTGCGGGCATCGGCGGCTTGTCTCAGGATGATACTCTCGATACTGAGATGATGTCTGGTTCGATGGGACAAGCTGTCGGTGTCCTCATCCCAGCCATGTTCTATCCTGAAGGACAACCCTAATTCGATTTGACAATGGCACTCTGGTTAACTAGTTTGAATGTCCGGGGCCTGAGGTCCAAGTCTCACAGGGCGCGGCTCTCTCGTGACCTTGAGCGCCTCGGGGTAAATGTATGTTGTGTGCAAGAGACCCGTTTTTCTTCTCATGATCGTGAGGACATACTGTCTAAGGGGTTCGCCCTTTATTCAGCATGTTTTGATGGTCGTTCGAGTGGTGTCTCTTGGCTAGTGAGCAGGTTTTTGAAGGCTGCATGTACCCTTGTCTTCGCGGATCCAGAGGGCAAACTTTGCGAGCTGAATGTTACCATAAAGGATAAGGTTCTACGTCTCATTGGGGTTTATGCGCCCAATATCCATTCCGAGCGGCCTGCTTTGTTTCGGCAGATCGCGCCGTTCTTGACGACGTCTCGTCGGGTAGTTTTAGCGGGGGATTGGAATGCCGTCCTTGACCCCGATATAGATCGTATAGGGCACAAACAAGGTACTAACAACACGGACGTGAAACCATTTCGGGACTTTATCGATGGGTTTGATCTTGTCGATAAGTTCCGGAATGAACACCCTCGGGAGGTAGCATGGACTTGGACAACTAGTGGCAACTCGGCTCCTGGGACGCTTGCGAGCTACCTGGACCGAGTCTTAGTTAGGAGAGTCTATGTAGGGATCTTAGGGTGTCCAAGTTTCCATTACATAGTCTATACGGATCATAGGCTTGTCCGGGTCCGTGTAAACTTAGATAAGCCTAAGGTTAGATTGGCTGGTTACTGGAAATTGAACTGTTCACTATTTAGTGAGCAGGGTTTCCTGGACCAGCTTTTACTAATGATACAAAGGGAATTGACGTGTGCGGTTGTAGGAAATGCCTGGTGTGACAATTTAAAATCTAAAATTCGAACGTTTGCTGCCGATTTTAGTCGTCGACTCAATCTAGATAGATTAGCGGAGCAAACGGCTTGAGAAAATAAAGTTGATCGGGCTGTGAAATCCCGTGTTAGTGGGGAAATAGCTTTAGCTAAGGCAGAGTTGTCCTCCTTGCTTATCAAGAAGGATCAAGCTCTGGTAGTTAGGGCTAGGTTAAAAAGAATGTCTTCTGAGGCGACGAATATGGCCGCTGAACTGCGTGCAGAGGAGAATCGGAACGCGTCTAGGTAACATATAGCGTTGCCGGATAAGCGGACCGTGACTACAAACGCGGGCATATGTGAGGTCTTTCGGGATTACTTTCAGGATCTTTTCACCAGGGACCCCGGTCTGAGCTCTGCTCAGTTCTACGCCTATTTAGCTGACTTTCCCTGCCTCAAGGCAGCTGAAGTGGCTAGGTGCGGGGGTCCCATTACAGAGTCGGAAATCTGGGAAGCGCTGAAGCAGGTTGGCCTGGATAAGTCTCCGGGATTAGATGGTCTTCCCTACGAAGTTTACTTGAGGTTGCCGCACGTTTTTGTTCCTTTGCTGGAACTGATTTTCAACCACTGGATGAAGCAGGGGTCTATACCTCAACGCTTCACCAGGGGTGGGATCAAGTTGCTGCGTAAGGACAAGGACGGTGGGGATGGGTTAGGGAACTTTCGCCCTTTAACCATGTTAAACACTGAGTTAAAGATTTTGGCGAATATCTTAGCCAACCGTTTGCAGCTTGTCCTGTCTAGTCTGATTGGCCCTGAACAAAATTGTGCTGTGAAGGGCAGGACTATTCAGGATAACCTTCATATGGTACGCTTGATCTTAGAACAAGTCGACAGTGAAGCCGCGCTGATCAATTTAGATCAGTACAATGCCTTCGATAGAGTTGACTATCGATTTCTGGAGGCTGTCCTTTCGGCGGCCGGTTTCGGAGCCGACTTTCGCTCCTGGATCCGACTTTTGTATGCGACCCCCGGTGCGCTGGTGGAAGTGAATGGGGTAAGATCGAAGCCTTTCGTATTGTCTCGCTCCATTCGTCAAGGTTGTCCGCTCTCGCCTTTGCTTTACGTTCTTGCGTTGGAACCATTCCTTCGCAAGTTAAAGGCGAATCCGGTCCTGCGCGGAATTTCCCTGCCTGGTGCTTCCACCTCAGCCAGGTATTCTGCCTATGCTGACGACGTTTCGATTCTTGTGTCGAGCAGAGCCGAGATTGACGAAGTCAGCAAAGAAATCAGTGGTTATGAGATGGTGACAGGATCAACCGCGATAAGTCTGTGGGCTTGCGGTTGGGAGCGTGGAAGGGAGTTTCTCTTCCCGGACCTTTCCTCTGGACGGATGGGCCGATCAAGATACTCGGCGTCTGGTTCGATCCTGATCTCCAGTTGGAAATGAACTGGTCGGAGGTACAAGGGAAGGCCGAGATCGCGGTTAATCTGTGGTCTCGGAGGAGACTTTCCCTGAAGGGAAGGGCGGAAGTATGTGTTTCACACATCTATCCGATTCTCGTGTACCGACTCTCTGTGCTTCCTCTCCCGTATGCCAGACTAATGTCATTAGTACGGACCCTGTTCTCTTTCCTGTGGAGGGACAAGGCCCCTATGGTATCTGGCGAGATATGTTGCCTTCATACCTCTGATGGCGGTCTGGGTATGCCTAGCATTGAGATTCGTCAATATATGCCTCGCATTACCTTTCTAGACCGAATGTGTCGCGGATTGGATGAGGTGGGCACCTTTTGGAAAGAAGAGGTCCGAAAACATTTCCCATCCCTGAGAAGTGTGCACGCGTGCGAGGAGGAGGCCGGCCGTACACCTCGTGCCGAGTGCTCCTTCTACCGCGAATGTCGTCGTGCTTTGAAACACCTCTTGCGGATGTCGGATGGCCTCTCCGACGCCCAGGCGTTGTCTCGTAAGGCATTGTATCGATTGTTAGTTAGTGGGGGGGGGGCGTTCAAGTTGATCTGATTGGCGAGCTCGGTCTTACGAAGCAGGAGGCTCGCTCGATATGGCCTTGGGCGCCTGGGTTGAAATGTCTCAATAATAATGAGGCATCTCTCACCTAGCTGATGATTCGTGGGGCCCTCTGGGTCGGCAAGAGACTTTTTTCAGAAGGCTTGGAGAAATATCCAAACTGTCGTCGCTGTACTGGGAAAGTCGAGACCATTGGTCACGCCTTTTTTTCAGTGCAAGACGGTAGTGCCGTTGTGCAGGTTTGTTGAGGGCCTCATGGTTCGCATGCTGCAGGGAAAGTTTTTTGTCTTGGAAGCCAGTTCTGTTTGTAGCAATGTGGTGCCGCAATTGACGAAGGCTGAACACTATGTGTTCTGTTGCTTACGAGGGGTTATGAGAGTCGTGATTTGGACGACGCGTCAGAAGGAATTCTATGATGGCGAGTAGTTCACCTCTTCCCAACTGATCTTGTTCTTTAAGCATCAGCTTAAAGTCAAGATTAGAACGGAAAGGCGGCGGCTCCCTTCATTAGAATTTGGCAAAAGGTGGGTAAATCTTGCGCAAATGTGTAGAGTGAAAGGGGCTGACCTAGAGTGGCACTTGGATGTCGGTTAGGTACAGGATTTTGTCCTAACAGGATTGAACAGAGGCAACCCATCCTGATATTAGGCTGGTTTAGGTTTTTGATTTTGAATCTTTAGTTTCCCGTTTTCTGGTTAACTTAGCTAGGGTATGCATGCTCATTGGTCCCTTTTATTTCTGTCCCTATTTTTCTTTTGTTTAATCCGCCATGCCTTCCCTCTTTAGGTGGTCAGTGATGCCAGTTCTCTGGTGGATGCGGGGCGCCTTTCGTTTCGTGTGTGTGATTTTTCGTATTTATTGTTGTGTATGAATGTGTGTGTGCCTATGTGAATGCTTGGAGGTATGAATATTTTCCTGATTTTTTCATAGTCCCTCATTGATTTCGTCCGGTTAACTGATGTTTCTGCCACATTTATGGTTTGTGGGGGCTTTTATTACAAACACATTGTTTTGTTTAGTTTCTTGTAAATATTTAAGTCATATTGTACATATTCATTTGGGGATCTTTTTAAAACAATGTTGTTTTATGACCCCCCCCACGAACAATATCTGTACATAAGGGGACTAGTTAGGATTTCATAGAGAATTTGAGGTATTATGGTGGACGCAGTAAGAAAGGTAGGAGTGAATGTGTTGTTTTGGTGATTGGGATATTGTTGGTATGTTTGGGTCCGTGTCTGGGACTAGCTAAGTTTAGAATTAAGACAGAAGAAGACCGTCCTTCCCCAACCCCTTTTTAGGCCTTGTGCCACATTTTGTACTATTTGTACAAATAAATATCGTTCAGTCCAAAGTCGGGCGACCGGCTGATCGGCTGAACTCGAACGAGGCTACGCCGAAGGGCAGAGTCTCTTTCGGGGAGGTAAACCGACCCTGAATCCGTGTATACAGGTTCAAAGGGCATATTTTTGGCCGAGCCCACGGGCTCAGAGATCCCACGTTAAACCGGCCTTGTGCCACATGATGCCCTGATGGCGGGGTGACTAAATACTGTTCAGTCTGAAGTCTTGATTGAAGTCCTTCGGGAGTCTGTCAGTCAGAGCGAGTCAGTCAGTCGAGTCAGAGACAGACCGAAATAGTGTCGCGTTCAAACAATTACAACGAAACCTGATTGTTCGTACTAACACTTTCTACTTCTCTGTATATATTCCCGTTTGTAATATATCTGTGTTATTCCATACCTGTGTTCGAGTTCTTCTTTATTGGTTCTACCTTGGACTATCACCGAACCATAACAGAAGGGGTAGTGTGTTTCCACGACAAAAATGTTGTGGCTCTTCTTTCTGGGTGAGGCTTAGGACATTTTGAACGACTCTCTTAAGCGAAAAAGAGTTGGCCCAAATACATATTAATGCCTAATGGGATCCTACTTGATCACTGAGATTATTATCTCCAAAAATAAAATAAAATCGCGTAAAAATGTTTAGATTTCGTCATTACCTTCTTTACTCGATAGCGACGATGACGACGTCCGCTCCACCAAGTGAGATGAATAAGAATTGAAGAAATCATTGATTGAAGACATTATGTTGACGTTGATGGCTGCAAAGATCAAACTGAGACGTTGCTGTCCACAGGTTGGACACTTAATATCAACAACTAGTGCCGGTAGCCCACACACTAGGCGATCATGACATTGGTACCAACGAAATTCTTTGTTCTGCGTTTGGCTTGTTTCAAATCTTTCAATGGCCTTATAGCACAGTGTCCACCAACGGTTGCAGTTGGACGCTCTAACTTCCAATTCCGTATGATTTAATACCGCGCTGTTTTAACATTATTTCAGGTTGTCTTTGAAAGCTTTTCTGTCTTCCAACATAGCGCTGATCTTCCAAGAATTCCACATATAGCAGGGTGACCAAATCCCGGATCGCGAGCCACATGCGGCTTTTTGATCTTTAATATGGGGCTCAGAAAAATATGTTGACTGAGCTACTTTTTTCATTACAGTTAATATAAAAAGTGAATAAGAAAAGTGTAATTCTTTATAATTATTTACTGCGTATGAACTGAAACCCCATTGGATTAAAACCTAAGTTTAATGTTCATGGTTAGTAAAAAATATTCAATAATTTAAATCCGAATTTTAATGCTAGTTCTGAATGGGATATTGTTCCTTAGTGTTGAGTGAAGGAATGGTGGGAAGCAGAGGGATTAAAGAAATTTCATTTACAGAGGAATGTCAGAAAACTGAGGTGATGGTGACCGCACTCACCTCATGTAGATTAATGCGGTGGAGCACAAGACGATGAAATGTTCAGACCTTAGTTTGTACACTTCGGATACAAGTTTTGTTTTAAAATGTCTCTGAATATTTTGGGAAGGAAGATGGACTCCTCAAATTGTGAGAAACGATAATATGAAGACGAAAACAGAAAATTTAAACTTTAGTTGAAGTAAGATTTTGCATTCGCCGTTAGAGGTAAACATTTGTGCCTTATCTGCTATGCGTCACAAGTGTATAATTTGTTCATGTCTTGCGACTCTCAAACATCTAAACTTTGTCGTATGTTTAAGCAAGTTTGTCCATAAAGGGCCCTCTTAAGGAGATGGTCGTCGGTCATTAAATAAGCCATAGAGTTTGATATGCCGCAAAACAAGAACAATCGATCACTGAAGTAAATATTAGAGTTTTCAAAATATGATTACGATTTACCAAAAACGATGTAGAAACAAATATAAGTTAAATCTATTTAAATGTTTTTTAAAAAAAAATGTAATCGCCTTCATTTTCAACGATTGCAGCCTAAGACAAATTTTATATTCTACGTTTGAAAATACCTGCTTTTTACTGTTTTCAATTTCTTCTTTGTTTCTGAATGTTTTGCCGCTTACGACATATCGTCGTGATGGAAATGAATGAAAAATTTTAGGAGCTAAATCGGGTGAATACGCTGAATGTAGAAGAACCTCTTCCTAATGATCTTTTTTTCTTCTTCTCATTCTTTTGTCGTATGTACAAATACCAAAGCAGAACACATTCGGTGTATTTGTTCGTTCACCAAATTGATTTCAATAAACTTCTTCAGTAATTGTCCTTCTATCTTCAAGGAGCTCGTAGTGGACGACAACTTTCAGATTCCACCAAACACTAAGCAAGTATTTTTGTAGCTGGAGTTTTTGTTTTGGTATCGGCATCGTTTTTTGTTTTTTTATTTTGTAATCTCAAGTGTGTTTTTTGTTTTCTGTTGACGTACAATGCAGAAATAAAAGCTTGGTATTATGAATAATCAAGAGAGTTCTCCCCTTGTTTCACTACTCTCTTCTTTGAGCGAGCTATTACTGTTTACTGGGACTATAAAAGAACACTATACGCGAACCTTGTATTCTCACTTGAATAAAGATTTCTTAAAGCCTACACCTGCGTACTTTTGTCATTACAGTTGGCATTTCTGGATAAAAAAAATTGCTGTGGATATTGGAACGTTGCGAGTATTTCTTAAGCGAAAGCTAATGAGAAAACAAAACTATCTCTTTGCAAGTTTTTTTTTCTCTAGTTAAACTCTGGAATGCACTATAAACGACACAGTTGGGTAGAAGAGATAATAAACTAATTTTTGAAGTTTTCTGTCATTCAGCCTTGATTTGCTGACATTATTTTTAGCAGTGAAATACGTTATTACTTTCCGGGCACACTACAATTTACCCAGATTCGCATTATACTAGTTGTATTACTAGTGAGAATTGGCCCAACAGCAGTACCAGTGGTCTGCGATATAATCTTTCTAAACATAATTCTGCGGAGAGTACTCGGCTTAGTGGCTAAAGTAGTTGATTATTTTCTTACTGAAAATATTGGATAGTGTTCAAGCTCTGCTAAAAGCCATTTTTTTAAAATTCTGGCTTTCAATGTTGGTGGGGCATTTCCATTTAGAAGCTCATCGCTACTCAGATTTTCTACATCATTATTTTGACCAAGTGCCAAACATACCTGCTGTCGAGTCACACGCAAAATCAGTTTTAAGGGAAGTGAGTCCGATCCTCACTTAGTGCACCATATTTGTAGCTTTGTGCTAAGCTGATTAGATAGTTATTGTTTACATAGTATATATGTTTCGCTTCCTTATCGCCATTTCTTTGGTACTTTCTGAATCGATGTTATCATTTGTCGAGCACGTTCCTGATGCACTATTTTTTGCTGAGACTAGTTGACTACCAGATCTTTTAGAATTGTCAGCCAAGTGAATGGGTTCATTTCTTTGGCACGACAATCAGGCAAAGTACCGCGTTCGACAGCGGCAAAAGAACGGCAGTCTTTGCGAGATTTCTTCTTCAATGTTATCACGAGATCCCCTTTCAGTCTCCTTCATGATAGCTGTTGTCGGCTAATAAACGTAATGACAGCTCTCAAATGACATCCATCGTACTTGATCCAGCCATTCACATCTTCTTCTGGTGACGGGGAAAAGATTTTCGAAAAAAAAAACGCCACCGATTTTCTTTTTGATTACTTACAGTAGACTCTCCCCTTGGTAGCAGAAGTAACACCTCTCCTTTTCAATCGTGGTTAATATCCCGTCTTAATAGCCATTAATACCCTCATCATCAGCTCTAGTTGGGGCACTGTAAAATTAGGTCCCATTGCCGAGATACCTGAAGCTCCTACTTCTTCTTCTATGTGCCGTGCCCCTTCAGGAAGTTGGCGATCATGGTTCTCCACATTTTCCTTTTCTTAATAAATTTTGTCTTTTTGTTGTCTCTCATAAACTCTGTTCTGCCAACCATCTACAAACGCTTGTTAGGTAGGATACCTGTTGTTTTCCTCTGTTCTTCTTGTATTCAGACTGTCCTGTGACTATCAAATTTTCCAAGTCCCCTTTCCTCATTATGTACCTAGAAATTTTAACTGTCACTTTCTGGTGTTAATTATAAGTGTCCTTTTTTCCATTTTCTCTAGAACTCTGTCGTTGTTCAATCAATGGTATTCTTAGAATCCTTCTGTAAAAGCATATTTCTATTGTTTCAAGTATTTCATCTGTGCAGAAATGATCTTACATATTACAATAAAAGAGTTCAGTATTTTCTCTGTCTCTTTAGTTTAAAGAATTATTTAGTCTGTGGCCAATATAAGCAGTGTGTCATTCGGTTTTGTAAGATAATTTTATTTCTTGCGAGATTCAAATTCAGTTCAAAATGCGTTGCACAATCGAACTCAGACATGTCATGATATTTTTCTTAAAGGTTTTTTAATCCTTTAACCCATGCAAGGCAATAAAGCGTCTAAGATGCAGGGGGTTACTGGGCGTGTGAAAATATGGGGAAAAGGAGAGAAAACAAGAAGACAATAGGAATTAAGAAAGCAGAAGATAACTACTGATGTTGCATTTAATTTTGTGAAGATCGAATTTGACTGAGAAGCAAGAAGCCAGAAAAGAGTTTCACAAGTGAGAATTGCGAGAGAAGAAACTATCAGAGTAGAACTTACTGTTATAGCTTACCATTTCAACTCAGATGATGAAACCTAGCCGCTAATCTAATACTGCGCTTAGATTTAAAATGAAGAAAAAAGAAAAATAGTTTTATCTTGTGTTAAAAGATAAAGGGTTGGAACAGCACTTTTGCGCGTGTGTATATGAAATATTTCAAGACAAGGCTGTGAACTTTCTTCTGATGATTTGCAATGCGCCATTCTTTGGTCAAATGGATGCTAAATAAAAGTGACGACCTAGAAATAAAAATGGCGTACATAACTGTATTATTAATAACTCAAAATACTGAGAAAATCAATCCCTGATAAGCTTGAATCCACTCACTAGAAAATTACTTTAGACCATACACGCAAAAATAAAAATAATAAGAAATTCAAAAACTTTTTCTCCGTAAATATCCTTTTTCGCACCCAATTGCACTCTCCAGTCTTTTGGTAAGACGGGATAAAAAAAATACTCACGCATCCTGCTTCCCGAGAATCTCTTCGCAGAAGAATCTCTATATTGGTAATGCTTTTATAGACTTTCATACGGAAGTCATGCATAGCACCAACCCCGGTCAGAAATATCTAAACATCCAGCTCTATACAACCGCTTCCTAAAATCAATGGTGAAGGCTTTAAGCGAGTAAAGTCTGAGGGTCTAGGCAAAGATCATCCTGAACATTGTGGACTGTCGCTACAGTATCACAAAGAACTGAACCAAATAACAGAAACCGCATTAATTGAGAACTGACAGCAGCAGCAACAACTATTAAATGGATATCACGTGTAACTCGAATAGAAAATAATGGAATGATCAAAATGCTAACATTATACACCACGTTAAATAGAAGGTTCGGGAGGAAATGCCCATCAATGATGGAAAGAGCGATAACCGCTACTGGACTTGGGATATATATTTTACTTTTTTTTTAAAAAGTGTTTTAAGTGAAAGATTTTATAAATTTCAACCGAAAACAGTACTGGCTGCTCAGTCAATGAATGTCCATATTACCATATTATCGCCTAATATTGCCATTACAATAAATAATAATGAAATTAGCTATTTCCATATTCATTGTTGTCACAGTTGTTTTTAACTGTCAGGTGAAATTTATAAGATCTTTTTACTAAACATTTTTTCAAAAAATTGGACTTCTCAAGTCTCATACTAGCATTAATGTAAGTTTCGTTCCGAACACTGTGTTTATGATGGCGTAGAAAATTATCATCTTCATTCTATCCTTATTTTTTCTTTTAGTTTACATGCGCTATCCATTTTTATTGTTGCCGCTATTGGAAGTTTTCAAATGATGGAGATTTTATTATTTAGTAAAAGGCGTACAGCCAAATGACGTTGAAACAACGGTTCCCATACGATCACTGAAGTTAAGAAATATCGATCCTGGTCATTATCTAGATGCGTGACTGCTTCGGAATACCAAGTGCTGTAAGATTGAATCTGCGGGTTGTCGAATGGATAATGGCTCGAGAACCAAGTTTTAGTTCGTTATATTCAGTTACGCGCAAATACTTTTGTATTAAAGTATGAAGTTAACTCTTCTCCCCCAGCTATGGGTTAGTTACTAAACTGTTTCTTTAAAACTTCTTACAATCCAGAAATATTTGTAATTTGTTTTAAATTCAGTAATATAGCTATAAGACATAGCATACGGCTATACCACGTTGAAAGATCGGTTCCCATACGATCACTGAAGTTAAGCAACATCCAGTCTGGTCAATGCCTAGATGAGTAACCGCTTGGTAATAACAAGTGCTGTAAGCTTGGGTGTGCGGGTGTTGTAAATGATAATGACTTGGAATTATTAATTCCAGTTGGGTTCGTTATATTTACTTACATGCAAATACACTTGGGAAAGCTGGGCACCTTGGTGTGGTGTAATGGTTAGCAAGGTTGTCTCGCTAAAACGGTTACGACTTAATAGTGAGTTCGATCCACACTGGGAGTCCCATAATTTCGGCCTTGCGATCCACACTGGGAGTCCCATAATTTCGGCCTTGTGTCGCATCTAAGCTACTCTTAGAAAATCGATACACTTGGGAAAGCTATGAATCAACATCTTCTACCCCAAGGTTAATTAGTAAGACTTGCACGACTAAAATCTTATTATTTCCCCCAAAAAAATTTTACAATCTAAAAACATTTTCTAACTTTATATAACCTACAAAAGTTGATAAACTGTAAAAAAAAAACAAATCAATCGATATTTGGTAAAGATCTTTGTGATTTTGTCTATCGGGTCGAAAGAAATGTCTTCATTTTAAAGACTTGAAGAATTTATTTGTTTTAAGGGATTTTTTAATAATTGAGAGTAGTGTCAGTAAATATATCCTGATACCTGCAGCAAAATCTGGTGAATAAATACAAATATAAAAGTATGGTTGGCCTGCATTTATCTGATATATTTGCCCGCATGGAGAGGTGGATAAATGCCCACCAGTATTCCTTACTTATTTTATTTTACACTTCATGTAAGGCTCAAGAGCCACTCAAGGTAGAGGACTGCTGTATGTACGTAAAGAGGCAAGTAAGTGCAGATTATGAGGATATGTAGGATAGATAACTGTTGACCCTAGACTTGTAATGCTTAAGATTTTAGTTATCGTCCTCTCAGAAACTGTTTCACAGAGAAGCAATTCTTAGGAAGAAGCCGTCCTAATAGAACTTCCTTCTTACAAATGGAATACAAAGGGAATGGGGATAGTTCGACCATATGTACGTGGCATGGTGTGTTCCAGCTGCAAAGGTCTGAACTAAAGGAACTAAGGAATATAGCACGTCTGAACAATTAGAAATAGGTTATAGATAGGCTTGCGAATTTTTATCTATGTAGAGTTGAAAATAAATCATCACCCACAAGGCCGCGTAAAGACTTTTGAACTCTGTTAAAGCTGAAAGTGAGGATTGGGCGGTACAAGTGTGCTTTTGGAATAAAGATTCTGAAACATGCAATAAGCATGAATGACAATATTTGTCAATAAGCCGTGTTCGAAGTATTAATCCAGAAGTGTTTTTACAGTTGTGTTCGTTCTATACAAGACCCAAGAGTCACTCGAGGTAGAAGGTTACAGAATAAGAGGCACAGTTTATGTGGATATGTGGGAAGACAACGACTAAGTCTAGACTTAAACAGGTCAAGATTGTACTTTGTGGAACCGTCTCCCAAGTCAGTTCCACAAAGCAGCATTTCGTGGCAGGAAGATGTTCAAGTAGAAACTCACCAGTGATATATGAAGGGCATAGCATGGCAGATATTCGACATGAAGGTTAGAATTGAGGTTAGTAAGGAATCTAGTTCGCCTTAACACTTCCCATGGAAATAGCGATTTAGCAGCGAGTGGCTTGCGACGTTTCGTCTGTGACAAGGGGTTGTTGGATGGAAAATAATTCGTCACCCTCAAGGACGCGGAGAAGCTTTTGGCCTAAATCGATATTGGAAAGTGAAGACTGGACAGCTTCTGTCCATTTATGGCAGCAGGACTCCATTTTCGGCCTGATCTGACACTTGCTAAAGAGATAGCAGGAGGAGTCTTACCGGAGTAGTATAGGGAATAGACCATTTTTCCAGCATATGATCACATGAATTGTATGTATGAGTTCCACTTGAGGTCTGAGTTGAATTTAACTCCCAATAGGCACTCTGGGTACGGGGCCTCCTTGAAGAAACATCCGTTCATCGCGATTTGTGAATGTTCTGGGACAGATCAGCGATGATGAGATGTCTCTAGCTTGGCTTTCAAGGAACTGAATGTGACCAGCTAGTTTCCCCGCCACCACCACTACCACTAGGCTGTTAGAGGAGAGGTATAGGAAAGAAAGGAGTTTCTCCACAATTGACAAGGTTTTTCGTCTACAGACACCTTCTCATTCCTATCTCTACTACTAAAAGTAACCTTCTAAAGATGTTTCAATGAGCAAGACGTATGTCTCGCTGAATACTTTGTATTCCTCAACTAGAGAAACTTTTTTACAGTAAGGTTCACCCTGTATAAGACCCAGATGCCACTCAAGGTAGAGGGTTACATTTAAGGGTAGTTTATATGGATAGGAGTGGAAGATAACGGCAGATTCTAGACTTGAACAGGTTAAACTGTTTGAATGGGACTTACTTAT
This sequence comes from Acanthosepion lycidas, assembly GCA_963932145.1. Classification (NCBI taxonomy): domain Eukaryota; kingdom Metazoa; phylum Mollusca; class Cephalopoda; order Sepiida; family Sepiidae; genus Acanthosepion; species Acanthosepion lycidas. Next base: position 87,416,498 of record OZ010579.1, read on the forward strand.
CGCCAATGCAATACGGAGGGAATGGTTGTAGTTTGCTACTATGTAAATAGCATGGCGGGTCTTAGCCGTAAAAGATCTGATGGAATCAAAAAATGGTGTTCGTTCGAGCAATTTCCATGGTAGCATCGATAGAGCAGTGAAAGACGCTTCACATCCCGCCCGTGTGAGAGGGGTGGAAAATAATTCTTCTCCAAGCGATGCTTTTGAAGTCTATCAAAAGTGGAAAGCTCCCGCCCAAATATGGCAACGGTACTCTATTTTCAACCTGATCTTGCTCTTATAAACGTGGCAGAAGGAGGTTGGTACTTACTGAAGTAAGGTACAGAGAACCGAACATATTACCCGCATCTTTAGCGATGGATCGTTCTACTTGAGGCACGGGGCCTCCCCCGGGAGGTGGGGAATTTCGTTCATTGTGACTTGGCGGAAGTTCGAGGTCTGATCGGCAGTGATTGAATGTAACCAGTTTGGTTTTAGAGGCATTGAATGTAACCAAGTTTTTTTCCACGCTGAGAAGTTAGTGTTCGATAGGAAGAGAAGTCAGCTGCCAATCTCTGATTGTCAAGAGTTTTAGAGGTGTCCCTGTATATCGTCATATCATCGGCATAGATGTTTACAAATGATCAGAATATATTCTTAGGTAGATCATTTATGTAAATAAGAAAGAGGGTTGGTCAGAGAAATGATCCCTGGGGGACGTCTGCGTTGGCCGCCAGGGCCTCGGAGGACTGGCCGTTAATAACTACTTTCAGGAAGGATTTTATAATAGAGAAACTCTTCCAGTGATTCCATAGCTTGAGTAACAAAACTTTGTGTCACATCTTGTCGAAGGCCTCCGAAATGTCTAATGCTATGGTTCTTGCGGTGTATCTGTCGCTAAGGGCCTCACTAATTCTGTATGTAATTGTTGTTAGGACATCAGATAGGTACCTCCAGTGCTCCTACATACACAAGTAAAATAATTTGATCCATTAAAAAGCTGAAAGTGTAGTATCTACCTTCGGGACGACAAACTATATTTTATTCCCCATTTCCGTTTCTGTCTTCGGATAGAACAAAACAAATAAATGAAGGTTGCCTGATCCCGGGGATTCCAACCCCGAGGCAGCACCTCCCTGATTGCACCAAAGATGGAGGGTCACTGAAATATCGACGCCAACGCAACGTTGGTTGCGGGGACCGGGCAATTTTTGGACTTGACTTATATGCACGCGCTTAAGTACCACACTTTAAATCGTTTTTGTGCCATGTCTCGTTACCGTCTGCCGGGGGAGTAAATACCGAGTGTCGTATCTGCCTTCGGGCGTACAAACTACATTTTACCCCCTCCCCTCAATTGTGTTTCTGTCAGACAGAACCCAGCAAATAAATTAGCGGGTGTCTGTTCTCGGGGATTCCAACCCATCGGCATCACATTCCTCATTGCACCAAAGAGGGAGGGTCAGTGGAATATTGACGCCAGTGCGTCGTTGGTTGCGGGGACTGGGCAATTTTCGGCCTTGGCACATTGTACGCTCGTTTAGTCTCGCTACTTAAATCGCCCTTATGCTATACCCTGCCACCGTGGAGAGGAATGGGGCGAATAAATAACAAGTATAGTATTCATAGCAGCTCCTTTCATTCCCCTAAAGAGGGAAGGTTTTCAGATAACAACGCTAGCGTTAGAGTGGTCAATTTTAATCTATGTCGATATGTACGCGTATGGGTGCCCCACATTAAAATGATCTCGTATCATATGCTCCCACTGGGGGAGGCGAGTAAATGCCGGGTCAAACTGTAGCATCTTCTCTCCTCAACTCTAATGGTAATGGTAATATTAACTGTTTCCTTATAAGGACACATTCGACATTCATTGACCGAACAACCAATGTTACTTTTGGTTGAAGTCCATATAATCTTTCTCTTCAAACAATTTTTCAGGAAAATGTGTTTTTCACGTTGACGAAATGTTATTACTCTTTTCAGTATTGATAGAGATTTCCTTCCTAATCTTTTGTTTGAATTAGTGTGGAACTTCAACATCTTGATTATGTTATTATTTTCTCTTCGAGTTACATGTACTATCCAGTTTAGTTGTTGCTGCTATTGAAATTCCTCAAGTGATGTGATTTCTGTTATCTGATATAGTTTGTGTGACTATAGTACCATTCCACAATGTTCGAAGAAGACTGGCCCTCCCTAAGACAGACAGACCGAAAGCCATTTTTAATCATCGAGCTGGGAAAGCGCTTATATATACAGCTGACATTTTAGATATTTCTGAACGCTTTTGACGCCATAAAGTATTTAAAATATCGAAATTATGTGATTATGAATACAAACATACAAACTTTTTCTCTCTATGTATTATATTAGATTATCAAGACTTTCCACATTTTTTTTTAATATCTTTAAACTGCGTCTTGCCATGAATGACCTTGCGAAAATCGTTTATTTCCTGTTGCTTTGTCCACCGTTTAGAATTCAAAGTTGCTCTTCGCTTAGTCTGACTGCCACTCAAGTATGGAGAGCCCAGTCTGCACCTAGCTTATAGGTCATTAAATATCCAATATGATTTTAGATTGCTTCGTCTGAAGACTGGTCCAATTTAAATGACAATAACCAAGATTTCATTCAGTGTGCGGATCTTTGACGAACCAATGAGGATCGAACTCGGAACATAGTAGTAATGATCTACTAAACGAACTCGCTGACGCGCTTTTTATTCTAATCAATTTTACTGTTTATCTATTCAAAAACAAAAGACCCCCAACCTCGATTGTCCAATAACTGAGCTGGCATCTCACGTGATTTTTTCCCGTTTTTAATGTGTTGAGATTGTGCCTTACGTCGAGCTAATTAATCGTCATTCAAAATGAATGTCACAATTGTCCAAGATAAAACAAAAATGCTTGGTGATCTTTCTTTTAATTATTTGGTTAGTTCTTTTCGGTTTCGACCAAGGAAATGAGTAACCTCGGCCTGAGTAAAAATAAGGTGAGTGGTTTCATTAACATTTAATAAACCACGCATGGCTTGGCATCAACCCTTCACGTCGATTAACTCGTATAAAACTAAACTTTTGCAACATTAAATCCCTGGCGGACCACTCAATAGTAAAGTTTAACTGTATTAATATTGTATGCTGATGCGTGACTCTAAATGTTTTTCGGTTTAGAATTTTTCTGATTTTCCAATAAGAGCTAAAAGCTGCACTTAGGAATTCTGCTTCTATTGATCACGAAACTATCAATAACAAGTGAACATTTCGCTAGATGATACAATCCTAATTATTACGCAGTACATCTTGTTACTCCCAACACTTCAATAACGTTTCCTAACCCGAGTAATAAATAAATAAATAAATAAAAACTAAAATTGATGACTAAAAAATCATCACATCCTGATCCTCTGTTGAAGCTTGGGGAACGGTAATTATCTATACAGTCTATTTTTTAGCGCGCCATAAAAATGTTAGAATTAGACAAATTTACATGTAATCTTTGAGATCTATTTTAACCGATGTCCCGAAACGGTTGCGCATTGACATTTCTTCTCGGTGCAGTGGATGAATTTCCAGCGCAAATTTAACGTTTCGTTTCACCATAATTATTTTTACGTCTGAAATAAATTAGCTGACACGTGCTTAACTTTTTTTAATTTTTAAAAGGAAACAAAATGAAAATTTAGATGTATGACAGAACACGAATTTTAACTCCATATTGAACTTTAAAAAAAACCTTCTCCTTGCATCAGTGAATTCATTTAAGCGTTCCTTTCTCTTAAAACCATCGTTATTTTATTTTAATATGAACACGAAATAATGAAAATGTACATTATCATAAATAAGGGTTGATGTATTGAGTTGTTTGGTTTATTTTATTTTCATATTTTCATTATTGTACATAGGTGCCTCCATGAGATCGCTAAAAAAAAAAAAAAAAAAAAAAAGACTGATGAAAAAGACGCCAAATTTGACAAAAACAATTTTCTTAAAATAAGTTTTGAAAAAATAATTGATATTTAAAAATTTCAAAGGAAGATTTTCAGACTTTTTTTTTTTTTTTTTTTTTTTTTTATATATATATATATATATATATATATATAAAATGGGAAGAAATGGTCAATTTTGCTGAATCAAAAAAAAAGATTTTTAACGAAAATTTCGTACGTGCTAGAAACGACTAAAAAATGTATACCCCTAAACTACTTTCTATCTTTCCTCTTAATAATAACAAATATTTAGACGATAAAATTTTGTTTTCGTCAAGTTTGGCGTCTTTCTTTATGCTATGCTCTTTTCTTAACGATCTCGTGGAGGTACCATAATACCTCCTGTCAGAAATATAGACAGATATTATTTTATTTTGTTCGAATATTTCTAAAAAAAAAAAAAAAAAAAATACTGTACTCAAAAACTATAAATATTGTTTGAAATTCATATTCAATTTTAAAACAAATTTAACAATTAACACTTTAATGTTTGTTTTCCCTTTGATACTGCCTGAAATTATTTTACTTAATTTTTTTTAAACATGTAATGAGTCTGGTTAACCAATCATTTCTTTTCTTACATATAAAAAAAAAAATCAACGTTTATATTTGTATTTAGACATCATGCAACGTCCTCTTGTCATTGCTTTTCACTTATAAACGATAATCTAAATATTACCTCACTCGAAGGACCCGTGATGAAGGCCAAAGGTAAGTAGGAAAATTCAATCATTTGATTGAACTATGTGGATCAAATACTCTTTAATATTTCTAGAATAAAAACTAACAGTTTCTATTTTGAAGCATGTCTTTAAATCAACTTGCACAATGTAAGACACTTTATAGTTAAATGGCGATTTTAAGATAAAAGCATTATTTTATTCAGTTAAATTTTTGCATTCAGTGTATCTAAATAATTTAGAACACTTCAAATAACCCCTAATTTTCCTAATCTGTTACTTTTTTGCTATATAATTGAACCTGGTTGCATTAAACAAGCATTTTGTTTACACTATCTATCGATAGTAATCCCAAAGTTGTAAGTTTAATCATGCATAGAGAACTAATTACAGTGTAACCCAGATATAAGAGTTGCCGGGACCGGAGAGGTCTCTTATATCCGGGTTTCTCTTATATCTTGGTTTGGTCTATTTTATATACATTAACACAGGCTCTAATTTGGGACCAGAGAAAATCTCTTATCTCCTGGTTTCACTATATTTTGCCTACTCTAATTTAATAACCGAGAACACGCACACACATACTTATATAAATATATAATATATATATATATATATATATATAATTGACATAAATTGAAATTCAGAGTTGATATAAGATATTTATAAGACGTTCACTTTTATTTGAAATGTTGTCTCGTCTTTTTCGCTACGCGAAAAAGACGATTGTAGGTTTATAATTTAGATAATGTAGGAAGAATGGCACGTAGAAATGTTGATTTCATTGGAGTATATTGTTTTCGTGTTAGACTGAATGACACACAGAAAATGTTTAAAAATGAAATCTTTCTTGAAGCTTTTCCTTTGTTTAATTACAAGCTAATAGATTAAAATTAAATATTTCCAATAAGCAAAATATTTGGTATTTCAAAAACTAATTTAAATTGAGTGGAAATAACTTCCACTCAACTTAAATTCGTTTTTGAAATAGCTTTTTTTTTCTTTTTTTTTTTTTTTTTTTTTTAAATAGCTGATTACCGGCCATTTTTAGTTGTCTTTCATCCCAATGTAACTCTTTTATTAAAAAATCCTCCAGAATAAAATACTTTTAAAAAGCTTTATTTGAGGAATATTAGCTGACTTGAAGTATAATTAACCTAATTCGAAACAAAATATTTGCTTTAAATTTAAAATATCGCAGAAATGCGTTTTTAACTCGACAGTAGCTGTGTTGCTTGATGGCAGCTCTAATATTATTCGGAGACCTTATCTGTAAAACATAACAGAAGAAAATGACGTGAGACTCGGTAATCTTTAAAATTTAGGAAAATATTCCCCGTAATGTTTTATTGAATTTTAGAAATGTTGGCTTTAAATTTACTATAGACCATCGCCCTTATTTTATGATAATGTCGTATATGGTCATCTTTACTTACAAATATCGGCACGTTTACCTGCATACAAAAAATTTCAAGCTTTTCCATTTATGATTAGTATATATAATTTTCATTTGATATCATTTAAAAGGCTGAAATTTATACAGAATTTTAAGATTTAAAACTTTATTTTTCTGATAAGAATTTTTAAAAAGTGAAAACAATTCATAAATTTTAAGACAATAGCTTCTCTAATATCTTATTTATAAAAATTTAAAAGCTCTTCTAATTAAACGTCATTTTTATAGCATTTTTTTTATCTTACGATTTTTTTTTTTTTTTTTTTTTTTTTTTTTTTTTTTTGACAACAAAATGATTTAATTTCAGCAAGTCCTGTTTTTAACTAATATAAAGATGCTAAAATTTTAATTTCTCGAAATTTCATTTTTATTTGAATAAATCTTAAATCTAATTATGATCCATCAATTTTTTTTTTTTTCACTACCGAAAAAGGAACTAAATTTCCTGATACTAATATATAGGTATCTATATATATATATATATATATATATATCTATGTCTCTCTCTATATCTCTCTATATCTATGTCTCTCTCTATATCTCTCTATATCTATGTCTCTCTCTATATCTCTCTATATCTATGTCTCTCTCTATATCTCTCTATATCTATGTCTCTCTCTATATCTCTCTATATCTATGTCTCTCTCTATATCTCTCTATATCTATGTCTCTCTCTATGTCTCTCTATATCTATGTCTCTCTATATCTATGTCTCTCTATATCTATGTCTCTCTCTCTATGTCTCTCTCTCTATGTCTCTCTCTCTATGTC
>OZ010579.1:87428376-87493376 GCA_963932145.1 Acanthosepion lycidas
TTCATACTTATTCTTTTCTCTATTGATGTGGGTATATGCTTAATTATAGATGGAGGGTGGTTTGACTTAGGATGTACATACAAGGGATTAGTGTTATGTTTTCTGTAAGGTAGGTGAACGTTGTTAGTTAAGTCTAGGGTTACGTCTAGGAAGTTTACTTTTTTTAATTTAGTGTTGACTATTGTTTTTAAATTTAGTTTCCCGAATTCATTGTAAATTGCCTTTCTAATTTTCTCTGTTTTAAAGCTTGTGGAGCTCCTCACTACCATGAGCCCGTCATCTCTGTACAGCCCGATGTCCCCAACGTCCAGTTCACGGTGGGCGGTTAGATTGTACAGTATAAATAGACCGACAAGGTCCGAAGATTCTGCAGAGTCTAGAGATCCCATGGTAATGTCAAAGTTGTCATTGGTGTTTTTTATCCACTGGTCCCCATTATGGATGAGGACAGATTGGATTAACACCCTGGATTAACACCAAAGAAGTCATAAACTGGTTTACCAACATCGAAAAAAAGCCCAAATGCACCCTAATCCAGTTCGATATTGTCGATTACTACCAGTCAATATCAAAACACCTCTTCACGACTGCCCTGGAGTTTGCTACAGTATATTCAGATTTAACTGAAGAAGAAACAAACATTATTCTCAGTGCAAAGAATTCTAAAAAGCTCAGCCAAACCTTTAAATAGGAAAAACCCTTTTTGTCGTCGTCAAAAAAAAACTAAAAAAACAAACTGAAATTCAATGCAAAGCGATCTGTATATTAAACACCCACTTAAATAAACAAATAAATAAATAGATAATCAGACAATAATAAAAGACAATTCTCAAGACACATAACGACTGTAGGCGCGCCATAAAAATATCCTTCACTGGGAACCAACTAAAGGATGACCGTAAACATTAGCCTTGAAATAGATACCCTACCCAACCTTAGCAAAACCTCTCAGAGGATGATGAATCTACTGATAAGAATTAACTCCCTGACCACTTAAAGAAGGAAAATAGTCTAGCCACTCCCACAATAACAAATTCTGTAAAAATACACGTAAACCGAGAGATAGCTTATTCCTAAAATTTCGCTTGAAGATGAAACGGGACTAAACACCACAATCCAACTTAATTTTATTAATTATTTGGATGATTTCGGCTCTCGTTTTTGAAACATGAGAACTCTTATGTAGCGATATAATCATATTTTTAAACAAAAAATATTATAATAGATGTCTATAGATGTAGATATCCATAGATGTCTATAGATGTAGATGTCCATAGATGTCTATAGATGTAGATGTCCATAGATGTCTATAGATGTCTATAGATGTAGATGTCCATAGATGTCTATAGATGTAGATGTCCATAGATGTCTATAGATGTAGATGTCCATAGATGTCTATAGATGTAGATGTCTATAGATGTAGATGTCCATAGATGTCTATAGATGTAGATGTCCATAGATGTCTATAGATGTAGATGTCCATAGATGTCTATAGATGTAGATGTCCATAGATGTCTATAGATGTAGATGTCCATAGATGTCTATAGATGTAGATGTCCATAGATGTCTATAGATGTAGATGCCCATAGATGTCTATAGATGTAGATGTCCATAGATGTCTATAGATGTAGATGTCCATAGATGTCTATAGATGTAGATGTCCATAGATGTCTATAGATGTAGATGTCCATAGATGTCTATAGATGTAGATGCCCATAGATGTCTATAGATGTAGATGTCCATAGATGTAGATGTCTATAGATGTAGATGTCTATAGATGTAGATGTCTATAGATGTAGATGTCCATAGATGTAGATGTCTATAGATGTAGATGTCTATAGATGTAGATGTCCATAGATGTAGATGTCTATAGATGTAGATGTCCATAGATGTCTATAGATATAGATGTAGATGTCTATAGATGTAGATGTCTGTAGATGTCTATAGATGTCTATAGATGTCTATAGATGTCTATAGATGTCTATAGATGTCTATAGATGTAGATGTCTATAGATGTAGATGTCTATAGATGTCTATAGATGTAGATGTCTATAGATGTAGATGTCTATAGATGTCTATAGATGTCTATAGATGTCTGTAGATGTCTATAGATGTCGATATCTGTAGATGTCTATAGATGTCGATATCCATAGATGTCTATAGATGTAGATGTCTGTAGATGTCTATATCTATAGATGTCTATATCTATAGATGTCTATATCTATAGATGTCTATAGATATCTAAATAAAATACTTTGATCTTTCCTCTTGAACATTTTTACGATAAAACTTTGTTTCAAGTTTCGGGCGTTTTTCCTCATGGCATATTCTTTTTAGAAAATTTTTGGAGGTACTTAATTTAGTTCCTTTCTCTAATGTAAGTGGATGTAAATGAGCGTTTCCATCACTTCTTCATTTCTTCATTTACAAACAGCATTCCCTACTTTTATTTGATAATGCCTTTCTTTCCTTCCATACATCCCTTCAAATTAATCTGAAAATGTTCATTCCGTCGTAACACTTGTTAACGCCTTCCCAAATAGGCGTATGTAGAATAATGTGCCTTGTGGGGGTGGTAAAGAGGTTTGACTTATAAAAGATAGAATTGTTGCTCGTATATTGCTTAGCGTTAGGAAAAAGTTTATACTTAAAACAAGATTTTATTTTTAGATACCTAGCCTCATCTTCATATTTGTCAGTAAATTTCAGCCAGTGATTTGTTTCAGTTGTATATCGTATACGGTAAAATCTTACTCTTCTAGTTCTCACGTGATCAATCGTCAAATTTTTTTTTTTTTTTTTTTTTTTTTTGTGTGTGTGTCGATAGTTCTTGGATATCACATGCGGCTACTGAAGTTGGCCAGAAAAAACAAATGAGAAAGGCGGAGATGGATATAACATTTCGAGTGGTATATTGAAGAATATTAATCTTATCCATAAAACTTCCGAAAACACTAAAGTTAATGAGCCTTGTGGGTTATTCGACTTGAATCTGCTAAAAAAAAAAAAAGCCTGTTAGATGGTGCGCTTTAGGACTCAAAAAATTCAAACATTTCCTTCATTCTCCTGCTTCGTTCATAAAGAACGCTGCCGATAGGGCCCCGTCCGTTTTACGCTTGAGATATATATATATATATATATATATATATATAATTTTAATTTCTTTTCCTTTCATAAGTGTGTACGCATGCAAATTCACTGTTGATAAATTCATTAATTGTCGTTTGTTTTAAATTCGTTCTTTTGTAGTACGCCAATATTTTTTCTGCGGGACAAATGACCCAGGATTTTATATTTAATGTCTATACAGCCGCAACATAATGGTGACTTATTTTTACCCGAAGAACATTAAAATGTTGCTAAATATAATCTGGCGTTTTTTTTGTTTTTTTTTTTTTTTTTTTTTTTTTCTTGATTGCTTTTCATGTCACCATATACTGTCAATCTGCCATTTAGTAACCGTAGATCGGAAATAAAGTATCTTTTAGTTAAATTCGTCTCAGGAGCCCTACGGAGAGCAAAAGATAGAATATCATCATTTAAATTAGTTCACCATTTTCTAGATTCATCTTTCAAGTGCAATGTCATTTCAGATTCTTGTAGTTTGTTGCACAAAATAACTCTTGACCAATTACCATTCCTAGTTCCGCCATAATTTTACTCTCTCATCAAAGGTTTTAAACCGTTTCTACTATTTCTCTTACCAATTCCAAATTCAGCTGCCTTGTTCTGATTGTTAGCAATCCTTTGTAGTTTTCATTCTCACCATTTGTGGACAGAACCACATCTTCATAGCATAGTGTCTCTTCCACATATGTGAGGAAATTCTCTAGCATTCGCTGTCCATATAGGAGGTTAGTTAGATATTGTTACGCAATTTAGCACTCTTTGTTTCTGAAGATGTTTTTTTGAATAGATTAGTTTCTTAGTTATGTTTTCTTATTCCTCTGTCATTTTTCGTCTGTTTCTATACAACCCAAATAGATAGGTTCCTATACCTGATTAATTTAGATATTCCCAATATGTAATTCACACTTTGTGCAGTCTATTTTGTTGATAACCATGCATTTTCTTCATACACTTAATACGACCTATTTAAATATTATACAGACTTTGTATTCGTTTCCCTTGTATAACAAATCTATTTTTAGGTAAATATAATGAATTAATCCTATTTTCTCCTATAAAGAAAGTTTTCCCGCTCTAAGTTAGATTTTGTCGGTAAAATATTGTACTTTTATACTTCTATAAGTAAGAAACACCGAATTCCTGCTAATACTATACATGGCAAATAACTCGTGTTGCTACAAATTGCAGTGAGTTTGGCTTCAAATTTATATATAGATTCTTTCGGATCTTCTCTTTCCTCAACACTCTCTCGTCACTCGCAACTTTTCGCCGACTGTATTCACTGGCATCTCCCAAGTATTAGGTTGGTGCAAAAAATAATAACGTAATAATGTCGCTTTTTGACGTTAAAAAATACGTCAAAAAAACGACATTATTACGTCATTATTTTTGCACCAACCTAATATCTGCCACATTGCTTCATCTAAGCGGGAGATATGTCTGTTCTCATTCCTCCGTCCGCCACGTCCAGTGTGCGTTAAAAGGAATGAACCCTGCGTTTCGAGCAAAGCAAATGCATTTTTCTTCACTTGGCTATGGCAATGAATCATTGCATTGTTCCAGGCCACTCGCGTGTTAGAGATATAACTTGTCTTCCAGGAGATTAGATAGTCTCAATTCAGAGACATTGACTATTCAATAACATTGATAATCTTCCCCCAAATCTATTTGGATTGCTGGTGTGTGTGTGTGTCTGTCTCTGTCTTGATTATTCGTATTCCAGGTATATTATTTCATGATGTGTCCGCTTCTTTTCTTCTCTCGCTATTTTCTTTTCCCTTTCTACAAGCCATCAGATATACAAATGATACAATCACCCTATACCATTAACTCGTTTTATGGGTTCCTCTGTAATCCTCAAGTGGGCACTTAAAATGTCAGAAGCAAGTGCCGGGTCTTAGTAGTGAAACAGTTGTCCAATCGGGAACCAGTATCGCTTATCCGTTCACCGATGAACATATCGACCTCATCTCAAGACTTAATGAAAGAAAGATTTCAGTAAATTGAAGATTTAGGTCGATTTTTTATTTTGATTAAATAATCAGGAAGACACCTTCAAACAAACGTTAAGTTTCTTACTGAAAACGGTATTAAGTCAAGGATGTGTTATTAGGCTTTAAATTTTGTTAGGACTGTCTAGATGAGTTTACTTTTTATGCTATTTGCTAAATAGATGAAGAAATGACTCTTCTCGTGATATGTGAAGCATACCTGGTATTAATACGGTGCTTTCCGTAGAAGTAGGCTTTTGATAATGTGGGGGTGATTATTTACCCCACACAACCGGTTATGAATTCAGTTACGCTTCTCCCAGATTTAGCTTTGTGTCGAGTCTTCTCAGGACGTAAGCGATCATGGCACTCCACAATTTCCTGTCACTTGTATCTCTTAATATTTCTTTTTATTTCTCCCAAAACCTGTTCTGCCAAACATTTTGTCAAGCTCACTAAGTATGTTATGAGTTACGTTCCTCAGTCCCTCTTGCCTTCAATCTGTCCTGAGGAGTATCAGATTTTCAAGCAGAATTTCCTTTGTAGCCTAGATGCTCTTCAATTGGATTTACTCTTTTTGTTAAGAGTATTTGTGCGAAAATAAACGCAATGCTCTCGACTGGAATTTGAAATATCCACACCGAAACCCATTTTCGGCGCCGAACATCTCTACGCAATGCACAAACATCCACTAGAGACTTAAATTTATTTTTCTATTTTTAGTCTTTTTCTTTTAGTTTTTTCCCCTATTTTTTTACTTTACAATTAAGAGTTCTAGTTCTTCTCTGGCACTTCTCTTCTCGTCTCGTTCTTCTCTGGCACTTCTCGTCTCGTCTCGTTCTTCTCTGGCACTTCTCGTCTCGTCTCGTTCTTCTCTGGCACTTCTCGTCTCGTCTCGTTCTTCTCTGGCACTTCTCGTCTCGTCTCGTTCTTCTCTGGCACTTCTCGTCTCGTCTCGTTCTTCTCTGGCACTTCTCGTCTCGTCTCGTTCTTCTCTGGCACTTCTCGTCTCGTCTCGTTCTTCTCTGGCACTTCTCGTCTCGTCTCGTTCTTCTCTGGCACTTCTCGTCTCGTCTCGTTCTTCTCTGGCACTTCTCGTCTCGTCTCGTTCTTCTCTGGCACTTCTCGTCTCGTCTCGTTCTTCTCTGGCACTTCTCGTCTCGTCTCGTTCTTCTCTGGCACTTCTCGTCTCGTCTCGTTCTTCTCTGGCACTTCTCGTCTCGTCTCGTTCTTCTCTGGCACTTCTCGTCTCGTCTCGTTCTTCTCTGGCACTTCTCGTCTCGTCTCGTTCTTCTCTGGCACTTCTCGTCTCGTCTCGTTCTTCTCTGGCACTTCTCGTCTCGTCTCGTTCTTCTCTGGCACTTCTCGTCTCGTCTCGTTCTTCTCTGGCACTTCTCGTCTCGTCTCGTTCTTCTCTGGCACTTCTCGTCTCGTCTCGTTCTTCTCTGGCACTTCTCGTCTCGTCTCGTTCTTCTCTGGCACTTCTCGTCTCGTCTCGTTCTTCTCTGGCACTTCTCGTCTCGTCTCGTTCTTCTCTGGCACTTCTCGTCTCGTCTCGTTCTTCTCTGGCACTTCTCGTCTCGTCTCGTTCTTCTCTGGCACTTCTCGTCTCGTCTCGTTCTTCTCTGGCACTTCTCGTCTCGTCTCGTTCTTCTCTGGCACTTCTCGTCTCGTCTCGTTCTTCTCTGGCACTTCTCGTCTCGTCTCGTTCTTCTCTGGCACTTCTCGTCTCGTCTCGTTCTTCTCTGGCACTTCTCGTCTCGTCTCGTTCTTCTCTGGCACTTCTCGTCTCGTCTCGTTCTTCTCTGGCACTTCTCGTCTCGTCTCGTTCTTCTCTGGCACTTCTCGTCTCGTCTCGTTCTTCTCTGGCACTTCTCGTCTCGTCTCGTTCTTCTCTGGCACTTCTCGTCTCGTCTCGTTCTTCTCTGGCACTTCTCGTCTCGTCTCGTTCTTCTCTGGCACTTCTCGTCTCGTCTCGTTCTTCTCTGGCACTTCTCGTCTCGTCTCGTTCTTCTCTGGCACTTCTCGTCTCGTCTCGTTCTTCTCTGGCACTTCTCGTCTCGTCTCGTTCTTCTCTGGCACTTCTCGTCTCGTCTCGTTCTTCTCTGGCACTTCTCGTCTCGTCTCGTTCTTCTCTGGCACTTCTCGTCTCGTCTCGTTCTTCTCTGGCACTTCTCGTCTCGTTCTTCTCTGGCACTTCTCGTCTCGTCTCGTTCTTCTCTGGCACTTCTCGTCTCGTCTCGTTCTTCTCTGGCACTTCTCGTCTCGTCTCGTTCGTCTCTGGCACTTCTCGTCTCGTCTCGTTCGTCTCTGGCACTTCTCGTCTCGTCTCGTTCTTCTCTGGCACTTCTCGTCTCGTCTCGTTCTTCTCTGGCACTTCTCGTCTCGTCTCTGGCACTTCTCGTCTCGTCTCGTTCTTCTCTGGCACTTCTCGTCTCGTCTCTGGCACTTCTCGTCTCGTCTCGTTCTTCTCTGGCACTTCTCGTCTCGTCTCTGGCACTTCTCGTCTCGTCTCGTTCTTCTCTGGCACTTTTCGTCTCGTCTCTGGCACTTCTCGTCTCGTCTCGTTCTTCTCTGGCACTTCTCGTCTCGTCTCTGGCACTTCTCGTCTCGTCTCGTTCTTCTCTGGCACTTCTCGTCTCGTCTCTGGCACTTCTCGTCTCGTCTCGTTCTTCTCTGGCACTTCTCGTCTCGTCTCTGGCACTTCTCGTCTCGTCTCGTTCTTCTCTGGCACTTCTTCTTCGGAAGGTAAAATTATATAACACATTGAAAATAAAAACGCGCCATATGTTCGATTTTATAAGTGGTATCCTAATTAGAAAAGGACACTATCCGTTATATAGGAAACACTTAGAGGAACTTTTGATAAATATTTTGCCATTCATAAATACACGTCAAACTCGCTTTACTATATTAGATTTTATAAAATCAATACTTAAAGATGTCTGCCACGACGGGTGTAACTTCAATTCTTTCACTCACACACAACTTCCCTAAATCAACATACCGACAACCACCCTAGACGCAAACAGATCAGCTGATTCCTGCCTAAACAAACTAGAATTCATACACCATACAGATGCAAACAAATGTTGCTTGACAGGCGTCCAATGAAAAATAAAAACACGAAAATGTTATTTTCTCCTCTATATTTCATTTTCAGATGAAGCTTAAGTAAAAGCGAAACATGTTAAATTTATGAACGTCATCTATTTGTTCCTCGAATTCTCATGCATATTTGATCCATTAAGACTATATCTAATTTCATAAAATTAGAAATTTTTCACGCCAGCCATTATGAAACACGAAGTTCCCACAAAAATCATACGTAATTACCTTTTAATAGGTACCTCCACAAGATCGCTAAAAATAGAATGATGAAAAAGACACCAAACTTGACGAAAACAAAATTCTATCATCTAAATGTTTATTATTAAGAGGAAAGATCAGTTTTTTTTGGGGGGGGGGATTTTTTTTCTTTTTTTTTTTTTTTTTCCCCCATTTTATAAAAAAAATGGAAATCTCACTTTAAAATTCTTTTGAATATCAATTATCATTTTTTCAAAACTTATAAGAAAATCAGAAATTACAATGTTTATTTAAAATATTTTGAACCAAGCTTAACTTAACTTAGCTTCTGCGCCGAAAAGATGTAATTTGAAAATAAAACAGTCATAAACTTTCGCGTGACTTGACAGGTGATGAATGACATATTGACGGATTCCGTGAGGATAATTACTTCTACGGAAGGAAAAAGTGAAATAATTTAAATTTAAGTGAACAAATTATTTACCTCGTTATTTTTAGAGAAAACTTTCAGCGCTCTAATTTTTTTTTTTTTTTTTTTTTTTGTACTTTAAAGCTTTCACCTTTTACGTTTACGATGCTTTATGGAAAATATATTCTAAAGAAATTAAAATAAGACTGTTAAATTACTTTTGATATTTCATTTATGGAAAAATGCCATAACTGAGATTAATATAAAAATAAGATCATATAAATTTCATAAGATGATACTGATACTTGTAGATACCCTTCTCAGTTGAAATTGAAAAATCAAATTAACTTCTCTACGCGTGTTTCGCAAAAGTAAATGCCTTAACAGCGGAGAACAATGCTTAACTCAAATAACGCAACTTAATTGTATTTTGGTTGGTCTTCCGTACTTTATAATTACACCTTGATTATAAACACAAAATCACATTTCTTAATTACTGCGGATCTTCTGATTAGTCAAAATGATACAATTTACAACGCGCTAAAATAAAATCCTTCTCATAAGGAGACTTGGGAAACCTGATGCGGATTTTAACTAATTTTATATTTTAACTAATTTTATATTTTAAAAAATTAAATTTAAAAATCTATAATTAAGAAATAACAATTGTATTAAAAATTCATTTTTCATCGGAAATTTTTTTGCTTTCAGAAAATATTGTCCATATTCATAAAAACAACTAAAAGTAAATAAAAGGATTTGAAATTAAATATCTGTTTTATTGAGTTTTGTATATTACAATTCAGAGCTGATTTTCAGGTAGATGTGGTCCAATTAAAAACAAAAAAACATGATTTACATTCCTCAAAGCCTTGTTCTTTTAACTATTGTAACCATTAAACTAGACTTGATCGAATTTCTTTTAATTTTCATAAAATTAGTTATGGGGGCGTAATAAATATATTTATGCCATGACTTTAATAAAAACAAAAACAATTTCGATCATCTGTGACTAGTTCCTGAAAGTTTCATTAACATCCGATAATTACTTATATTTTTGCAAGATTTTCCAAATTAATGTGTCGTACCAAAAAAAAAAAAAAAAAAAAAAAAAACGTGATAAAAATAATCTGTTATTTACTACTTCCGCTGATACAAAGAGAAACAAGGTTTTTTTAATCAAAATTTAGTGTTCTAAAAAGGAATTTTTTTTTTTTTTTTTTTTTTTAATAATTAAGAAAAACTTTGGTCTTTCCTCTTAATAATAACATAAGCATTTAGACGATAAAATTTTGTTTTCGGTAAGGTTGGCGTCTTTTTCATCAAGCTATGCTCTTTTTTAGCGATTTCGTGGAGGTACCTACCTTTTAATAACTCTTTTCTTCACGGCAGTCTATTTTCAACATCTGGAATTTCAAACCAACATCTCAACCTATGCGCGGGGGAAAAAACCTGTTTTTGATGAGATTAATTTTCAAAATTTTAATAAGCGTAAGCACTCTCCTCCGTTTATTCAATAACCAAGAATACAGAATGCTAAAAATGTTCTCTTGTCCTTCAAATCAACCAGTGTCTTTGGAATAAACCGGTCGCACGCTTATTAAAAATTTAGAAAATTAACAAACTCTGGCAATTTATTTGAAACGCATCTCCACCGTCTTCACAACTATTTATCCGAAAGGAAATATTAAAAGGAGGCGACAAATCTGGCAGCTGGTACCATGCCTAATAGTCAAACATACACGAACGAATACACATTATCAAGCGAATCCCATGTATAACATTGATACACCACACACACACACACACACACACACACACACACACACACACACACACACACACACACACACACACACACGGACGCCGCCTGACCGGACAGATTTATAGAGGGTATAGATGTTTGTGTAGACTCTCTCTTAGGGGTGGGGAATGAATGCGGAAATCAAATTGAGTAAGGACTCCTTAGATATGATGCCAATCTCTATTTTGCCACTTTGCTCTGTTGGTGTTAGATCATAAATATTCTTGAAGGGGAAAACGAATTAATAAGGTTAATAGCATCTCTACAAACCTGGTTAGATTCTCGACTAAAGACTAAGGTGCCTCTCGGTGTTTCATCGTTGGCTTCTATACGTAATAACCCCTTTCATCTATGAATATTATTGCCTGGGTGATAAATACAATAGCATGTTACCCTGTTTCAAAGTTGAATTCTAGTGAGAATATCAGCTTATTAAACTTCCGCCTTTTCAATGAATGGTTGATCCTTTTCTTCGTTGATGCTCTGTTAAAAGTAGTTGTTTTACGTTTACATATCTTTATCGCCAACCCAATGTAGCATCTGATAGAATTTTTTTTTTCTTAGATGTATAATTTATCAATTTACCCACTGATATTTATATCGTTCAAAATAACGGACAACTGACGATGACTAGATGATATACAGTCGAAGCTTTGTACCTATAACATCAGTAACAAGTTGAGCAATAATTCGAAAAATAACATAATTCCGATTTTTTAGTTTCTTCTGCGACCGAATGGAACGTCAAAAATGAGTTCGCAATTTTATTTAAACAATCCGTGTGTGTGTCTGTGTCTGTCACTAGTACCCGTCCAGTTCATCAATGGTGGTGCGTGAGTCCATTTTAAACAAGAAGCCAAGTGGGACTCATTTTAGTACTTGAACAATTTCCAAATTATCCACATCTATTATTATATAGTGCAAAAAAGGTTGGGCTTATCGGAGTTTTTCTTCTCGGTTGTTAATTAATAAGGATGATTGATAATGGTTAATTTCTAAAGTAACTCGACTCCGTATTCGGGGAAAAAGTGAAACTTTAACTTAAGTCTAATGTAGTTGGTACAATTTCATTGCAAATCATAAAATCTGCTTAAAATTTAAATGAATTGAAAAGAGAACGTGTGAGAAAAAATCTAATTACAAATGTCAGGAAAATTTGTAAAACTCTGCTTGATATGAATTAGACTTTAAACATTCTAGAACGGTTTTTTTGTGTTCGATTGTCTTCGTTGTGTTTTATTGGAACAAGACTGTGCTTAACGCTAGATTCTTACACGTAAATATGATTAATAATCAAAGTTGGTCAGTTTCTTTGGTACTCTGTATTGAACGTTTTGTTGATTTGATTTTTTTGTTTTTACGGGTCACCAAATCTTTGTCTGTTATTTAATACACATCTTTAATTATTTTGAGAAAATAGTGCATTAAGATCTTTTTTTTTATTTTAATTTCCAGATTAAATTATTTAACCCATAGCTGTGGGGAAGATATCTATACCCCATTTGCGCGTAAATGAAGGTTATGAAATCGACTGCAATTCTTAGATTTCCCATTTCGTACCACTATCCATTAGATTGGTGCAAAAATAATGGCGTTTTGACGTTAAAAAAAGTCAAAAACCGACATTATTTTTGCACCAACCTAATACCATGTGCACATCCCTTGAGGTTGTATAAGTAATTGACATTTACTATTATGTTGGTGCAAAAATAATGACGTAATAATGTCGTTTTTTGACGTTAAAAAATACGTCAGAAACGACATTATTACGTCATTATTTTTGCGCCAACATATCTCCAGCAACACAAGCAGACAGGTTGTAAAGGAACTGATCTCTAAGCTTGGTTATTGAAGATACCATTAGAAAGAAACACTTGGAGTCTCTGGTGCACAAAGGGGGGGAAAAAAGGGCCTGAAAAATCTAGCGCTGACATGACAAATGATGGTAGGAAACTAGGGGTAACCTACTGGATAAGTTTGCATGAATGAATCGCAAAACCAGAACAAAGATGGTAAAAGGGGCAAGAATTATTTAGCGCTGCAAAAGCCGAAAAGTTTTGAAAAGACACGATCGTCTACATCCTGAAGGAATAAAATAGTAAACCTTAACCTCAATATTTCTGAGATTCGTTCAATTTCTTTCATGAGAATAACGAAAAGAAATCGTACAATTTGATAATTTTCTAATCTCTACTTCTGTTGGTCAGTACGCTTTAAACTTTGTCATGTATGAGATCAGTTGTCATTTGCTTTACAACCCAAAGTTTCTCTTTATGTGCCTTGTCTCTTCCTTCAGGACATTGGCGATCATGGCACAATTTCCTGTCTTTTGTAGCTCTTAATAAATATCTTTATTTCTTTTAATCGCTATTCCGTCATCCATTTACTAGAGTTCATTAGACAGATTACACGTCGTTTTCATTTGTCCTTCAAGCTATCAGCATCAAATTTTCCATGACCTCTCTCTTTATATGCCGTAGAAATTTCAATTCGTTCTGATAGGTATAAAGATCCTTTTGTTTTTATTTTATTTAAAACATCGTCGTTGATCACATGCTTGATCCATGGTACTCCGAGTATCATTCTGTAGAACATTTGTTGCCTAAAGTATTTTTTTTAATCTGAGATTGTCCAGCATTCACTGCCATATAAGAATACTGATCAGTAATCTTCAATTTTTTTTTTAATTGGTTGCTAACAATGTTTTTTTTTTGTTTTTTTTTTTTCGCTTAGCTTTTGAGAGGCATTTTTATCTATCCCAATGCTCCTTCAGATTTGTCACAGTTTTCTTTGAAAAATATTTAAATTGTTGTACTTGTTTGATTTTTATTTTTTTTTTTTTTTTTAACACCATTAGATCAGTATTTATCTGACTGCTGACTGTAAATGAGGTCCTTTACTCGATGTTTCACCGGTGATGTCTAGCATATTCAATGTCGCTGATTATTATTTTGTTGTCCTGTACGCTTTAAAATAAAATCCTTTGATCCGTGTGGAAACTGGTCGAAGACTGCCACGTTTCTGACACCATCTCAGAATGAAAGTAGCATTCTCTTTACGACGGATTATAAGAATGAAGTGGTAATGTGTCTAATGCCAATTGTACATTGCCCATATGTCACGCGGGATAGACAATCTCTCTTAGATAAGGGAATCTTGTGTTTAAGTGGGGGGGGGAAGTGCCCTCCTTTGACAAAGAGAAAACACTTTGTAAAGTAGGTGGGATGTAAAAGTAAAGACGTTTGTTAATGACAATTTTATAGATATAGGCCTAAATATATTTTCTATATTAACTGCTAGTAGTTGAAAGTCCTGAACCTGTGAATATTTGTTTGTATTAGTTTTTGGTTTGTTGTTGTTTTGGTTGTTTGTTTTGTTTTTGTTCACAGTAATATTTCTTTTCTTTATTAGTCATTATTTTTTTTTTTTTTTTTTTTTTTTTTTAGTGGTGGGAAGGACGTAAAAATAAATACTGAAATCCGGTGATTGAACCAAAAGCTTATTTATAGAAATACGTATAGTAGTAGTCTAACTTTCTAAAAAAAAAAGTGTTAAACTTTTTTTTCTAACTATCGTAAAAACAGTAAAAAAAAAAAAAAAAAACAATCGGTTAACAAAATAAAAACGCATGAGAAATATACTTCTATTTCTTTTTTTTTTTTTTTTTTTTTTTTCTATTTTAACACACATCGAGGACTATAATAACTTCCTGTAACAAATGCAAGAGGTCGTAACTAAACTCTCGCAATCCTACAAAAACAAAATGGCCTAGTTACGCTTCAGCCGTCCCCAGGCAAACACCTATTCTGAACAATTTTCATTGACGAACCTGAATTTATCGAGAAATTCCCTTACGTTGGTAGTGCAATTAACCGCTCCTTCTCTTTTCATTATGAAATTGCTTTCAGAATTTAAAAGCTACAGATCCCTTTGCCTCACTAATGGATCACGTGTGATCGAGAACTGGAATAACGAAACCATGATCAGTGTCTAAAATGGATGTTTTTAACATGGCTTCCTTATTCCTGTAGAACTTTGGTTATCTACCGTAAACAAATAAAAACGCTGCAGCGCTTCTATCAACATTATCTTCAGAACATTATGGGAATTAATGGCTATTTTCGCACACTAGATTATAAAGTTTCTTCAAGAGCTGCTTGTCAGCATAGACTTGCGCGTAAGTCAATCTCCTCCTCACAGCTATTTGTCGAATAAAAATTGGATCTTGAAATTGTTAATGAAATATATACTCACAAAAAGAATTATTCTTACGATCCAAAATCAAATTCTACTTTAAATGATGCGTTCGGTGGAGGAGGAACGTATTCAACAAAAAATCGTAATTTTTTTTTTTTTTTTTTTTTTTTTTTTTCACTGCAAATTATTCATTATATCATATCCAAGTATTTTTGCAAAAACTTAGAACCGATTACACAGTATTTCAAGCTCAATTTATAGTTCGCAACCATGCAATGAGATGAAGTAACATAAACCGTAGATTTGTCTACAGAATACCATTACATTATTGTCACATGATTACAGTGTAATCGAATTTTTTTGTGGAATCCTATTTTTGGTCGTATATTAATTTCAAATATTCCTGTTTACAGGCTTTATTTTTTAAGTGGAATAAGATCATTCTAAATATCCGAATTTCGCTATTGTCTATCAAAATGACTGGAAGAAAGCCATCTAAAATAAATGGAAAAGATAGGTAACAAAGCATAAACGAAATAGCTCCAATTTAGCACTGCAGCTAAAATGCTGCCAATAACAAAGGAAAAAAAATACCTGACAACAAATCGAGTATAGCATAAAGTTATATTATTTTTATTTATGTAACTAAATGCAGAATTGTCAATGTTTTTAATAACCCTAACTTCAATTTCAAACATTTTCTTGCATTTCATTGATTGTTAAATGTAAAATAAGCTTCAAGAAATTTCCATAACAAAACAATCAAATTTTGTGCAAAAATAGGCTCAAATGAATTTCTCAAATATTTCTCGAATTCACCCCTAATTTAAATGTATCAGGAAATCCCCTTGGATCGAAAATAAAAAATACAATCTCACCGACGCATTTCTGAGAAATGTTGACAATATTTGCCGAACTTCCGTTGGGCCGATTTAGTCGTTAAAAAAAAACTATAAATACAAACGACGAATACGTTTTCGGCGCATTGCGATTCTCACATGCAAGAGGTACGCACAGAAATTTACTCGCATGCAGAGAGACCTCTTATACGTAAAGGAGATACAACTCGGAGACACTAAAAAGAAAACTTAACTTTTATACTGCATTTTGGAACAAACATCCTTTATGAAAGATCAGGAAAATTTCAACGAAGAACTTTTTCAATATCTTTCTTAAAAATTGGTCTAATTTAAATTTAACCTTTATAGTAAGACAACTTTTTGGAATTAAACATTTCTGAAGCAGTAAAGAATTTTTATCTTAAATATATTCTCGCACACATTATTACAAAACAGAAAATTGTAAAATTATGTATATAAAAATTAATTTGTTATTCCAAACTTTTCCCTTTTGTTGTAACTGAATATCGTTACCATTTGACCCCTTTTTTTTATAATTTATGTTTGTGGATATTGCATGTTTTATTTGCAGTACAACTTCAAATATTCACGCAGCCTTCCTCGAGCCACAACTTGTTTCCGTAAAACTTGATATTTCCTGTAATAAATTTTTAAGCAAAATAATATTAAGTGTAAGGTAGTCTTACATTTACAATTTGTAACGGCTAACCATGAAAAGAAATGTGGATCAAAACTGCCTAAAACCTTTAAACGCATATTGTCGCAAAATTATCAAATACACCCTCCTCCATCGAATGCGTCAAATAACCCACTAGGTGTTGACAAGCCGTAAATAAAAAAAAAATAAAAATAAAAAAAGTGGTCAGGTCGTGTCATACGAACTTATAAAACCTCACAACCACTTGAAACGTTTTGAAATATTACTGAATGGAAATTCAGTTTCAGGATGAAATGACCAACAGGTCATATGCAGGATGTCCAGAAAAGGGGGCGATCTGTTGATGCAAATATTCCACAATTAGCATGTGCCGAATGCAATCACATACGTGAATCCCAAGCAGGCTCCATTATTAAACGAAACGCCACGCAGTGAGTTCTGGCTTCTCAGGTTAACAATCTTACCTGCATTCGTTCTGGTACAATCATGTTTCAGTCAATCTGCACTGACACGACAAATGCAAACACAGGACTACCTCCTGTGTAGTAAATATGGCCAATGGCTTGCCAACTTAGAGCTATTATGTGATCTCTAGACTGTTAAAGCTTATGCTTATACTCATTTAATGACCGGCCTGGGTATGACGATAAACTACATCCGGCATCAAGGCCTCTGATCGGGAGACTGGATGTTTTGAGCGTGGCACCACCTCCTAATTGCTGCTGTTCATCATGACCTGTTAGGGTCCCAGCTATTGCCAAATAGTGATCCCACCCCTAAACAAAAATCCTTAAATATTTATGATAAAATGGACAACAAAAGATTTTTATAACAAAATGGCAACAATTAAAAAATATCAATATATTTTTATTGTAATATCACTAACAATACTTTTTATGGTCTAAAAACTATATCTTAAAAAAATAACTTTTATACTTTCAGGATAAAGTT
The DNA here is from genome assembly GCA_963932145.1 of Acanthosepion lycidas. Taxonomy (NCBI): domain Eukaryota; kingdom Metazoa; phylum Mollusca; class Cephalopoda; order Sepiida; family Sepiidae; genus Acanthosepion; species Acanthosepion lycidas. The sequence continues at coordinate 87,445,685 of OZ010579.1, forward strand.
ATCTACACAATATTTTGACTTCTGCATTAAATAACCCATAGATGTTAATATGCCTCTAAACAAAATCAGCCAACAACCAACTTATTTAATGAGTTGGCAGCCATTATACTGACATGTGAGGGTTAAAAACCGAGCGATTCTGGGCGGAAGTAAATAATATTTAATATTAATGCCTCTAGATGGCGCAAATGAGTAATAAACGGTAATACAATATTACATCTTACCTGAAGGTTAATACCGTATTAAAGGAACACATAACATTAAAGAAAGTCAAAAAATGAAAAATCTTACCATAATACCTGTATATAAATTGATAAATAGATCAGTTCAGATCATGTACGACCTTTTGAATTTTTTTTTTTTTTTTTTTTATATATACTCTGTGTGTGTGTGTGTGTTAGAGGCATTTCTCAGAAAAATACTATATTTATATTGTTCGGACTGTTGTCCTCATCTCCGTTGCTATATTCAGGAAGTTTCGGCCGTTGTACGCTCCGACCTTCTTCAGGTGATTGGAATTTTGATCGAACCCTTTATTTCGTCCACCGAAGATTGTTCTAGTTCCACATGCCATACCTCTTCAGGATGTATCTGTATCATTTTTCTCCCTCTTACTCGACTCTCCAAGTTTTATTTTTGCGGTTGTTCCCCTCTGCTGTTGCCAGGTATTGAAAGAGTTGAGTTCAATACCTGGCTACAACAAAGCTGAACAAAAACAAACTTAGAGAGTTGAGTTAATGGGAGTTTTGGTTGTTGTTTTGTTTTTGTTGTTTTTGTTGTTTTTGTTGTTTTTGTTGTTTTTGTTGTTTTTGTTGTTTTTGTTGTTTTTTGTTTTTGTTGTTTTTGTTGTTTTTTGTGTTTGTTGTTTGTTGTGTTTGTTGTGTTTGTTGTTTGTTGTGTTTGTTGTTTGTTGTGTTTGTTGTTTGTTGTGTTTGTTGTTTGTTGTGTTTGTTGTTTGTTGTGTTTGTTGTTTGTTGTGTTTGTTGTTTGTTGTGTTTGTTGTTTGTTGTGTTTGTTGTTTGTTGTGTTTGTTGTTTGTTGTGTTTGTTGTTTGTTGTGTTTGTTGTTTGTTGTGTTTGTTGTTTGTTGTGTTTGTTGTTTGTTGTGTTTGTTGTTTTTGTGTTTGTTGTTTTTGTGTTTGTTGTTTTTGTGTTTGTTGTTTTTGTGTTTGTTGTTTTTGTGTTTGTTGTTTTTGTGTTTGTTGTTTTTGTGTTTGTTGTTTTTGTGTTTGTTGTTTTTGTGTTTGTTGTTTTTGTGTTTGTTGTTTTTGTGTTTGTTGTTTTTGTGTTTGTTGTTTTTGTGTTTGTTGTTTTTGTTGTTTTTGTGTTTGTTGTTTTTGTTTGTTTTGTGTTTTTGTGTTTGTTTTGTGTTTTGTGTTTGTTTTGTGTTTTGTGTTTGTTTTGTGTTTTGTGTTTGTTTTGTGTTTTTTGTTTTGTTTTGTGTTTTTTGTTTTGTGTTTTGTGTTTTGTTTTGTGTTTTGTTTTGTGTTTTGTGTTTTGTTTTGTGTTTTGTGTTTTGTTTTGTGTTTTGTGTTTTGTGTTTGTGTTTTTGTGTTTGGTTTGTGTTTTGTGTTTTTGTGTTTGGTTTGTGTTTTGTGTTTTTGTGTTTGGTTTGTGTTTGGTTTGTGTTTGGTTTGTGTTTGGTTTGTGTTTGGTTTGTGTTTGGTTTGTGTTTGGTTTGTGTTTGGTTTGTGTTTTGTGTTTTTTGGTTTGTGTTTTTTGGTTTGTGTTTTGTGTTTTTTGGTTTGTGTTTTGTGTTTTTTGGTTTGTGTTTTGTGTTTTTTGGTTTGTCTTTTTTTTTTTGGTTTGTCTTTTTTTTTTTGGTTTGTCTTTTTTTTTTTGGTTTGTCTTTTTTTTTTTGGTTTGTCTTTTTTTTTTTGGTTTGTCTTTTTTTTTTTGGTTTGTCTTTTTTTTTTTGGTTTGTCTTTTTTTTTTTTTTTTTTTTTTTGGTGGGGTGATTTTTTTGTTTTCTGTGCTGTAAGTTTGGATGTGCGGGTGGTGTAATGCATTATGGCTCGGAATGAGTAATTGGAGGACAGTTGAAATTCCCAACTCCTCGAGAGCGCCTCGTTACACCTTCTTGGTCTCACGCTGTCCACTGACATGAGGTAGAATAGATTGAATCAATATCTTCATCTAGCACAAGGAAAGTTGATTCTCTGTGTCGTGCCAGGAAGTTTTTATCGTCTGAGTCCATCCTTCAAATCTATAAATCAACTGTCTGTGCATGGAATATTGCTGTCGTATATGGTCTGGTGCTCCCGCTGTACGTCTCGAGGTCCTTGACAAACTCCAGAGACGAATATGCAAGATGATAGGTCCTGATCTGGCATCTAATCTACAATCGCTATCCCACAGATGTGCTGTAGCCTCCCTTTGTCTCTTCTACAAATATTTTCACGGCAACTGTTCCAACGAGCTACTTTCGCTGGTTCCTGGACTACATGAATTTAAACCTGCTACCAGGCTGGCATCTCGGTCCCACCCGTTCACTGTCAAAACGGTTAAATGGAACCGTCTCTTCTACTCAAACAGCTCTTTCTACTGCCCTTACTTGCTTCCCCGATTACTATAATCTTCAAATGTAATATCAATCGACATTTGACACCTTGAGCTTTTTCCCTCGTCCGTCTCTGTATCCTTTCCTCAAACACGCCTCTTACTCTTGTTCTCAATCGTCTGTAACCCCTTGCATGCTAGTGGTACTCCCGCCTTGCTTGGGGTGAATTGCCTTAAAAAATTAACTTAGGCGCAAATAACCCTTGTGTAAGATACATAAATTCACCTCTTCTCCAGCCATGTATTTGTTAAATCGTAAGACTTCTATCAGAAAGTCATTGTTAAAGTTATTACAATTCAAAAATAGGTTCGGCTTTAACATCGTAAAAAGAAATCACTCTTAAACGTGCAGCTACTAGGACTCCAGTTCACATAGTGTGTGTGTGTGTGTGTGCATGGAGGCATATCTGTGTGGTCTTATGGTTAGTCGTTTATCTCGCTAGTGGAACGTTGAAAGCCTGTCTCTACTATATCGATATTTCCAAATATATGGCAAGTGTTCAAACTAGATACATTCTCTGCCCCTACTAGTTCAAACCTTTCACAAATATCTGGAGACGGCCTATAAATCCTCATTCCCTTCGTATTCCATTGGTAAAGAAGTCGCGTTCAGAAACAATCCCTTTCAGTAATCCCTCTTTTAATTCGAGTGGCTCTTGGGCCTTGTATTGCGTGAACCATAGCGTAAAAAGCTGTCATACTCACCATACCATTCTCACTGATATGTAGTTTACTTCTATGCGCCGTGCCCCTTCAGGACGTGGGCGATCATTGCTCACCACAATTCCCTGTACTCTACAGCTCTTAGTAAACCTGTCTCTCTGTGTTTTGCCAACCATTTTCCCATGCTCGTTACGTAGGTTATGCACTGCATTCCTCTGCCCCACTTGCTGTTATTATGCCTTGTCAGTGTCAAATGTTCTAAGCCTTTCTTCCTCATTATGTGCCCTAGAAATTTCAACCATCCTTTTTCCTTTCAGTTTCTCTAAAATGTCGTCATTGCTAACTTGTTCAGTCCATGGTGTTCTCATCATCTTTCCATAGCATAGCATTTCATTTCTATCACCTAAAGATCTTTCATCTGTGAAGTGCTTTTTCACTATTCATTGTCATATAGGGGGACCGATACTTTTCCTGTTTCTTAATACATCTTTTGGAAGAACTTTCACTATCCCAATGCGATTTTGGTGTCTCATTTTCCATTTTGCTAAAACCCTTTCCAAGCTATTTAAATTTATGCTTGATTTTTTTTTTTTTTTTTTTTTTTTTTTTTTTTTTTTCCTTGCATCAACATTTTGTAATTCGCATGTTGATCTCTTCTTTTCGCTGACCACTATACATCGTCTTTCCAAAATTGATGCGTAGCCTTTTTTTTTTTTTTTTCTCTCTAATATCTTTGGTAGGAATTCCTGTATTTTCCCTTTCTGCATCTTCTAGGAAATACAGGAAATCTATTTCCCAAATATAGATGTAAGGACGGACAGTTCAGTTGTGCGTCGTTCGCACATACGAGGAATTTTGAATAACAGTCAACCACAAGCAGGTGATTTTTCCTCAGAAAGATCTTATCCTAGCAAGCGTCAGGATCTGAACTCAAATTAATGTGATAAGTTTATCTCTCTATATATATATATCTCTATATATATAATATATATATATATATATATATATATCTCTATATCTCTCTCTCTCTATATATATATATATATATATATATATATATATATCTATATATATATATATATATATATATATATATATCTATATATATTTCTCTATATATATATATCTATATATATATATCTCTCTCTCTCTCTCTATATATATATATATATATATATATATATATATCTATATATATATATATCTCTATATATCTCTCTCTATATATATATCTCTCTCTCTATATATCTCTCTCTCTATATATATATATATATATCTCTCTCTCTATATCTCTCTCTCTATATCTCTCTCTCTATATCTCTCTCTCTATATCTCTCTCTCTATATCTCTCTCTCTATATCTCTCTCTCTATATCTCTCTCTCTATCTCTCTCTCTATATATATCTCTCTCTATATATATATCTCTCTCTCTATATATATATATCTCTCTCTCTATATATATATATATATATATCTCTCTCTCTCTATATATATATATATATATATATCTCTCTCTCTATATATATATATATATATATATATATATATCTCTCTATATATATATATATATATATATATATATATATATATATCTCTCTCTCTATATATATATATATATATATATATATATATATATATATATCTCTAATGAGCAAGGCAGTAAAGGAACTAGGATCAGAAACATTGGTAATAGTGCGTACATGAATGTTACCTCGGCTTGACCTCTTTCCGAAGATAACTGATATATGAATAATATTAACTCTTAGGCCCCTTACCAAAATGGTCGTCACCAGGCGTTTCCATAGTAATTAATCTTGCGAATAAAGATGCGTAAATTTCAAGATTGGTTATTCCTAAATGTTCGCTTGATGAAACCGGGCTTCATAATTTAATTTTAATAATTATATTGAGGTTTTTGGCTTTCGTTTTTGAAACATGAGAATTCTTGTGTAGCGAAGGAAACTTTTTTTTTTTTTTTTAGAAAAATAATTATAATTTAACCTACTTCTGTATGGAGCACTGTTTTTTAAGAATAAAAACAAAAATACTAAAGAACTCCAGATTACTAACTAACGTATTCTTTCCTATTTTTCTATATATATATATATATATATATATATATATATATATATATATATATATATATATATATATATAATGGTACTCTTTGACAACTTCAATATCGTATGTGTTGGCTGTTGCAATGAGTTTTCGACAATTTGGTGCCACTTTTTGAAATATCTTCCTCATTAGTATTTTTTTTTTTTTTTTTTTTTTTTTTTTACCTAGAAATATTCATGACAGTTCCCCTCCCTCCTACACACACACACACACACACACACACACACACACACACTTTGAAATTCAATATAAACTGCAAAGTACCGACCCCAAACTTTGCTTTATCTTGCTAATCAGTGAATATTAGCTTGCCTAGGTTTCATATCTCGGGCTAAAATTTTACTTGATGGCAACCATCTTTTGTTTCGTAGCTTTGACAATCCATCAGCCAATAGTATTTTTTCTTACAGGGTGAACAATGATCATATGACCTTGTATCTTTAACATCCGTTTGAACCGTTGTCGTAGGACTGCTGAGAGATTCTTCTGGATGTTTATTTCCAAGTGTTTATAGACGGGCTGTGTGAAAAATGGCTTCCCTCAAACCTATTCTAGAATCTCTGGACCCAAAAGGATACTGCTAGCATCTCGCGTTCCGTATTGGCGTATCTCTGCTCGACTGCTGTTAATTATAATTGACGTGAACGCAATTATTTAACCATATTGTATTCTTGCCACTTCCGGTCCCCCCTGCCGGAAACCTCCGCTTGAATGATGGTTGAACTGCGACTGTTTATTTATTTACTAATACATACTTTGATTTCCTGGAAGGCCTTGTTGTGGCTGTTAATTCAGACAAGCTGTCTTCACTTAGAAGCTCGCAAATGTTGGTAGTAATATTGGGCGGTAATTGATAAGAATCTTATTAGTTTCATTGTTCTCTGCTTCTAGGAGATTCGGATATACTCCAGTTGCATCAAATATTCCACCAAAGTTACTTGCTTTGATTCTAATATTTGCATTTTGTGATGGTGAACACAACGCTATTATCCTAAGACTCTCATCAAATTATGCAATGTGCGTTCGTTTTTCATCTTTTTCCAACGCAACTGTAATTCATGATCAGTAAGTTATGCCCTATGCGTGATACACGCTTAGGGGATCAATTATCTTTCGATACATGACTGATGAGGCAGATATTTTCTCGCAGTAGTTTGTCATTTCTTTCTGCGGTAGACCAGTTGCCATCCAAGGCTATAGAACACGGTCTGTTCTGCTATTTACGCGTAGCTGGGGGGGGGAGAAGAGGAATAAGGGTATTAGCACGTAAGTAAACATTATGGATACGACTGGAATTCGAACACTACTCTCGATTCCTCAATCCGAGCAGATATCCATAACTCCACTGATGGCATTAGGACATTTCACTAGCCTGTTTTTTGCTAGACTACACAAATCATTACAAACCCAACTGATATTTTCAGTAGCTACTGAGTGGGCCATTATAAAACTTCAACAACTCATTCTCCTCATATAATGTATTTTTAGCATCATGCTTGCTGAAATATTTTGCTCTTGCCTGTTTGTGCGTTATTTCAATCAGAGCTGGAACTCTAATAGTAACTTTTCATCGCTTTAAGTTTTTCGGGTCAAGACAGAATCCTATGCGCTAGAATCGTTTGTCAATATAAGAATTCTTTTGTTTTTTAAGCAGTTTGAATTGCCTTGGTATTTTTTTAATAGCACGGTACAGTTTTATTTCAAAGTGTCAATAAATGGGCAGTCCAAAATATATCTGGTCTACTTGTATCAGTGATGAGGATTTTTCCTCTTGACTGAATATTTTGTCCGTAACTATCTTTTAACTAATGTAATTAGTCCTATTGTATGCTGTTAATATGCTATCTGATTCCTTATCATTGTCTGTTGGTGGATTTCATCACATGTGCTTGTCTATTCCGAGTAATAGGATATATGCTTCTGCTTCGTCTCTATTTACTATTCTAGCGATCGTTCTTCAGCAGACACCTGAATATTTATATTTTCTCGTGTGTGTAATATATATGTGGATAACTGCATACTTCATTGTGTGTAATTCTAATTTATCAATGTCCTAAGAAATGGCTCAAACGAGGCACATTCTTTAGTTTCACCAATTCAGACTTTAACAGCTGGGATCCTCTATTCCGCGTACACTGGGTCAAATCATTCTTATTTCCTTCATATTCTATTGGGAAGGAGGAAATTACTAATCTCGTTCCTCAGAACTGCTTCCCAGGCATTACAATCTCAATATCTTCAATTCTATGGTCAATCCTTATCTATCATGCATTTCCTCATAATTTACGCTTACTTCCATTTGTCATCGGCAAAGTGCAAAAAACTACATATTTTATGCTTAGTCAATGCCTGAATTAAAAGTTCTACCGTGACTAAATTTCCAAACACGCATGTAGTGACTCTTATACAGTGAGAGGGAAGAAATATTCGTACATATAATTTTTTTTTTTTTTAATTTATTGCATTTCCAAATAAACATAGTTTTCATATAATTAACTGTACAGAGATGCATAACTAAATATGCATAGAAAACAAAAAATTGATATAATAGAAGTAAATTGCATTTATCCATTTTATTGGGTGAAAAAGTATCCGTACAATAAAAAAAAGAATACATATTCATTCAATTCTTTGTAGAATAGCTATTATTCATTTCTACAGCAAGGAACCTCTTGTAGTTATCAATTAATGATTTGCAAATTAGTTGGTATTTTGTTCCATTCTTCTTCGCATGTGGTCTTCAGATCCGAGGTGTTTTTTGAGCTCTCGATTGGATTTGAATTTTCAAATAACGAAACGCATTCTCGATTGGGTTTAAATCTGGGGACTGACTTGGCAATTTCAGGACATTTACAAAAGAACATAGTTTTAACAATGAGATTTTATGGTAGCAGCATCATGGTTTGGGAATGTTTTCCTGCAAAAGGTACTGGCAACGTATCAGTAATAGATGGTAGAATGAATGCCACAGCCTATCAAAATATTTTGGAAGCAAATTTAATGATTTCGGCTGAGAATCTTGAACTTCCTCTTGACTGGATCTTCCAACACGATAATGATCCTAAGCACACATTAGATCTAAGAAATGGCTTGCTAAAAATGTCAAAGTGGATATGCCATTTTGTTCTACTGTATTTTGCCTTTTTAAAATACCTTCATGAGTTCATCCCAGAATCTGGCATCTTCCTGGTTGATAAACTGGGTGTAGGTGATTTTTATCAGGTTTCCAAGGCATTGAAGTTCTTCCTATTTAAGAGAATTTTGTAGAGGTCGAAATCAGTTGTAATTACTACTGTATGTGTAGTAGGCCTTTCCAGTCAAGCTACCGGATCTGAAAAGAGACGTGACATCTTGAGTTTTCCTGATGAAATACACTTCCAGTTGGCTAATTCTGGACTGTTTCAGCGATTGTTGTCCCTAATCAGTCCAACTGTAAAGATTACTTGTCTACATTCAAATTCTGATTGTGCAGAAGGAGTTCAAAACACTCAATGCCCTTCCAGTCTAACCGGATATATACCATCACCACCTTCGGATGCAAACTAGCTTTCCGTTTTCCAAGAGACTTTTCTATCCACACTGTTGTAAACAATCAATTTTTCATGCCCCCCTCCCAATCGTGGTCGTTTTTTGAATCGAATTGCCAGTCTATTTTTTTCCTCTCGTTTAAATTATGCGTCATTGTAGCGATTCGCGTATCCAAACGCTCAAATGAGATATGTAGAGTATCTCAGCGAAATTGTCAGTCTCTGAGTTTAAGCTTTTGGTGAGACTTCAGGGACAAAATCATGACATTAGGAGAGGTATTAGTTGAGAGAGAGGCCGCCCTTCAATCTGAGCACATTGTATTAAAGTGTAAGAAGCAGGCCAGGATTACCAATATTGACTTTTGCTCTTAAAAAAAAAAAAAAAAAAGTTTGAAGATCATATTAATTCTGGGATTCGACCCGTTAAACGCTTGCTAGTTCTTGTTCATCAGGATGAACAATGGTTGCTGGAAAGGATTTTAGACACGTACAGTTCTCTGGCTAAACACAGGAAACATTTCGCGGCGAATATTTCTAGTAGATTAGCTCATTAGACAACCCTAAAGCCTCGTCATTTATCACAATCTAAAGTTTTGTTTTTCTATTTTTTTTATCCTTTTAGGAGTTCTGATCATAATATAATAGTGTCAAATCGATTATCTAACTACTCTTAATTATGCTTCATTGGTAGTTTTGTACGACTGATGTTCTTTTTCGTCAATCACAATAGTACGCCGTAATCAAGGAAGTAAACACATTTTCAAACTTGTCATTTGTCAATAAAACTGGTTCATTTTCTACGATTTATCAACCACAGGTTATTTAAAACCAGAAAATAATTTAGATTTTGTGGAAAGATAAATTTTAATAATTAATCCATAGCTGGGACAGAAGAGGTGGTTTCATACCTTTCCCAAGGGTATTTGCGCGTAAGTGAAGATAACGAACCCAACTGGAATTGGAACTCCGCTGTCGGATTAAGAATTTCGCGCCATTATCCATTACACCACCGGCACATTCAAAGCTACAACAGCTGATATTCGTAAGCGGTCATCCATTCAGGTAGTGACCAAGCTCTACGTTGCTTAACTTCGATTTTCGTACAGGAACCGGTGTTTTATACATATATGACCGTAAAACTTGTAAATAAAAACGAACATAACTTTTAAGTCGGGGATCGATTTGACAATGTATTTTTAATATGAACAAAATAAGACCCTTTTTTATGTCCAATACCGCGTCTTGAAGGTCTTCCTACTAAAATTTTAACCTTTTCTTTTTGAATATATATTACGAGCGGACCAATAAATTTAAGACAGGCTGGTTTTATTTGTTTTATTCACTTGTCTTTGCTTTCAGATCTGCCATTAATAGCGCCATTTTTCTTTTATGCGCTGAGTTCCTTCAGGACTTAAGCGATTATCGACTTTACAACATCGTACCCCTTAGTCTTTAGCATGTTTCCTTTTTTTATCTCCCATCCCGTTTCGCCATCCATTCACACAAGCTTGTCAAGTGGTTTGTAGTCTTCCCATATCTCTCTTTCTCCATATATGCCTCATAAGGGTTTTTTAAACCCTCTTTCCACATTATATGGGCAAGAAATTCCATCTTTTTCTGATTGTTTTTTCTGTAAAACTTCCCAGTTGCTTACTCGCTAAAGTCTATTGAATTTTCAGCATTCTTTTGTAGAACCATATCTAAGGACTGTTCAGCGTTCACTGCCATTTAAAAGGATGGATATAAGATAGAAACAAAGAAAATAGTTCTGGATTGCTAACAAAATTTGTTTCTCAGCGCCATGCTTAGATTTTGGAATGCTTCTCTCGCTCGTCTGTGGGTTATCCCACTTTAAAAATATTAAAAAAAAAACGTCGCTAGGGGACGCTCTTTAAGCCTATAAATAGGCATTGATATTCTCAGTCATTCTTTCCTCTTTTACGATTCTGCTGTAGTGGATTAGTCAATCTATCTCGGTGACAAATACAAATTAAACTGACCTACTATTTTTACTAAATCAAATGCAACAAAGACAACACGAGAAATAAACAAACACGCAGAGATTTGTTTTAATAGCAAATATTTTTATATAACCACAAGTATACACGATATAATAAAGTTGTTTACAATACTTGGTTGTGTGATCAAGGGTAATATAAAAGGTGTTTTACTGTATATCTGCTAAGGAATCAAACAGTTTATGTTGATAGTGAAATTGAATGAAATAGATTGCTTCACTTACTGTAGAGTTGTCTCGCTTCGACTGATAGTTAAGATATTGAGTTGGTTTCTGAATCTTGTCTTGGTTAAATTCGCCACTAGATGAGTTCGTGTAAAAAAGAAATTGAATTCCACAAGCCGTGTTGATGTTAAAAAAATAACTTTTAACGAGAAAGTTGGGTTCCAAGGATTCGTGTGACGAGTTGATTATATTTGAGTTTTCTTGCTCACGTGGGGGCTTGAGAACGTTTCCATTTTTTTTTTTTTTTTTTTTTTTTGTTTTGGCGCGTTGAACTCTGAACATGTCAACTCTAGATCAACCGTGCTGACGTAGGCAGAAACATATTATTTAGAAGAGTATTATCAGCATTGTTTCGTACTGAACTCTGGGCCGATTTTCATGGGTTCAACACAAACTGAGAATACTTAGCTGTGATCCTCTTTTAATAGATTTAAAACAGAAAATGTAGAAATCTAATTCTACACTAGCTATAAGATATATAGTCACACGTGGAGCGAGAAAAAGTCCCCCCCCACTGGAGCACGTTCATATTCAAGGTTTTACTTTGCTCTCGTGATTTCTTGTGCTCTTTCACACGCGTGTCAATCACATAGGCTTACACGAAATTTACACACATTGGAATAATTTTAATACATGCTTTGTTGTTTGTTTTATATATTTTGTTTAACTCGTTTATCACTTGGACTCGCATTCGAGTCCGCAATAATTGTTACGGGAAAGATAATACCAGGAGACACGGTTTTGTTTGTCTTTTGTTTTTTTTTGGGGGGTTAACATAAACATTTCGGAACAAGTCAAATGCGTGTTTTAGATTTTGGTGTTGAATTTTCCATTTTCTGTTCAACAACTTCCCAAATATTTAAACGTGAGCACCTGCTTGATGTTGAGATCTATAACTTATAACTCGCATTTTTCATGGTGACCATACTTGCAATCTTATTGCAGTTGGTGACTAATCCCTTTTTTTCCTCTTACTGCCCTGTCTAAGAGATCCTGTAGTCCCCTCCACCGTAAACCATCACGATAGTGTCATCTGCGTATCTTGCATTAACATTACGCCTACCAATAAAATTGTGGACGATCTTCTAAAACACTCTGAATACATCTTGTTTATACTGATTCTTCGATGTTAAGACCTGTTAAAAAGTTTGAGCTATTTTTTATACTACAAATAACGAAATTCTGACACTTGTATTGTGATCTTCCATTGTTCCTTGCGTAGCAAAACATCAAACTGACATAAATGAGTCTTTGAAACATAAAATAAATATAAAAAAGGTAATTACATTATGCACACATTTGGCATTTACAGTCTGCTGAGCAAGCCTCTCTGCTCAATTTAACTAATCACAGAATATATACTTCATGACAATCAGGGAAAAATTGCTTTAGCACTATTAACCAATAATGAAGACTTCGCCCAATTAGTCTGACATTTGTGTGTAAAATATATTCCGGGTAGAGTGTGGGAGAAGAGAACGTTCTATTAAATCCTGAATATTTAATAGGACGAAAAAGAACAGGACTCGAAACTCTAATGTTAAATTCGAAAGGAACAAACACTTAATTGCATAGCTCACTGGTTTTTTCTTTTCTTTTTCTTACATCTTCCGTAAGAAACAGCCTAGCTCCTCAACTGGTGACAGTCAAAATTGCATTCCGTCAGGTGCTCTTCACTTCTGCGTTTTCTTCTTAAATATTCTGAGATGTAACTACTGTTTTGCTATCTTTTATATCTTCTGAAATTTTATGCTTATATAGGCCCCAGAAGCGGTCTGAAAATTTAAAATTTGCGTCGCTGGAAGTCACTCTCCTGATTTGGTTTGAAAATCTAAAGGTGTCTATCTTTTGAAATTAAATTAAATCCAAATTGTTCACCTTTTTAACCTGACTAACATTAACTTTTTTTTTAATTGTCTGAAAAAGTGTAATAAAAACGGCAATTTAGATTTATCTACATTTTTTTTCTAATAATTATTTATTTATTTACTTGACGTTTTCCTATGAATTTTATCTTCTCCTTTGAAGAGAGGACAATAAACCAACTTAGTGTATCGTATTTTTAATGATTTTTATATTCATGTTTTACCTATTTTTATATTAGTACAATTCCCTTACCCTTGTCACGTTACCATAGAGTAGTTGACGGAGGGCATATTGGATCCAATTCAGTTAGTGTCCACCTTGATATACAAGTCAGGTCCGTGTGTTTATATAACTTTGGGGAAATTTTAAGAGAAAACTTCGTTTTTCTGTCTATTGTCTTTGCTGCTTCTAGCAAATTAATTTCTTGCGGCAAATTTCTTCAACTAACGAATTTTAGTTTTGTTAACTGTCGTTTTCGCTCGTATTTGAATATGTACTCGGCTTTCTGTCTTATTTTGATGTATCTGAACAGAAGATGCGAAGAACGTTATGTCAGGTTAAAGTGATCCTTTTCAACAGATTTTAACCTCGTAAAACCGAAGGTATGTGTGTTAATTTCTCGTACTGTTGAAGAGTGTATTCTCAGTTTTTAAGCAGTTATAGTAACACAGTGGTTCGATGTCGAATTCTGATTTGTCAAACATTCTTCGCCTCGTTTAGATCAAATACCTTTATATTTTCTCTTCGTGTGCAAAGCATTTCAATCCAAAGTTAGTCAAAAATCAAAGGTTCATACTACTGTTGTGTAATCGTAATAAATATTGTAAAAATGCTTAACATTAAGGTTTATTTTACATTGCTTAAAATGTTATATACTAACAGATCGGTACCACCTCGCTTCGTTGACAAAATAAACTTTCATTTCAATATTATCTTAAATGTAAAAACAAACTTGTATTAGAAAAATATATTTCGTTCAAATATTGATGGACATATAACACTAATATCAAAGGTCATATTTCGGTTCATACTCGTTTCTTACTTCACTGAGGTTAGATATCGCAATACAGATGCCCAATTTAATGTAAATCAAGATGAGTACGTAATATTTTAATTTAATGACAGACGTAAAAATATTTTAACAAAATTAAATAGAAAATGAATAATTTCAGCAGTGAAGTAAAACGTAAGAATTATCTGATTTAGGCCATGATAGTCTTTATTCAATATTTCGATGCCATATCGTTTTATACTTCGCAATACAAAACATAATGGCTTAAAAGATGAATACTTCAACTTAAGGACTATATTATTTGGTTCAAGAAATTCAAAAACTATTGCGATAATTGTAATGTGCTAATGAATGTCAATGTATAATTAAACATGAATGTCTTTCGTCGTTAAAGCGTTAACGAAATATACCAACGAAACTGGCTTGTTTTGTTTTATGGCATATCAACCTCAATAGGTTATTTAATGCCGACAAGATGTTATTGTTGGCGATATTTTCTTCAAAAACCTATTGCTGCTAATCTTTTTTCACAAAAATCTATTGCTGGCAATATTTTTTCTTCAAATATGTATTGCTGGTAATAATTTTTTTACAAAAATGTATTGCTGGTATTAAAACCTATTTTTTTACACTTTCATAATGTTTTGACCCCAGCTTTTTTTTTTTTTTTTCGTGGGGGGGGGGGTATCGACTATTTTCCCATAGCTGGGACCTTAACAGGTGCTATCACCCCGGGTCAAGGTGGACCTGGGAACACCAACGATTAAGAGGTGGTTCCAAGCTCCTCAAAACCTCTTGATTAGAGGCCTTGCTGCTGGACGTAGTTTATCATCTTACCCAGGACGCGGATGTCGTTTATCGTCATACCGTATGTATGCATATATACGTATACATATGTATGTGTACGTACGTACGTATACATATGTATGTATGGTCACGTTACTGAATTGGAAATACTTAGCTTCCCCGAAACATGTTACAGAACAAAGGTAAAATCTCTTGGCTCACTCTGTGAAACAAGAGGCTGAACAGCTGTTGCTGTTGTTCACAGCATATGGAATATCATGTCTGATGTTCTTCTCTGGTCTAAACCCACACTGACTCTCGGCTGTTATGTGGGTTCTGTGATAATCACAAATTTATTACCATTGCCTTATCGAAATGGACAATGTGAGTATCTTTCATATTGCTGGGGCTGGAGGTATTGTCCCAACAGTGAGTATAGCCACAAGTTCACGCTCACTCAAATTAGGTTCTGGGTGGCGGAATATTATCCAGGCTTTTTGCTTTGCTATACTAGATTCACTGCTGCTGAGAGGAGGTGGCGGTAGGTCGCTGATCAGCCAAGGCCTATTCAGTTGCTTTGCAAAGTGACCCACCGATCGTCTGCTTATGGCATCAAACTAATCCGTGCTTATCCTTCGTACGGTCCTCTACCGCAGGTTCAAGAACTTTCTCTCTGATGTTGACCCAAACTACGTCAACGTCGCCATCAGGAGATTCGCTTGCTCTGAGTTTCTTCTCGGTATTTATCAATCCACCCACGAGGATCGAATGTGGCACATGGCCGTTTTAATGTGGGTATCCCCGAGCCCGTAGGCTCGGCCACAAATATGGCCTTTATGAACCCGCTTAGACGGGTTCAAGCCCTGACAACCTCCCCGGACAAAACCTTTCCCTTCGGCAAAGCCTCGTCCGGGTTCCCCTCTGCTAATGCAGAGAGTTCGACAGTCGCAGAGAGTCTCTCTCGGTCTGGTATTTATCAATCCATCCACGAGGACCGAATGTGGCACAAGGCCGGTTTAATGTGGGTATCTCCGAGTCCGTAGGCTCGGCCAAAAATATGGCCTTTCTGAACCCGCTTAGACGGGTTCAGGCCCTGTCAACCTCTGAGTTTCTTCTCCAAGGCACGCTGATATTGGAACCTAATGCTCGATAACTTTTACCTATTCAATATAAATTTATTTTCTTCGGTAGCTTTGTGTCATGGGAGAAAATATGTTGCATTCTTTGAAACGAAAAACGCGTCTATTTACTTCGACATCCATCCGTCTATTAAAAATATATATTCATCTCCCTGTAATGAAATTGTGTCGACACCAACCTTTGAGTAAGGGTGCACTGGTAACTTATGCGGCAGCAAGGGTTCTTTGGTATTGTCCTTTTCGTTTTTGCTGCTTATTTCCGACACACCTTGTGGTTTAGAATGCACATTCTAGCAAAATGGTTGGATCATTATTTACCGCATTTACAACATGAATATTGGGACAATGGGTTTTTAAATTTCTCCATTTTTGGTCTTTCCGGCTATTATTCGCGGTATTAAGTTATGTTTGTTTTGTTTTGTTTTTTTTGTTTTGTTTTTTATTTGACTCTGGTTGCTTTGCTTTGTTTTTTGTTCATTCCTCCCATACAATCCTGTCTTTGGTAGTCTACAAGACTATTTAGCCAAATTCAGAATACTTTTGGTTTATATCAGTCAGGGACGAATCAAATCTTTCCCTGAAGGTAATTGGTTTCTGCTGAAAAATGAGTATCTGACGTATGTCTCTTTTAATTTTTTTTTTTTTTTTTTTTTTTTTTTTTTTTTTTTTTACTTGGTTAGCACTATTTCCGAAACTAATTTTGTATATATTGTATTTTATTTTATCGCCCCAGTTTTCAAACGGAAATGAATTGAAAATTTGTTCACCTTGTGATCCAGCTACGTGTTGGAATCTTGTGACTTTCATTAGCTCGTTTTTTTTCTCTCTCCAACAGCGAACGAATAAGCATTGTATTGCTGTTCCCATAATTTGTCATTTTAGTCCAAGTTTCCTCTGAAGTATAGGTTTTTTGGTGGTTTCAAACTCCTTTTTATTTTCCTTTGATTCGTATTTACTTCTTTGATGTTATACGCTCTCGCGGATAGCCGGAGATGCTGCATTCGTACAGCTCCTAATGGGGATGCAACTTTGACTCAAACCAAAGAATGTCATTTGGTTTTCTTATTTCCAATGTTGGTCTGTTTCATCTCTTTTGTATTTTTTACTTTCTTGTACTTGTGGACTGCTTGTTATTCTCATATCATTTTATAGGACGTCTAAATGTACACGTCTAAAGAAACACTATTAATATTTGAATCTGCCGGGCGCCATGACCAATGTAGGAATGATGGCGAATCTTTTTTTTTTTTTTTTTTTTTTTTTTTTTTTCGATTCTGATTGATTAGTAATGGACTAAAAAAAATTACGTTTCTATTTATTAAATATATCAAACTTGTAAAACTACAAATTCTTACGGTAAGCAATCACACAAATATTCACTGTCTGGACACGGCACTAGGTGTGGTCATAGTTCCGTGACTACCACATGTTTCCGACTAATTGTGATGCCAACTTCTCCTGTGCCCACGCTATGTTTGAAAGATCCACGAAAGGAAGATGACACAACTCGAACTGTATCTGTAGCGGATCTCAACAAAAACGATTATTCGGAAAATAAGTTTTTTTTTTTTTTTTTTTTTTTTTTTTTTTTCCTCCACTCATTTTCATCGCCGCGAGCATTTCTCTGAAGTAAGTGCGAATTTAACTGACAACTACGTCCGCACCCTATGTCATCGACAGCCGTCATAAACAAATAGAGCAGAAATTTTCAGTTCAGGATTGAGAAATCCGACAGCTACTGATATTCGTATCGGCAGGTGGAAGAAAAGCAGTCACTCACTACTTCTTTTTTTTTTTTTTTTTTTTTTTTTTTTTTTCTCCACTCCTTCAACGACCGTGGCCAAAAAAAACGAACTGGCCGATTTATGACATCGTCATGGTAGCAGGTCAAAAACTGGAAACACCCCATTTTAGCAACGCCAGGTAAGTAATATTTCACTGATACTTTTCTGTTTCACAAATGTAATTTAGGAAAAGACATTTTGAACTCTTCACCATGCGCACAACAGTGCAAACCACTTGCCAATATACTTGAATACTAACACTGTCTTTTTGTACACAAACGAATCACACACGGTCAATACATATTGTCGCTTTTCAATAAATGTTATTTTGGATTTGGTTAAACCGAGTTTTGTCTTTGTTTCGACTTGTTGCTTGTAAATGATAATTTTTTTTATGTTTGAGGCTTTGGAGATGACCAGGTGTTGCAAGCCCTCAACACATCTTTTATTGTAACACGATAGTGAAACAATCCATCAAGAACAGAAAATGTTAATTTCTGCCAGTTGGTTATTGAAAGACCGTTTCTTTTTAATAGGCGTTAATGTTGCCAAGTAGAAGAGAGAGAAAAAAAAAACACTGAGTAGTTATGTCGACACTACGGACCTACGCTAATCAGCATGTGATTATCGCAATTTGAGTAGTTGAATCAGTCTTGGATTTTCTTCAATGAGCCGGGTCTTCACAATGTCTTCTACTGGATGGAGAGAATCTGATGTCAGAGGGGATGATATGCTTCTTGATTTTTTTTCGTCTCCGGTCTACCTTGTTTTACGACTGGATGATGTAGTTTCTCTGACCGAAATTTTCGGACCAGCAAAGCTTCTGATTGATGATCCAATTACAACCATTTCATATTCTCACTGGTTAAATTATAATCCGAACTATGGTTAGTTATGTAAATTGGGAGAGACCCCTTCTAAATACCTGATTCGGTATTGCTTTTATTACATTCTTATTGACCTTTTAAGTCAGGATGCTATAAGTAGGTTAAATGCAACTTATGCAGATGCTGTGACGTTTGAAAGTTTTTGAACTCTTTACCTCCCAGTGACCTTTTAACATGGAGAGTGACTACAGAAGCAAAACTAAATAGGTGGCTTGAATTTTAACATGCTGGAAATCATTAAACCCAGTGCCCATTAAAATAAGCAGATCCTCTGAAAATGCCAACTAAATCCTATTCTTGATATTTTTTAAACAAAATTCTGATTTTCTTAATTTTTAAGTGCCAGTTAACACCCATGTCGTCACAATTGAGCCTTAATATTACTGAAAATGCTTTTTGACGAATTGTTGGCTTTCAAGACATTTTCTTTAAGCCTCTTGAAAAGCACTGAATATTTTCGAGCATATCTGATCACTTCAAACTTAAGTCCTAATGTCGCTTGTATCCTGCTGTTTACTTTTATTGGGGAATAAAATAATAATCGTCAGTGAAGAGAAATCACGCCAGCTACGCACGAGAATAATGGGAGGGGGTTCTTTTCATCCTGTGACTCCTTGTTTATCGTTATAGCACAGTCAACACCAGTCCTAGCGTCGCTATGGACGGTGAACTATTGGAGGGAGTGTACAGTTTCAAATACTTGGTAGCAACCCTATCAAAAGATGGCACCTACTATGCAGAAATCAGTACTCAGATTGCCACAGCAGCAATGGAAAGGATGTGGAAGAGCAACGTCAGCTTCCATGTCAAGATCAAGCTCTATTAGGTACCTCCACGAAAATGTAAACAAACAGAGATAGCATGATGAAAAAGACGCCGAACTTGACGAAAACAATTTTTTATCGTCTAATGTTCATATTATTATTAAAGAGGAAAGATCAAAGTATTTTTGGGGTATTTTTTTTACATTTTTTAATCGTTCCTAGCACGTCCGAAATTTTCGTTACAAATTTTTTTTTTTTTTTTTTTTTTTTGTCACCAAAAAAGGACAGATAATCAATCATTTTCTCTATAGATTGCTGGTGGTATTCGACCTTCTCTGATACCGAGACCCACCTTGTTAAGACGGGTAAAAAGATCGAGAACAAATTCTTGATAAAGATCCTATGTATCTCTCATTGGGAGCACAAAACCAATGAATATGTACGGAGCAAGGTCGAAAGTTTAGTCGGCAGACAGGCTACTCTACTCAGAGAGGAGAGATACCTATGAAGCGTCGGAGGACTGCATTTTTGTTCACTGTATAACAGCCTATGCAGGGTACCGTTGAAGGCGGATGCAAGCAAGAGTGGCAATACAAGAGCTGATCAGACAGCAGTGTGAACGGAATTCCTGACAGCCACCGCCAACATTTCATCCTGAAGAACGTTGTCCGTTTCTTCTACCTTTTAGAACGATTGAAGCAGTCGACGGACTGATCTCGTAAATACATGAAGTAAAGAAAATAAAAATTCTGTTTTTTAAATCGACAGATTTAACAAAAATAAAAACTTACTCATTTTGATTAAAACTTTATTTTCTCAAATCTTGTACATTTAATTTCACACAGCATATAAATGAAGTTTTCAGTTTGTTAAAATACTTGTTAGTGGAGGTTGAAGCTGCAAATAAGGTTTCCTGAAAAGAAAGAATATTGAAAAAGTTTAAAATTTTTTTTTTTTTTTTTTTTTTTTTTTAAACTTTCATTTTAACGTGTAGGAATTTGGGGGTGTTTTGTTTCTTTTCTTTCTTTCTTTTTTTATGTACGTCGGTAGTCACTAAAATCACACTAGCGGAAATAGCCGAAGATTCACAGGAATAAGAACATACACAGAAATAGCACTAAAATCATTTTAAATTGTAAATTTAAAATTTATACAATTTATTTATTTTTGGCTACTTGTGCGTTTATTTTAGTTACAAATTTTTAGTTAAGGTGGCATGTGATAAAAGGAAGAAATCATTTCGTATCATAACAAGCAATGTCGCGAGAGGACGTCTTTACTTTCCAACAGTCGTTAGCGAAGAGACTAAATCCAGCGTCTTTTGGCGCGAAGTACGTTTATGAAAAGTTTCTTTTGCACTCTGTGATAACTTTTCTTTTTAACAGCGTTTTAATGTTATTTGTTTCATTTCATTTATGATATTCATTATTTTTATTATTAATATTGTCCGTACAATTTTATTTATTTTTTTTTTTTTTTTTTTTTTTTTTTTTTTTTTAAATATTTCATTTTTAATTATTCAAAATGGCTTTCTTAATTTCTGGGTATGCTAACAGTAATAAGCAATTTGTTACATCTTGGAAAAATCATTAAACCTTTCTACACATCGCTTAATGCTGTACGCTAGAATTATCAACAACGTTCGACATGTTATCCCCCCCAACTACTAGCTCAGTAGGGTTGGGGTAATAAGCGGCATGTTTTCACCAATTAAAGTGCTGAGGAAAGGTACGAAAACACTTCACTTCTCTCTGCGTTGTCACATCCTTAAATATTTTTTACAAAATATCTTGTTACTGCCATGCTACGATGTTTGACTGAAATGTGTAAGTGCTTGCGCAAACTTAAAATTACATTACTTTCCAGGTAGTAGTTAGCAACATTTCTGTCCCCACTACTAATGATCAGTCCTCTTAGTAAAGTCACTAATTTCACGACAATCTCTATCATTTAAAGTAACCTGTTAGCGGGACTTGTATTTTTCCTCTTACACTACACCTTGATATTAATACAATCTCTACATCAGTGGCTCTAGAGATCTCCAAAGCGTTTGGCATGCCGGTCTTCTTCGCAAACTTCAGGGTTATGGAATTTCAGGTCGATTGACTTGATACAATAATTCCTGTCTAACCGTGTATTGAGTATCGTTCTCAACGGATACTCCTCCTGATCCTATCCCACGAACGCAGGTGTTCCCCATCCTAGGCCCTACTCTGTTCCTTATCTTTTTCAACGATCTTTCTGACGTCATAATTCCCAGGTAGTCATCTACGCGGACGACACAATTTACTCCTGCCTCAAAAACAAATCTAGTGTCGTTGACAAGGACCTCCAATCGGTTGTGAACTGGGGCAGGAATTGACTGTTTAACTTTAACGCCTCAAAAACAAAATTGCTCTCTATTGCTCATCGAACCATAACTGCCCCCCCCCAACTGACATCAACTTCTCGATAGCTCCTCTTTGCGACTGCTCGGTCTCACATTGACTGCTGTCTTGAGTTGGAACAAATACATTGAGTCAATAGCTTCGTCTGCCACAATGAAACTTCGCTCCCTCTGCCGCGCCAGGAAATTTTTTCTCGCCGGAGTCGATCTTTAAAATCTACAAATCAACCATTAGCCCTTGCATGGAGTATTGCCGCCATATATGGTCTGGTACCCCTTCTGTTTGTCTCAAGATTCTTGATAAGATCCAGAGACGGTTATGCAATGTAATTGGCCCTGATCTGGCATCTCGTCTGTAGTCGATCTCCCACAGATGTGCTGTCGCCTTCCTCTGTCTTTTTTTACAAATACTTTCACGGTAACTGCTCCGATGAGCTACTTTCGCTGGTTCCCAAACTCCATGAATTTAAGCGTTCTACTAGGCTGGCATCTCGTTCATACCCTTTCACTGACGAAACTGTTAAATGTAACCGTCTCTTCTACTCCAATAGCTTCATGTCTCGCACCTCTCGACTGTGGAACTCCCTACCCTGTTCCTGTTTCCCAGATAGCTACAATCTTCAACTATTCATATGTAATGTCAATCAACATCTCCAGATCCCTTGATCTATCCCCTCTAACCTTCTCTTTATCCTTTCCTCTATCAATCCTATTTGTTCTCCCTCCTACTCTCTGTAACCCCTTGCGTGATAGTGGCTTCCCGCCTTGCTTGGTGTGAAACGCTTAAAAAGGAAAGAAGTGTCCTTTTAGTCCTGTAAACGATTCTCCACACTTTCCTGGTAACAATAAACCTTGTTACCTATGACTAGGACAACATATCTCCCTCATGCACACTAAAGACACCTTAGATCTATGGGAGGTGCGACCTTTCACGTTCAAACTGCACTCAAATTGGTATGAAAGGGCTAGTTGTGTGTGCACATTGTGTGTGATTAAGACAGAAGCAATCAAGGCCGGGGATCTCGTATGCCCTACTATTTATACCTTCTAGTTTCGTCGAGAAGATAGATTCCCCACACGAGTATTTACATGAAAATGAATGTAGCGAAAATTTGTTTCCGCGAGAAAAATAAATTATTTTTCTCGCGGAAACAAATTTTCGAATCCTATTTTAGTTCGCTACATTCATTTTCATGTAAATACTCGTGTGGGGAATCTATCTTCTCGACGAAACTAGAAGGTATAAATAGTAGGGCATACGAGATCCCCGGCCTTGATTGCTTCTGTTTTAATCACACACACGCACTTTATTCATATTGCTCTTTCTTATACATTTTCTTCCTCCGTAAAATGGGAGTTTTTAATTATAGCCGGGTTTCTCATGCAAACGGACACCTCAGTGTTTATCCTCTTATGAGATTATAACGCTTAATGGCTGCTACTATAATATATCCATTGAGACATTCGCAACCTACCGTAAATGACGATGAACTCATTATTGCTGGAAAATGCTCAAGAAAAACAATGACCTGTTTTTTTTATTTTTAAATGATATCAAATCAGTTTACAAACAGTAAAATCACTATTTGATGATTTAAAAAAAAAAAAATTTTTTGTATAAATAATTTTTATAAACAAACAGTTCACTGCCTTTAACCCTAACATATTTCCTATCTCCAACAGTTGGTAAATATCATACCATAGTAGAAAATGAATAGCAGATATCATACTCTCGTATTAGGTTGGTGCAAAAATAATGACGTAATAATGTCGTATTTTGACGTATTTTTAAAGGTCAAAAAACGACATTATTACGTCATTATTTTTGCACCAACCTAATAGTACCGCTTAATGTTACTAAAGTTTAAGAAAAATGACTTTCTCATTGTGCCCCAGCATGCAAAATCTAGCGCAATATATTACAACCAACATTAATTTCCTTCGACTTGAACGGAAAAATCTCTAAAGTTCCGTAAACTTAATATTTGATGCATCCCGCTTGAATTTCGTGCAGCAATGTCGAACCTGATTAATATCCAAATAATAATAAATGGAAGTTAATGTATTTTTGTTGGCGCAAACGACAAAAAACAAAATTACATTTATCTATGACTAGCACTATCTGTAAAAGTTTCACGGTTTCTGTTTTTAATTCTTACTCGTTGTATTAGGAATTATGATTGAATAAATACCTCGTTATTCCCAGAACTGTAAAATACTCTTAGAAATTCCACTACTGTATCGGTAAATATTTCAGCTTAAACTGTTTTTATTTTATATCCAATAGTTGTCAATTTTTTTTTGTTTTTTTTGTTTTTTTTTATCCTGAAAACCATCTAAAGTATATACCAACATACATAGAATTATGAAAGACGAAAATAATATCCGCACGTTTTTACCATTCCTTTTTAAATCCCTCATTTCCATGTCATCGAAGCAGACGTTAAGCGGTTGATGGTCTTATGGCTTTCTCTGTCTTTTATTGGACGTTTTCTTTCACTCACTAAAACTGACAGTATCTGTCATTTTTTTTTCCCTCCGTTTCTTCTCAATCAAATATAAATGGTGCATTTATACATCTACGGTAATGGCAGGGCGTAACGCACGTGCTAATTTATTAACTCATCTCGGAACAAGTACGTCTGCAATATGATTAACATTTTGTTTTGCTGTATCAACTATGTAAAGAAATCCGACTAATAATATGCTCAAGTTGTTCAATCTAACGTAAAAAATATTTGCAATGGACTGAAAATAATGCGCACACTACAGGCAAGGATCCTCCTTGGGGGCATATTAGTCGGTAGTCGGTTCTGTTCATATATTTTTTCTGATGTGTAACACTCATCTTTAATTTTTCATGAGTCAACAGAAATGTGCTGATGTTAGTCTTCTCTTCAAAGATTGATATTTAACTTTTATTGTTTTGGAGGCCGTCTCTCTATGGCTGGAACTACAGTACTTTCATGAAACGTGATTCTACATGTACTAAAACTGCCACAGGGTAGTATAAAGAATGTAGTACTTTACACAAGTCTAGACTGACTTCGAGCTATTTCAAAAGCAAATGTAAGTTCCCCGATCATCTTTGCAGTCCAGTTTAAATCAACTGGAGCTGTAAGCACTTTATCAGTACAGGAAGAGAAAATAGTTTGTGTGTGTGTGTAAAATATATAATGGTAAATTTATCAGATTTTGTAAATATTAGGTTGGTGCAAAAATATCGTTTTTGACGTTAAAAAATACGTCAAAAAACGATATTTTTGCACCAACCTAATATAATCGGGATAACAAAATATGGTTAAATTTGTTCCTCTACAAGCATTATCAGTGTCTCTTGTAGGAAGACTACTACATAAAAATAGCCTAAAGGGTTGAATTGCCAAAGCTAAAAATATATAAATCAGCTCTGCAAACTAGACATACAGAGGCTTGTCTTAATATTTGCGAATAGTAATATCAAACCTTTTGGGAAAGTGTACTATGGTCGGACGAAATTAATTGTTTGGGTCTGATGACCAGAAGCATTGCGACCCAGAGCCCTTAAGGCAGAGAATACTATTCACACAGTAAAGTGTGTTTTGGCGTTAGCGGCTACTGTCACTGACTTAAAGGAATAATAAAAAGTCAAATATCCACGAGTATAAAAGATAGGTTCGAAATTAATCTCAAACTGGATAGATCAAATCCATTGATCTAGAATTGCCTTGACAGTCATGACATTTGATACTGCCCTAAGGTTTAAGTTTTGCGAAATTTACAATTTCTAAATATTTGCTCGCTTTATGTCCATTTTCAGTTGTTGCAACACCGTAAATTCTAACAAGAGATTTTGATTTAAGCACATTTTTGTTTCATAAATAGGAGCGTGAACTAAAAAGTTCACAACCTAACAAAGATTACTTTCCAAAGAGAAATCTTATATTTGGCCAGAATTCCGTAAGCGAATCGTATCGAACTTTTCCGTACCGTCTCGTATATCATAATTATAATCCACCGCGAAGACGAGTTTTGACATGAAAGCTGTGTTCAAGCACACTTCTTTACATTAGAAAGCATTTACTTTCATTTTTGTCATATCTACGTTGCATTTCTAATTACAACTACAAAACGAACTGCAGTATACTCTAGACTGAATGCCTGTATTCAGTGATGGAGAATTTCAAGGAGGTTAACGATTCACAACTTTAACTGAACTGGTTCTTAAATTTTTTTTTTTTTTTTTTTTTTGCCCCGATTCATCGGAAAAATTAGGGGCATAAAAATCGTTTTTCAATTTTATACGCCAAATATCTAACAAAAACGTACAGGAAAATCTAATTCTACCACTTGCAGCTAAATGATAAGGCATTTGTGTGGGCACAAAGTGTTAATTATGCATTCTTTAAAAATGTGAATCCCTATTTTAACAAGAGAAAGTGGTAACAAAATAATTTCATTAAATGGCATGCACATGAATCATATTTTTAACAGCTTATACACGGAAGCAAATACACAAGCAACCACCTGCAGAGTCAGCAATGAACCTTCAATTTACACGGTATGTCACTTAGAAACTCTACATTACACAAAGGACTTTTTTTTTTCTTTCCTTATGAGCTCTCTTAAATAGTTGCATAAAATGTTGTTTACTTACACTATTTAAAATGTTCGGATTGTTGTCTTCATCTTTAGTGACATTTACGACATTTCGGTCGTTGTACGCTTCTACAGGTGATATATTTTTTAAGTTTCGAACTCGACACCTTTCAGTCTGCGAGGGGTGGGGAGATTGTTCTAACTTCACGTACGATGCCTTTGGATATCTCCTCCTCAGTTAATTTGCTTTGATAACTCCAAGTTTTTGTTCTTTCTGCTGAGCCCAGGGATTGAACTCGTCACTTTTTTTTTTTTCTCTCGATCGATCGATTGACGCTTTTATTCAGTGGGCGAAACCTCGTGAATGTGACAGTAAAGATGAGGCCAACAGTCCGAACAATGTTAAGTGTT
The DNA here is from genome assembly GCA_963932145.1 of Acanthosepion lycidas. Taxonomy (NCBI): domain Eukaryota; kingdom Metazoa; phylum Mollusca; class Cephalopoda; order Sepiida; family Sepiidae; genus Acanthosepion; species Acanthosepion lycidas. Next base: position 87,472,409 of record OZ010579.1, read on the forward strand.
AATAGTTAAAATACCTCATCTCGGAAATAGACATTTTATTATAAACCTTGTTCACATACTCAAATTATTTATCGAGGTTTGCTTACGAGAAAATGATTCATCAAACCAATGTTGCCAAATAAATTAAAAAAAAAAAAAAAAAAAAAAAACTTAATAGTATGTTATTAGTAATACCACCTGAAATATCAACTTTCTAGACACTTACATTAGTTTTTTAAATTGTAAATTTCCCGTTTGGACTGAATAGGATATACCTCCCAAGTCATTGCATTAGTTTCGGAGAATATCAAAATCTGACCCCCGTGCAAGTTCGGTATACTGTCTTGCGCCTAATATTTTAACTGCAGTAGGCCTTGCTGCTTCCCCTTTCTATTTAATACCAACTTCCATGAGGACATAGAGAAAATGGTTTTAATTCAGAGTTGTCTGGGACTGGCTACCACCCAAACCGAGAGGGTTCATTTCGTAGTGCTATTTAATGTATAGGTGGAAGAGATAGATTCGTGTCTTCCCAGGGAGGCATGACTGTTAAATTGAACGCAACAGGATTAGGTCGGAACTTAAACTTTGTCTGACGATTTCACTTTTTTCCGCGCGGATAACCGCTTCCAAATTCTGGCTTTCGCTTAAACCCGAATACTGACTACCGTACTTAAAGCTAGGCTCTTGAATTTTGATCTGAAGACTGTGCAGTTGTGTGTAACCTTAATACTAGTTGGTGATAAACGTCATATATGCTTGGTTGCTCACGAAGGTCGCTTCCCAGGCTTCTTAAAAAGGAACCGAAGAGCTACCACATGACTGTAGCGTTCTTCTTCGGGATGCTACATGTAAAAACCTTTTTACTCGTCACATACCTTCACATAGTTGTTTCCATTTTTATATATACTTCAATTTCTCTGTGCGAGAATTTGATTTTTATATATATATATATATATATATATATTAATGTTTAGTAAGATTTGCTTTTGTGTACTAAAGTTTGCACATAAAATATACTTAATTTATTTTTTAAAGTTCTTTTCTCTGTGTTGTTCTATTTTTTCCTTCCGACTCTTGGAGGTTTTAGTATATAACAGATACACTAATGCCAACAATAGAGCCTGGAGAGGAGAAAAACAATATTCTCTTTCCAACTATCTAATTAATGGCAGAGGTCAGCTTCATTACAGATCCGTAAACGCTAACAGTTGTGCATGTTTAATACATATCAGAACTGTAAAACAAGTAATTACTGAAATATTGCTTAAACTATGCATTTAAACAAACCTAATTGTACAAGTTACTTGTGTACTGCTTACTGACGACTTATTTCTTGAACTTTGTAAAATTTGATTTGTAAGAGTCTTAGAACAAGTGTGGTAATATTGAAATTACAATGGAAATGTCGTCATTCAATGACCATTCTATCGGTTACTATCGGTTAAAGTTTATAAAATCCTTCCATTAAAACGGTTTTTCAGAAAAGAATAAGTTTCTCATTTCCACTGATATCACTCTTTCTAGTATTGGTGGGGTTTGCTGAATATTTTCTCTAAGTTGGTAGTAAGTCAGAATCTTAATTATATCCTTATCCCCCCCACTTTACTTACTTTGTACAGAAAGTTATCAAATCAAAGGAGCAAATGGAAAAAAAACAAATGCTCCGCGGGGCCTTCTGGGTTTTGAACACACTTTAAATTTTCAATTTAATAAAAAAATAAATAGCCAATAAAATCAGCTCCCGCCAATAAACACTGGCTTCTGGAGCCTAAACAAGACAATAAAATGTAGGAATGATAGCAATAGACAAGAGTCAACCTCATCGTCCTGTCTTTCTCACCAAAGCAGCAGTGGACTTCCTTTTATCTTGTCACCCAACTCTTCTTTCTCTCATCCTCATTGAAAAATTATTCATGTTAATTTCCTTAGTCAAAGAACTTTCTAACTTTCATTTCATAAGTAATTTAGTTAAAATTGTATCTTACGTTCAAATAAATATCATTTTATTTGAACACACGACAATCTTCTCTCATTTTTTCTTCTTCCTCAAACGGTGACCCATGGAATCTTTTTCTCAACAACATTCTACCCACTGTAGTTAATCTTATTTGTTGTTGTTGTTGTTTTTTTTTCTTTTTTTTTTCTTTTTTTATTCTGCAGCACCAGACTGAGATCTGACAGAGGACTGTCCTCTTCATGACTTACTGAGTTCATTCACTTAAATTTATTTTTAATCATTGATCTGAGAAAATTATTGTATGTAACTAATAGTTTAAACATTTCTGAACGATTTCACTGCCATCCATATGAGTCTAGATCTATTTGAGAACAGTACTAGAGTTCTTGCGTTGATGTTATATATTAGGTTGATGAAAAAATGTCGTTTTTGACGTTAAAAAATACGTCAAAAACGACATTATTTTTGCACCAACCTAATACAATCGATCTTTTACAAAACTGCGCCAATCATAACCCATTCAATGGTTAATTTCTTTATAAACAATTTAATATAGAGAATAAATGACCCATACACCAAGTTATTTAAACTTTTTACTATTAATTTCACATTCTATATGTGTATAATGAATTCAGATGTGTGCCTTAATGGCTTTCATTCAAATTCCAGACAAATTTCTGACTTGGAAAAGTTAGTATGAAATTCTACTTCTTCGGACACTTGAATTTTTTTTTTTTTTTTTTTTTTTTGTTCCATATCATTCTGATCACTATGAATACCCATGTCATCAGTATAGCCCACCCGCATTAATACACGGACCATTAGAGAGAAATAAGGAACTATTTTTTCTATTATATTATTAGAACTGCCTTTCCTCCCCAAACCACTACTGAAATTCAGAAGATATCGCTATTTGCTGTAAAATTTACGTCATTCCTTGGTCGATAAGTCTCAAACATTGTGATAATTGCTTAATTTTATGGTTAGTTGGAAAGCCTATAATACGAAATGATTTTTAAGTCTCAGAATTTTACGATTTGATCTAAACCTTTTATATTTTGACATTTATGTTGGGTGTATAAATAGTTATGCACAAAAACTTTAGCATTCTTATTCTAAGTGATTCATAAAGTAACATTAAAGTTGTTTTTCTTTTTATCATAAAACCAAACTATTTTTATCAAATTACAGCGCGAACATATTCATGACTGACAACTAGATAAGTAACTGTTTTCGTCAAAAATGGGTTAATAAAAACATGTCTTGTGTGTGTTTTTGTCTAGTACCGTTTTGAACTTAGAATTCTAAGCGAGGCAATTTTTGAGAATCACCCACCTACACACGCACATTACATTTCACAATACATTGAAGTATATCGGAATCCTATATCATTTCAGAACTTCGAAGGATGTCTCTTCCTTTCCTGTATCGCTATGCCAATTAAAAAAAAACTCTTAAACACGTTTATTTTTATTAATATAATTTGGTTCGAACCCATGGATTTTCTTTTTCAGCATCTATAATATTATACTATGTAACTGTTGTCAATGTTTGCCATTTCATTACAGCTCGTGTTTTTATTTACCTTGAGTTGCACGAATTTGTAAATTATTTGCGATAAAGGCAATCGTTGTTAGTCACTAAATAAATAAGGTTCTAATGGGGTGCTTGGAAAAAGAAATATCTTAGTCTTCCCAATTCTCCAAGGTCCTCTATAGGCATTAGTATATCGCAGATATTCTCCTTTCAAATATGTTAATATAAGGCAAAGAGATTAATTCGAAAAAAGTTAACCATGTTTGTATACTTGCATACATTCTTCCATACACTTAAAGCACATGTGAAAAGACGAACAGTATAGGGAGGGAACTATTAAAACGTTTCCAAGAGGGGCACGGTAGACAAGTGATATTTCTTCGACTTGTCGTCAGAATGCATCAGACGTACGATGTTTTAAGTTAAAGGCCAAGCAGCAATTGTGTAACCATGTCTATGGAAAACCAAGTAGCAACTGCCCACATAAAGGGCCTCTTATGACATCACTAAATTCTTGCCAAAAGGGAGATAGATGCCTACTGCATCTCTATAGTACTATTGGAAGGCGGGGTCAATACTACTTCAATATGCACTGTATCATGTTGAGCAATATTAGAAAATAACAAAACATACATGACTCAGACATTATGCTATAAAAACATTTTCCTTGTTAAGCTTGAAGGTTTATAACCTCTTAACAACGTTCTCTACACATTTCTCAGCTTATACCTGAGGTGCAGTCTAGAAAATACAGTTAAACGTCCGACTTTTTTGTTTTTTTAACTCCGAGTGCCCGACGACAATCATTCGTAAATTTTAACTGCTTTTGTTTGACCATTCTTCTTTGCCTTTGTATTCGGCACAATGGCTTGGTAATTTCTGCGCACGCGCGCACACATTCGTTACCCGAGGCTAAACAATTCACCTCTTGCGCTGGCCAGAAGTTCAAACATTCCTTTCGACGATTCTGTTTTTCGTCTAGTCGTCGTTTTTCTCTTTGTCTCCTCTTCACTTCCTACTCTGTTAGTTTCTTTCTTTATCTTTACCTTTCTCTCTTTTTCTCACTCTTTTGCTTTTCTCTTTCTTTCAACGCTTATCGAACATATTAACAAATCGCTTCGCGGACAGATATCATTACTCGTCCGGATCGACACTTCTGATTGCAGGTCAACTGAGGGAGTGACGACTTGGGGAGGGGGCTTTGTTAGCTTTTCCTCACAGCGTATTTCTGAAGTTGGCCTCTAATTTCTTCATTAATTTACCCAGTTCTTACTAATCTTTCTAAACGTTTCGATTTTGCTGTCCACTTTGATAATACGCCGTCGGCATCCTGACGGTATAAAGATCGCAGTTAGTTCACTCTGCGCTGATTCTGATAAAAGTATTCGGACAGACGTGAAGCTACAAATGCTTCGCGATAACAATTCTGGGGCAAATCGTCTCCAGTTTGATTCACTTAGGGATTTTACAAGTACGCAAACCCATTACAATGAACCCAAGTTGGAAAACTCGGTACATTCAATTTATACACTTATTTTCATATGAAAGCTTAATCGTAGTCACAGAATAATTTATAGTCAAGATATGGTACAAAACAATCAGCCATAAAAAAGGAAAGTAAATAATTAATGTCTGATAACAGAGGTTTGATAAAGGCAACGCACGTTCAAATAAAGGTAAAGGATAATTACTGAAATAAAACTTGATAATTTTTTTTTTTTATGGAAATTTTCCAAGTTCAAATAATAAAATATATTCTAAAGAGATCACTAAAAAAAAAAAATGGCAAGTGTTACGTTAGAATAGTAAAATAGCCTTCCAAATGCTTTGTTACGTAATATCATTTTTCCTAGAAGGCAGTGAATGCGGAGACAATCTCCACACAGAAATACAGCTACAAAGGACAGCAAATTGTGGATCTATGATTGCTAATGCCCTGAAGAGACACAGCCCATAAAACTGATATCGAAATAGGTAGTTAAACAGTTGAAGAATCTGCGCAAACCAAAATCTGCTTATTTACAGGTCTCCAGTAACTCGAGAGAATTTTTGCATCACGTGGAAGAAGTTTATTGGCTGAAGTACTGTCTTAATTTTATTTCCTCAGCTAGATACGCGTGAGCTACTTGTGCACATATGCGTTCTTTTGTAAATTACAGGTTCGCACACCCATATCTCTCTCTCTCATATATATATATATATATATATATATATATAGTCAATTTCGGTTTGTGTACAGCAGCAAAAGCGAGCTGTTGCATTTTTTTTTTTTTTTTTTTTTTTTTTTTTTTTTTTTTTACCATGAGACAGTGGGGGTGGACTGAGGCTAAATCTACCTCTCCCAGCAGCTTAAAATTTCTTTGTGCCATTTCTCTTTGGCAATATATCTTTGCCAGATATAGAAACTCCAGTTTTCAGTCCTCAATTTCGGAAAACCCGAGACACGCTGTTTCCCGTTTGTCGAATATGTCAACGCGCATATCTCAAAGACCTCTTCATTGAAGAAAACTGACTTTTTCTTTTCAAGCGATACACGCAGTGATGAATGAACTGTTTTAAACAGCAAGTATAAAAAGGTTAATTTTTCCAAACAATATTTGGTATGTAGAAGTTAAAGTTTCCAATAGGCGCCTGAAGGTCCGCTTCATCGTAATATAGATATTTAGTCTATATTGCTATGTTAGAAGACCAAGGCCACTACTTTCAGTGATTTGCACAATATTCAGGGCTTGTGTAAGTAAAATTGATGATATAGGAAACGTAAATTTACTTGTAGTGTAAAAAATACATTTAATTCCTTAATGTCCATCGTCTCATTTTTTTTTTCTTTTTTTTTTTTTTTTTTTTTTTTTTTTTGACACGATGAACATTAATACTGGGTTGTATGGAGGTATCTATAATTAATACTGAACTTTCGGTTGTATGGAGGTATCTATAATTAATACTGAACTTTCGGTTGTATGGAGGTATCTATAATTAATACTGAACTTTCGGTTGTATGGAGGTATCTATAATTAATACTGAACTTTCGGTTGTATGGAGGTATCTATAATTAATACTGAACTTTCGGTTGTATGGAGGTATCTATAATTAATACTGAACTTTCGGTTGTATGGAGGTATCTATAATTAATACTGAACTTTCGGTTGTATGGAGGTATCTATAATTAATACTGAACTTTCGGTTGTATGGAGGTATCTATAATTAATACTGAACTTTCGGTTGTATGGAGGTATCTATAATTAATACTGAACTTTCGGTTGTATGGAGGTATCTATAATTAATACTGAACTTTCGGTTGTATGGAGGTATCTATAATTAATACTGAACTTTCGGTTGTATGGAGGTATCTATAATTAATACTGAACTTTCGGTTGTATGGAGGTATCTATAATTAATACTGAACTTTCGGTTGTATGGAGGTATCTATAATTAATACTGAACTTTCGGTTGTATGGAGGTATCTATAATTAATACTGAACTTTCGGTTGTATGGAGGTATCTATAATTAATACTGAACTTTCGGTTGTATGGAGGTATCTATAATTAATACTGAACTTTCGGTTGTATGGAGGTATCTATAATTAATACTGAACTTTCGGTTGTATGGAGGTATCTATAATTAATACTGAACTTTCGGTTGTATGGAGGTATCTATAATTAATACTGAACTTTCATTTACTTTTTATAATTAATACTGAAAATTCCGGTAGATTGGATTTAAAAAAAAAAAAAGAAACCATTTCAATAAGACAAGTAATGTCTACACTTACGACTTTTCGCTCTTCTAAAAGGACTCTTTCAATCAGATTAGGTACTACTTTTATAAAAGATGTAAACTATCCTGTTGGAGATAAAACTGTACATTTCCCTAATGATGTCCGCTTTAGATAGAAGAAACGAACACCATGTAAAATTGAGGTTTAACATTTACTTTGAGAGAATATTTGTAACTATTCTTGTCGAATAAAAAAAGTTCAAAATGTTGGCATTCGTTTCTTGTATTTGATAATACTGATGGATTCAGTCTGGTAAGAAAATTTCGATTAAGCGCTAATCTAAATTAACCAAATAATTTTGCTGAATGTCTCTAAACCAATCCGGGAGGAATATAATATTTAAAAGAAAATGAATGTATATACCTTATCTTTTGAATCTGCCAGCAGAGGACCGCGCACTGGCCTGAGTCTGACCACTACATCTTGAACTCCGACTGCTGGACGAAGAACGACTGCTGACTGGGCGGCTCAAAGTTTCTCGTTGAGCTCTGCTACCGCCGGAAACCCCGCCGCCGCTGCCACCGCTACCAGCACTGCTTGAAGCATCATCCCGTTCTGGAAAAATAAAATAAACATACGCTAAAGTCTTAAAACGTGTTCGTGTATTAAGCTGTAATCATTTCTCTCTTAAGACCGAAAAAGAAAAGATGTGAAAACAAATTCGCACAAAATGTGCCTCTTACTCTGTAACCTTCTACCTCGAGGGGCTCCCAGGGCTTTTATAAAGTGAACATAACTGTAAAAAAGTTATTTGGATAACTTTAAATAAATGGACATAGTAATATTATTATTTTTTTTTTTTTTTTACTTTGAATGTTTCTACAAAGTTACTTAACACAAAACAATTCTGATCTTTCCTATAATCAATATTACAATCAATTCTTACTATAAAGATATAGTTCTATTATTAAGCGAGAAAGGGGACGCTTAAGTACAAAAAAAGCGCAATACACTTCATGATGCCTAGTCATATAAGGGCATACATAGCACTTGTGTTGTGGATTTAAATCGACTCACAATAAAGAAATATGGTGGGGGAGAAAGATTTTTAAATATAAAAATATCAAATGTTATTTTCGTACTTTTACAACTAAATTTTTCGTAGTGTGTATGAGAGTTCTTACAGTCCTTGATTGTTGTTTAAAATGAGATGCGATTTCTTTGCGTGTAAGTGTCACGTAGCTCGATGAGGTAGATTGGTGAATGAGGAATATCCTTGAAGCCGCCGTCGTGAACTGATGTCGCATGTATCCGTTTCTATCTCCTTTATGGCTTGTCTGGCCTAGAAACTTTGCTTATATATCCTTTAAAGGATCACGAAGCATGTTTTTACTGTTGGCCTGAACACGACCCGTTGGTTGAAAAATGTTAAATATTTATTTTCAAAGGATTAATTTATTAACCAGAAGGATGCGCGAATCCTCCGACTCTGAAACCATTTTTTGTCATTTGTTGTTCGACTGTTTCCACCCCGCACATGCATCACGGTTAAATGTGCGTGATATGATGACAGGGATTGCGTGATTGATACATATCTCATTTAATGTTTTTACTATAAAAATTTGGATTAACAATGGGATCGTCTCTCAGTGGAGTGATGGCATGTATCTTCTAAAAAAATGTCTGGAATCTAGTCATTTCCAAAACATTTTATCCAAATAATCAACATACATCCGTTATATTGATGATACCCTATTTATATATCAGAGTGATATTGTTTTACCTGACCAAGTAGATCAACTAAACAAAGTCGAACACATAATACAATTTATATACGAAATGGAAGAACGAAATTCCTTACCTTTCTTACATATCAAGCTACACTGAGTTAACAACAGTTTAAAACTCGGTGTCCACCAGATATCAACCAACAAAAACGCCCTAATAAATTTTTATTCTCATAAAATAAAATCTGGCATGATCATCGGATTCTACTTAAGGGCACTCAGAATATGCAGCCCGTATTATTTACACGAATAGGATAAATAAACTGAAAACGCTTTCAAACTTATCCACTACCCTAATTATTTTATATCCAATGCAAAACAAAAAGTCCATAAAATATTCCAAAACAAAAAAAGGTCCCTCTTGGCAAATCCAATGAATTAAAAATATATATTAGCCTACCAACTAACTCTCACATCTGCAATCGAAAAGAATCTATTTAAATTCAATATAAAAATTATAACTACTACATCGAAAACCATTAAAAAAACTTCGTCAATATTAAACAAAGCAATAAGTTAAAGCCTAAAGGTGGAATTTACTCCATCGCCTGTAATAATTGTCACAAAAAATACACAGGAGAAACCACAAGGAATCTAAGTGAACAATTATATGAAAACATTTTACAAAAAATGCGTTGGTTGCTCACCGTAAGACAATTTTGATGTTAAAAAAAAAAAATGCTACTCTGATCAAAGAAAATAATTCATTGCGACATGAATGTCTAAAGTGCCTTAATTTCAAGGTCGTCTACATAAAATTTACGCCCCGCTCTGACATTTCACCATTCCTAGAAAATATGTCCGGACTGACTGCATGAATTTAAGCTACAAGATTGGCATCTAGGTCCCACCCTTTTGCTGTTGAAATAGTTAAATACAACTGCCACTTCTACTCCAACAGTTTTTCTCGCACTTCCTGTCTGTGGAACTCCCTTCCATTTACTTAATTTCCTAATACAATCTTCAAAAATTTAAATCCAACGTCAACCGCCATCTTCTATCTTCATGAATCCCGTTCATCTTTTCTACTTTCCTCAATCCTCCATACACTGTCTTTTCTCTCACTTAAACTCCCTGTAACTCAATGTCTACTAGTGACATTCCCGCCTTGGTTGGGGGTGAAATAAGATACACATACACGTGTATGCATGTTTAAAAAAAAAAAAAAAAAAGTGGAGTGCACAGATGGATCAAATATAGTTACTTTTTAATTCTTCACATAGATATTTGATTTGTTTATATTTCTGAGATGAGGTATTATGTACATTATTCGGACTATTGTCCTCATCTTTGTCGCCATATTTATTACAACGTTTCGGCCGTTGTACGCTCCGGCCTTCTTCAGGTGGTTGGAATGTCGAACTGAAACGGTGTAATAAATATGTCGACAAAGATGAGGGTAATAGTCCGAATAATGTATAATTATGATTGTTTCTTTGTGTGCTTGTCTTGTGGAAAAAAAAAAGTTCGCTTCTTCCATAGAGATATCGTAATAATACAACGTTCTATACATTCAAAGTTATATAAACTTGCTATTCCTATCTTCAAAGCTATATAAATTAAAGTCCACTTGAGTTAATATTATAGGACAGCATGTATTGTTTCGGGATAGAAGCACCACTGGAAATGGTCATGATGTGATAAAGGTAAAAAGTATTTGCCGACCGCTAATATAGACGCCTTCAGTGGGTGGATGGGTAGGGGCACCCAGCAAAATGCTTTTTGAAATGTTACACGAGCCATTTGATTAGTGGAAAAAGTTTTCGAGCATTTTCCTAATTGGCTTTTTGAATTGATTTTATTTCTCGACGGGAATCTTACCGAGCGCTGTGTGAGCAGATTCCGAAGTATTTAAGCTATCTGCCGACATTTTGTTTTTAATTGGTGTCTGACATGTGTTCGAGAACTTCTAGAAGGAGCTTTCAACTAAAAAAAAACAACATATTTTTATCAAAGATACGTTAAAAACAGTGAAATCGCTCTTTCGTCTGTTTGAAACTTGAATGTAAAATATTCAGTAACGGTCCTAGGATTGCTAGCACCCCCCGGACAAGCTGAACTTCGGCGCCTTACAAGTATTTTCTTTACTGTGTTTGTTTGTTTTTGTGAAAATTAAAATGTAGAATGAGTTTATTAAATTATGCAACGTAATATAAGCTAAAGAAAACCTTTATTATCCTACCTAAAACATTTTTCTAGCCTTCAGATCTGCAAATATTTTCACACCCATCTTCTTTAAAGGTCATTTTCTATTGACAAAATAGCCAAAGAATTTAATCTGTCTTGAGTCATGGACGACCGCAATTATGACTTTATAAGTTTTACTTTCGGAAGATCCCAAACACATGACTTAGCTACATGATGCCCGAGTTGCCAGTACTTTGACCCAGCCCTGAAAATATTTTACATTGTTTTAGACAAAAAACAGTCTTTGGCAAACTATGCAACTATGCCGGATAAATAAGAGCCTGAGAGAAGTTACAAAAGCTCTCGTGGTGCCTTCTCATCAATAATGCACAGGATCATCGGTCAGTGGTTGCTATTTAGATATTGTAGTCACAACAAATACCTCAAGGACCATACCATTAGATATTTCGAAGGCTTTTGTGGGGCAAAGGATTGCTTCTCAAGTTCTCTAACTATGGAATGACTGGAAGACTTTTCTCAATGAAGTCCTTCCTAACGTGTAGGTCACTGAAAGGTAATCGTTAACAACTAGTCCGCTGGGGCCCTAGCACTCAACAAAGATGTCTCCCAGGGGTCACTTCCCGGACCAACCCTCTTTTTTTACTTTACAAAAATGATCTACCTAAGAGCATACGTTGATCATTTAACATCAATGCTGCTGATATGATATATGGGGGCAACGCTAAAACACGATATGACCAGATCCTGGCAGCTGATCTCCACTCTGACCTAGCTCTAACAACTCCTTTCGATTATTACGTTCCTTATGTGTTTGTGGAGCGAAGGCGAAAATAAACACCAAGACAGTCAAACATCAAATAACAAAAGTGGTTTCTGATTCGGCGGATTCGCGCATCCTTCCGGTAATAAATTAATCCTTTGAAAATAAATATTTATCATTTTCAAACTAACGTCCCGTCGACAATAAAAAAGAACATGCTTCGTGATCCCTTTTAAGGAGTATTTAAGCAAAGTCTCTACACAGACAAAATTCCTCACCAAGTTACGTGACATTTTTCACTTTCTCTCTTGCCTCTTTTTTTTTTTTTTTTTTTTTTTTCTGACACATACATGCAAAGAAATCGTATTTCTTTTCATCTTAACAAGGAACTTTCAACACTCGTACACGCTGAGAAAAATTAGTTGTAAAAACACGAAAATAAAACTTTTATCTTTAAAAAAAAAAAAAAAAAAAAATCTATTTCTTTTTGATTTTTTGGGGGTTTTTTTTGTGGTTTTGTTGTTTTTTTTATTTCTGGGTTGATTCAAATCCGCAACATGTTTTTAATTTGTATGTTTGGGAGTATTTGTGACCACACACACACACACACATATATATATATATATATATATATATATATATATATATATATATATGTGTGTGTGTGTGTGTGTGTGTGTGTGTGTGTGTGTGTGTACTTCTGCGTTATATATCCATTCATGTATAAATGAATGGAATGAGACGATTACGCATTTTATTTTGCAAATAGTCCAAAGTTTAATTTGTACTAAAAAGAACAGAATTGTTTTGATCCTGCCAAGATGCATTTTCCTACATAGATATAATTCAGATTTATTTATCTTTTCAATGACATGTTTTCATCATCATGAAATACAAATGTTTGATTTTTTTCCTGCTTATTAACTGAGGTGACTGCATAATGTCGTCTCTTGCGTGAGATTTTAAATTGTAGTAAACAAACTTTGTTTTTACTTTTTCAAACAAAACTGATTCTCACGTCTAATGAATCGAGCATCTGACAATAGGAATTCTTTGCTTCATGATCTCGATTTGGCCCTTTCCATCCCACGCCACCAGACAATTGACTGGTCGTATTCTTTTAGCTGTCATAGTTATTACTCATGAATTTATTTTTTTAATTATTTTTAACACATTCTTACCACCAGGCAACGTCTTGCTTGTAATTTGACTCCGGTCATAAACTTTTATATATCGGGCCTGACCAAGTTCAAGTAAGTTTTGAAAATTGCTTATAAAAATAAATGCTATTGATTTCTTTTAGTTTTGAGCGGTTTATTTTTTTTCTTCAAAATCCTGTAGTGCAGTAATAGATACGTTTTTGCTTAAAGTCTTGAAATATCCTCTCAAGAAATCAGTTCCAAAAAGTAATGAATATTTATCTTTGGAAAATTTATTTGAAAATTGAAATTCTGGCTCGTACACATTACGAGTCAGAAATAGACTGCTACAAACTAAGTGGGGTACCTCCTCAAGATTCTTTCTCTAGCTTTGAATTCTCTGCAGGGCAAATGCAATTAGGTGTTTAACTAATACCCCAACAGAAAGATTGATTTGTATCTCGTCAGCATCTCTCTCCCTACACTTCATTTTCTTTTTACCTTGTTCTTTCTCGCTCCTTTTTAAGTATGCATATTACCTGAACGAGGTAATTTTCTCCACTTCATCCGCAACAAAACCTATAACCAATTGATCAGTTGTTTTAAAAAAGAAAACTGATTTTTTTTTTTTTTTTTTTTTTTTTTTTTTACGTTCCTTTACCTTATTTAGTTAGACCTTGAGGCCGGTTATATTTCTCTATGCATATATAGGATACAAATCCTATATCATTCTAACAAATGACTAAAAAACACAAAGTAGATTTGCACACCCGCAAAATTGGATCAAAACGATTAAAAACAGATTTCGCAATAAGGTGTGAAATTAGTTTTCTGACCAATGAAAGGAGGCGATTTGCTAAACCAAAAAAACATAACGAGCCAGTGTGAAAAAAAAGTCAACAATACAGTTTCAAGTCAGTCGCCAGTCAGAAGGGCGCAGAGATCACAGAAGACTGACAGTAATTTTCATCGCAGACTCAACCCGACACTAAGAGCCGGAAGTGGATTAGGAAAGGACAACAACAACAAATTTACAACTGACTCCAAAACAATTCATAAGTACATTTTCCTTTTATCTTTTTATTCCTCATTCACACTCTCTTTTTCAACTTAAATTGATCGCCCCCTTTTTCCTTTACAACTATGCAAAAACAAAAGAAACAGACATTACTCTGCTACTCTGTTAAAAGACAGCGAACACAGACATCTTTATCAAAATCACATTTCGCTTAAACTAACTAAAACATTAATCTTTTTTACCCTATTCACAAGATAATAAATATACAATGTTCTATTTTCTACATACGTTCCTTGTGTTGTTTCTTCTTGAAATTTGCGTTGTAATTTTGTGGGCAGGGTATCCCGTATTAAATTCTCCTTTAATCCGGGTACGCTGAACCCCACACATATACAGACAAATTAGGATCAACTCCCTGGAATGTGGAAGATATAAGTTAAACATACAACTCGTCGTTACTTGTAACTTAATGAATTGCCAAATAGCGCGTCATTGGTATTTTTCAGTGCGCCCACGTTGCTACCGAAAGGGACACAGGGTCAACTTAAAATGGGTTTAACAATTGTGCCGTGGAAAAATTACCCAAACCCCACGGCACTTCCACTATTGGGGACGCCTCAGGCACCGGGCAATAAACAAAACTCCCTCCCGAGGAGTTTGAGCTTGATATTTTTTTAAACTTGCCACACGCGTGTTTTATTACCATCAATTCTGACAATTTTCACACTCATTGAATATGGAAATGAATTCTAATAAATACTGAATACGTTAGTAACGGAAGAGTCGCCAGACGAAACCATTTCAATAACACAATACTGCATATTCTAATTTCATATCATTTACGAAGATGAAATTTGTCGAAACTTTTTATCTTGTCTTACGTTAGTAACTGTCAACAAAGAGGTGATAGGAAATCTTCATTTGAATCAAAGCTGTGCTGAACTACTCTATCATATCTATCTTCCTACATGACTGCGAATGATGGCTATTTTCCTTTTATAGGCGTAGAGAATCGAATCTATGGCTGTGGTTCTACATCTCTAGACGCATTGAACCGGCTCTAAGTTCATAGTACAATGTCTTGTGCTACCCGCACCCACCAAGCCCAGAATCTGACATTGGGCCTCCACTCTACTACATCTCAATTTTTATAAGGTATTCATATAAAATACAAATTTTATTGTAACCTAATCATATATTCACAATATAGGTGAACAATTCAAATAGAAAAATTGAAAATAAATAATACAATGTGTCTAAATACACATTATTGGAGAGACATATTGTAATAGATAAGATCATTCCATTTTAAATAAATCAATGTTTTGTAGCATTTTTGTTTGCATCCACTTGATATTTAACTTATTAAAAAGTTGAATCATTTTAAGATTCAGCATTTATGGATAAAAAAATATAGTGTGGTGGTGGTTTTACTTAACATGAGTATAACAAATTCAGAGATTTGGATAAAGAAAATAAAATCCCAGAATGATTTAAATCCAAAATTTTATATCCTTTTTGATAGTTATGCTTAGTTTCATTTGTAAGGTGTAGAAATGTGGGTAGAAAAATAAAGCAAATGTTGATAAGATAGCGAAGGCCACAATGCAATGACCGGGATACCTAATCAATGCTCCGCTCCCCCACCTGTCAAGAGGTGTTGGGGTAGTAAACGACGGCCCTGCATGGACTGAATATGGGATTAACAAGTTTGAAAGAAAATGTAAACTAAAAGGACTGGTGCCCTTAAAATCAGGAGGCAGTTGAAATATATGGAGACGCCTAATGAAGAAAAAAAGAACTGGAGAATTTAATATTCTCTCACAAGACAAAATGGAGGTAGGAAGGCCAAAGGGAAACCAGATTGAGGGGCAGAAGGAAACCGTGAGTGACATGTCTAACTAGTTTGTCTTTGCTCTGTTATCCATTCAAAGAAAGATGTGGGAAGAAGCCAAACTCTGCTACAAAAATTTGTGGAGAGCCATGATCGTTTACGCCCTGAAGGGGGATGACACATAAAACACTTGTTACATTTCACTCTATGCCAAGTGATGAGTTTCCTAAATTCATCCTCCTTAAGCAAAATTTTGGTACTAAAATTTAACAAGTCTACCATACTTCCATGCCTTGAATATTGCTGCCACATATGGTCTGCTGCTCTTGCTGTATATTTAGGGATTCTTGATTAAATCCAAAGGAGAATCGGAAATATTATTGGCCCAGACCTAATGTCTCAGCTTCTGCTAATTGCCCACCGCTGTAGTGTAGCTTCCTGGTACTAGATTGGTAGCAAGTCCTCATCAACTCGCATTTGAATTCGGTAGATGTAGCCATAAGTTCTATGCTAACACCTTCTTCTATTGCACTTCTCGTTTTTGGAACTCTTTTTCGAGTTTCATGCAATGTCAATCAATATGCATCAACTTTATTACTTTTCTATTCTCACTCCTTAATTACTCTTTATTTTATTCTCTCACTCACTGCTGTTGTCTTTCTGAATTTTCCTCACTCGCACATTCTACCACCATTATGCAAGTAGCATGAATTGAAAATTTTAAAAATGGAAATAGTCTCTGAAAAAAAATGTTACTAGTTAGAAAAATGCCGAATGTTTTGGGCCACAAATATTGAGCAAATTTGAACTTGGCAATTTTGGGCTGTTTTAGAAACTATATCCCAAATAAACCCTGAATGATTGTGTAATGCAAAGTCAGTTTTATTACCACTTGCTGAAAAGCTGTCTTTTAAACGTTTTTATTTATTTATAAGTAATAGAGTACAATTGAGAAGACCTGAAATTGACATTTTTTTTTCCATTTCACTAAAACATATATTAAACATTTTATCTCTTCCCTTCATTTTCTCACTGAAACCAAATAGCATCTCTGATATGTCCATTCTGTGTTTTCACACGGCCACAACTGAATAGTCCATTATATATCAAATACTGGCAGGGCATAACAGTCATGCAAACTAGGGACACAGCAGCATTATAGTAGATTATTGGGATCATAATTTTTGAAGACCTAGTAATAGTAACCATTTCCTTGTAAGTAAACATTTGGCATTCATTGCCAGTGCTACTCTTGGTTGAAATTTAAAATCTTTTAGGAAAATAGGTTTCTCAAACCCACTTTGAGTGCTTTTTCTACTGCTAATGAGGACTTCCTTTCTATCTTTTTAGATTTTGAAGTAGTGTGGAATGTCGACATCTTCATTATGTCACTTTTTCTTTGTGTTACATGTACTATACATTTTAGTTGTTGCTGCTGTTGGTCTTCAAGTGATAGTGTTTCTTTTATTTGGTACAATTCTTTGTAATTTTGTAGCACCTGTCTACAAGGTAACAAAAAAGGGAGTCCTCACTAAACTAAGACCTACAGGCTTCATTTGCTCAAAGTGGCTTTTTTTTTTTCTTTTTCTTTTTTTTAAAGCCATAGGTGTATACAGCTGTTTCTGAACAGATTTGGTGCCATTCATAACATCTATATGAACGTCTCAATTTGGCAATTTAAAATCATAACTCAAACTTTCAGGTTACTCCTCAGGTTTTGTAATATCTTGCAGTGTTGAACAAAACTGCACCTATGTTCAACTTCTTCATCTCGGGTACTAAATTTGTTATAACTAACCCATACACCAAGGTATTTGAAATGTTCAGTATTTACTAATTCTCTGTCCTGAACATTTGAGGGATTTAGGGTAGGTGTCATCACCATTTTCATCCCAATTCCATACCATCAGTATTTAGTCCTATTTCTTGGGATACATGGTAGAGGACTTTTTTCTTTTTTTTTTTTTTTTTTTTTTTTTTTTTTGTCCAATCATTCTTATCCCAACTATGACTCTCTACATCATCAGAATAAACCCCAAACCCACCACCTCAGTACCAATACATTAACTTTGGGAAGGAAAGCAGGTTCAATGTTTTCTATTAGTAGATTCATTTGGGATGTGGTATGGAATACTTAAACAGTCAGTGACTTATTTCTTCACATCTGTACTTGTATATGCACAGAGCATTGTCTAGAAAGATTAATTTGTTTAAAAAAAAATGAACATTTTATAACTAGACTATGAATAGAAAATAATCTTGATTTTGATGTTAAATATTGTTACTCTATCTTGTCTTTCCAAAGAGGTTCAAATGTCATGACTGAATCACTAGTAGAAATATGAATAATTACCAAAAAGGTTTCTTGTACCAGTTAATCATCTGCTAATGGATTCTTATACAAATAACATCTTGATTTCAGCATTTCTAAAGTCAGCATTTTTACTGATTTTTTTTAAAAGTACATTTTATAATTGATAACATTACTTTTCTTTCTGTATTTTTTATACAGTTTCACTCCCATGAAATTTCTGTTATAAATGCAAAGTAATATCTGTGTGTTCTACAAGTAATTTGAGTCAATTTACATTTGGTTTCTTGAAAAATAGATCACATACAAATTCAACTGATAATTTCTAGAAGGTAATTGAAGTTAAAATCATACTCGTATTAATCCATCAGCCTCAAGCAGTTGTTCTTAGCCTGGGGGAATTCCCCTCTCCTGCAAGGAACTTTATGGTTTCAAGGTGGAAGCTTGGAAAGCTAAAATGACTTAAACTATGGCAAAAAAGATGTATGGATAAAAAGTTTGCTAATGACTAGCCTAGAGCAGTATGGTTCTATTCCTGCCTCATAGAAATCTTTGCCAATAAATAAAATGAAAAGACAGTTTATTTTATCTCTTTGTTAACATTTTATTCCATCAGGCAAGATTTTGGCACTTGGAATATTTAGCATTGCTTAAGTGAAACAGTTTTCTTGTATTATTTTCATTTATAGACAAGGACAAGCA
This sequence comes from Acanthosepion lycidas, assembly GCA_963932145.1. Classification (NCBI taxonomy): domain Eukaryota; kingdom Metazoa; phylum Mollusca; class Cephalopoda; order Sepiida; family Sepiidae; genus Acanthosepion; species Acanthosepion lycidas. The sequence continues at coordinate 87,491,302 of OZ010579.1, forward strand.
ATTTTATGTGAAGGAAAGAACTTGAAATGCAATAGAAACTGAATACATAAAAGAGGTTTTTTATGCTTTTGGCTAAAGTATGTTGTCAGTCATAACTTAAAAGAAAAAAATTACAATTTTAATTTGTAAGTACAATACAGAAAATATGAAAAGACATACAACAAATTTCCAAAAACTATTTGAATCTATGAATATATGGTCATACCAACTTTTGGCTTTGTATTAATGATCTACTGAAGAATATTCTCAGCATTCTTCTGTGTGCCATGTCCCTTCAAAATAAGGTGATCAAGGCTCTTCACAACTGCCCTTTTTAGCTCATAGTAAATTTTGTCTTTTTGGTATTCTTAAATCCCTGTTAGGTATATTATTCACTGCTTTCTTGTCCTTCATACCTTCTATAAGTCCTGTGAGTATTGAATTTTCCAAACATTTTCCTCATTAAGTAACTTAGAAATTTCAATTATCTCCTTCTGATTGTAAGTATATCTTTTCTTTTTCTATATTATTTCATTTCATTTTCCCCTAATGATAACAATCCCCATCACTTATAGGGTAAATCTTTGGCTATCCAACATTTCCTTATAATATACACTAATTATTTCCACTTGTGCCCTTATAACAGTCTCATTCACTAACACTCTCCCTTGAGTTGCTCTTAGGCCTTGTATTGGGGAACAATAGTATAAAGAAATAATTTCATTTCATGAAAAGTTTGATATATTACATTGATAATTAAAAAAAAAATCTTGTGCAGGATTTCATATATAGGAAATGGATTAAATCTGATATTTTTAATTTCATTTTTAAGTGTTATTTTAAATGGATACAAATTTGAGTAGATTCTGTTTTCTTTTATTGATTAAACAGTATATTTATTTACAATTGAATATTCAGGCCAGTAGATGTAAATAAATATACTGTTTAATCAATAAATAAAAGCAGATCATCTAGTCAAATAGAAGTATCCATTTAAAATGTTTAAACAAATATACATACATAAACACACACACACATATATATATATATATATATATATATATATATATAAAGAAATATAGTCTTAAGATGTGCTATATTTATGGGATAAAGTGCTCAATATCAGAGACAGAGCGTGTGTAAATATAATATAAATAAAAGAATAAAGAACGAATATCCCTTAAACGGAAATTGTTTACAAAACAACATAATATACCAAGCCACGATAAAATCACCAGATAATGAAGAAAAAGTATACATAGGAGTAACTGAAGGACCCTGGAAACAAAGAAATTATACACACAAAACATCTTTCACAAATAGCAAATATGCGAAAAGTACAATGCTTTCTAAGTATATATGGGGAATTAAAAACAAAATGCACATCACACCAAACATATCTTGGAAAATAAGGAAAAGATCATCAGCCTTCAACAATCAATCAAAAACTTGCAAACTTTGCTTGGAATTTAAAAATAGCTATCATTACTTTTCCAGATCAAAATAAATTATTAAATAAATGATCCGAGCTCATCTCTAAATGCAGACATGAAAACAAATTTTTACTGCGTTACTTAAAAAATTGAAAACGAAAAAAACAAAATAAAAACAAATAAACAAAATAACAATAAAATAAGCTAAATTAATTAATCCAAACAAATTACCAAATCACACCTGTTAGAATAGATGAAAAAGAATAATAACAAAAAAAAAACTAACCCAAATAAAGTAAATAAACAAATTAGCAAACCATTATGACCAAAATATTATTTTGACTAAAAAAATCGAACAAAAAAAATACCTATAACTGTTATATAATGATAAAAAAAAAAATAAAAAAATATTAATAAAAAATAAATAAATAAATACTACGTTACTTAAAAATCGAAAAAGAGAAAATATACACGTAAAATAAATTAACCTACATTCATCCAAGTAAATAAACAAACAAACCAATCCTGATAAAGTTACCGTTAGAAAAAACAAATAAAAATAATCAACCCAAATAAACACAAATTAAAAACTGTTCCTGCCAAAATAATAGTTAGAACAAACTACAACAATCAACCCCAAAATCGAATAAATAGCTTTAATTA
>OZ010579.1:87495876-87500281 GCA_963932145.1 Acanthosepion lycidas
GAATCAATTTTTTTTTTTTTTTTTTTTTTTTTTTTTTTTTAAATGTGTTATTGATAATGGATACAAACTTTTGGAATGTGCAGTCACAATGCTAAGGTTAAATTTTTTAAATTTAAGTGAGTGCACTTTTTACTAATTTACATTCAAATTCCCGGGATAACAACTGAGACATTACTCTACTTATTAAACAAATGCCACAAATTCCTACAACAAAAAAATTCTCATAGTGCCATATTAGTCACGGCATTTTTTGTAAAACCCCATCTCTGTGGCTTCAACTCCCCTCCTCTCATAAGTGAGGATCAATTGATATCACATAAGACATTCAGCTGTTTTAGACAACTTATTAACTTTTATTTCTTCAACAACAATGCAAATTGATTTTATATAATCTGTATAATTTCATTTCTTCTCAGAAAATAAAACTGGTTTACTATCTTATTTAGAAATAATGCATTTTTTTTTCTTTTTAAACATTTTTTATAAATATAAAATATCTAAAACAAGAATGAAAGATAGCAAATCTGAAAGAATAACGAGTCTCTTCAGAACCAATTATTAATCTAACTTTTTACTTCTACACTGACTAAATTTTCATTTATATTCATCCAAAATCCATTACTGGCTAATTAAATTATGTATTGATTTAAGATAAAGATAATCTATTTAGTTTCTCCCTAAGGAATTGGAATGAAAAATATTTCTTATGTTAACTGATGAGATGTTGTAATTCAAAATAATTTCTCAAGGCATATGTTATGAATTGTGATCAACATGGTTATTTTCACAAGAGTACATCTCTGCAGTTATACCATTAAACTAAAGATCAACCTTTCTAAGGTTCAAGCAAAATAATTGGAAAATGTGTGAACATAATTCCAACTATGAAACAAAGCCACCACTCTTATTTTCTTATTTATACAGTAAGTCCCCATGTCATGACAGTTATGTCCTATGTTGATTTGTGATTACAACACAATCTCAATTAATCTTGTTTGAACATATGCCATTTACCTCCTACATAAGGTGGGTTAGGGTCACTTCCTGGTTATATACCATATTAGATTGTTGTGCATTCACTCTTTCATTTGTGTTGTGTTTGTGGAAATCTATTACCCTTCATTATGGTTCCCAAGTATATTCTAACCTCTTCTGACAGCAGTACTTAGAAGAATGTAAGTAACATTAGACATTGTTAAACATTCTGAAAAGAGTAAGACGGCAATGAATATTGGTCAGTTGCTTTGCTTAAGTCATTCAACTGTGGCTTAAAATATGTACATGTGTACACATATTCAGTTTCCTTGTAAGAAATAAGGACATTTTCTTGTTAAACTATAAGTTGGCAAATTCCTGATAAAAAAGAGAAAGATGAGTTTTTCTGTCCTCCCAAGACTTGCTTCTGCTTCTAAGTATTGCAAGAGAGACCAGATCTTTGGCTTTATCATTTCAACTACTGAGATCTAATGACATTGCTAGCAATAAATATACAAGCAGCTTAAAACTATCTCATATGTATTATTTACATATATTTTTGAGTCCTAATTATGTTAACATGTCATAGAAATCTATGTTCTAGATTGACTTTACTATTGTGTTAACATAGGTGAGTGATGTAAGTGCAAATTCAAAGAAAATTGTATGATTTTTCTGTGCAAGTTAGAATGTACCTGTTACAATGAATCATGGGAATGGAACGCTGTCATAAATCAAGGACTCCCTGTATAGGCATGCTGGCATTATAACCATAAGACTACAGTACTGTTCAATAAAAGTGACTCACCAGATTTTTTTTTTTTTTTTTTTTTTTTTTTACTAAATGTTCTCTTCTCCGATGAAACGAAAGTTGAGCTAAATTCAAAGGATAAGCGATCTGAAGAAGCTTTGAAAGCTCTTTGAATTTAGCAGTAAGTACTGTCAAGCATCCGTTCAGTATAATGTTCTGGGGATGCTTTTCTTTTCATGGGACTGGTTTCTTAAAACCTATTGAAAAGACCCTCAGGAGGGAGCAGTACAAGAGAATTTTAGTCTTGTCTGCTCCCTTCTGCTGAAAGGGTGCAAATCGACCCCACTAAGCTCATTTTTATGCAGGATAATGCTCCCTGAAATTGATGAAGGAATACTTTGAGAAGCAGGTGAGTGTTATGACATGGCCACCCCAATCTCCTGACCTAAAGCCCATAGAAAACTTATGGAGCATTATAAAGTACAGGCTCTCAAGGAAGCAGTTGAGCAACAGAGGATTTGATTGTAAATTTCATGGAATTTAATGCTTGGAGATGAGATTTGCCAGAACCTAATCAAGTCAATGCCAAAAAGGGTTGAAAAGGTAATTCAAAATAAAGGAGGACCCATAGATTATTAAATATTTCAAACTATATTGCCTATTATAAATAAATTATACCTCTATTCTTTATTTAAAGCTGTTTGGTTATGTTTCTATAGATTACTACTTGCAGGAAATAAGTGGGTCACTTTTTTTACACAGTTTTTCCCTAAATCTCATTTATATCCAAAATTATAATTATCAATAGAATACCTTAGGGTGAGTAAACTTTTTTACCAGGTGGTCAGGAAGGGGTCTTTATATTAGTAATATTAGAAATTAGTTTGACCCCATAAACAATAGGCGAAAAAATTTAAGTAAAAAAAAAAAAAAAAAAATCGGGTATGTCACTTCTATCAAACAGCACTGTAGATTTGAATCATACCATGATCAATTTGATAAATGGCTTCTTAATTATATCAGCCTAAGATGATTTCAGTGCCCATACCATTGGGAATTACTTAAACTCTACCACAAGTTGACAAAAACCTTGTGAAAATTGGATAGACTAAACTGTACAGAAGCTGTTGATGGCTGTTGTGGCACAAAATCAAGAGACATTATGATTGAAGGTTCAATTGTTCAAGGCCTTGTTCAATTGCTCATGTCAGTTTATGTGTTCTCTGTAAGAAACCTTAAAAATCTGCTCAGTATAGTTGCAGTATAAAGTGGGTGATGACGAAACACAAATGATGTATGAATGAGCATCTACAAAAGGGTTCAGTTAGCCATCTTAGTAGACAGGTGTGCTATGAAATGAGCAGCCAACCATTAATATTATATTAATACTGTATATTCCTGTTCAAATTTTTTCTTGAAAATGTAGGTTTTGTTTTTGTGAAAGTAAAAAAAGTCTCTAATTCATCCCCTAAACATGTCTAATTGAATTTTTCCAAATTGTTTTATATATTTACCATTCTGTAGGATTCTCATCCACTTTTATTCCTATTTTCATTATGAAAATAAAACTAAATAAATTATTACTTCCAATAAAAAAAAAATAATTTCCAATTATCCTAAAATGTCCTATTAGGGTATGTCAGAAAAACTTTTCTATTGCTTTGCTTGGGGTGAAACGTATTTTCAACAAAGTTGATCTTTCATTATCACTACTGATTAGCTTTAACTATTTACATATATGTTCAGACTATACAAGTCCCAAGGACCACTCAAGGTAGTGTTACTGTAATGTTGTATGAGCATAAGAAAAACCAAGAAGTGAAGTTCATAGGCCTATACAGCAAAGATAAGATAATCGTAGACTTGAAGAGGTCAAAATTGTAGTGATTGGGAAAACTTCCTGCCAGGTGTCTTCCACAAAGCAGAAGCTGTCTGAATGGAACTTACTTCTCCCTCTTGGAATACAGAAAGAATAGGGATGATTCCTAATTGTGTATGTGGCATGGTGTGCCCCAGTTGAAAAAGTCAGAGCTGATTGAACTAAAGAATTGCAGACTGGGCAGCTCCAGCTCAGACATGCCAAATATTTTTGGTTTAATCTGGCTCTTGTAAAGATAGAGTATAGCAGACAAATTCAGATACTTACTGGGTTGGTTCCAATGCTAGAATTCCAACTACATGTATTGAGATTCTTGCAAGATAATCACTTGCATGGAAGTTCAAAAAATGTGGTTATTAATACTATGGAAGAAACATGTTGGCAACAAGGAAGTATTAAAGAAAATGTAGAAAATGACAGCTGGAATTTATGGGATATATAAATAGAAGAGGGCATGGAAAATCTGACACTCACAAGATATATTGAAGAAAAAGGGAGCAAAGGAAATGGTAAGTAATCCATCTAAAAATCTTTTTTAAAGGAATGCAGAATATGGACTAGGTGGATTAGTAAAAGGATAAACATTGTTTAGTGCTACAAAGGATAGGACATTGGGGAGAGTCATGATCATCTGCATCCTAAAGGGACATACCACCTAAAAAGAAATCTGACAGATCTTGAGAAAAAAAAAATTTACATACTTTTCAAAACCCTCAACAGAATTGCCTGAAATCTTCAGTCACCAAAAGTGTGACAAGCATGTTGATCTGACAACATTGTTAGATATAGCTATTGAATTG
>OZ010579.1:87500481-87656580 GCA_963932145.1 Acanthosepion lycidas
ACTAGAAGAAAAACTGTTCTTAGCTGATGTCTTTTGCATTAATCCCATTTTTTTCTGTTGTATTGTTGACAATGGTCTAATGCTAATTAAAAGTGGAACCATGGATTTACATTAAATATCACTTAGATACTGAGATAAATAGTTTTTCTTTTTTTTCCATTTTAAGATGTTAATTTCTAGTGAACTAAAAAAAAATGCTTTCAGTATTTGTTCCATATATACTTTCAACATACCACACTGTACAGCATTTTTTTTTTTTTTTTTTTTTTTTTTTTTTTTAGGTACAGCTTTTATAAATTTCTAAATGATCTTAATTTCTTTAAGTATTTTTTCCTGAACTGTTTTTTAAGATGAGTTAATCTAACTATTTCTTGTTCTTTGAAAATTTCCACAATCTCAAATTAAATGATTTTAACATATTCATAAATTTGACATATACCAGGTGTAACAGCAAAATTGTTGAATTATTAAATCTTTGAATCTTGTATCTCTTGAAGATATCTTATTGGAATTCTCAGAGGTTTTTATAACACACTTCGATTCTACTTTGTTGTGACCCAATTTTCCTCTCCACTGTTCCCTCTTTTTAAAACTTATTCACTATTCTCTTAATGATTTTTGAATGGCCAGAGTATGAATATTAGTACCATTACTGAAGGCATGAATGATCTTTTTTTTCATCTCACCATTGCTCAGTTGGGAAGACATAGTATGACTGACACACAATGATTTTAATCTGTTCCCTTTCCAGCTAAACAACTCGGTGTTTTTCAGTGATTCTTACAACAAATCGTGTCAAGGTGACTGAAAGTCTTATCGGAAAACCTGGAAAATGACACACCAGCCAGTCATATTCCAGTGAGGGGGAACACAGGTGTATGCATATTCCATTATGACTTTTCACCTACAATATTAGACTAAAAGCCTATTAAGGATGTTCTAAAGTTCATGGAAATTTAAAAGATTTTAGTTCTTTTTTTCTAAATATTCCTTGTTGAATTGATTATTCTACACATGTGCATGTTATAAATGTCGAAATATGGTATTTGCTAATTTAACTAATGGTATTAAACTTGATAATTACTCCTCACCTGTATTTATTCGGCTTGTTTAAATTCTTTTCTTTAAAAGAATATAACAAAGTATTAAAAAAAAAACAAAAAACACATAGATTCATTCAACTCTAACTTAATTTAAAATTAGGAAATATCTGACCAACTTTTTCTTTCGCTTTTTTTTTTTTTTTTCCCCAGTTATCAAAATTTTTGACATCAGAATTTCTACAAATGAGTGCTAATATGGGTCATAAAATTCAAATTGTTTATTTACCATAACTTGGCAAAAATCTGAGTATTTTACTAATTCAGATTATCAGCTATTTTAAATTGAGAAATGAAAAAATTGTAACATCAAATGCATTTTAGTGTAAAAAAAAAATTGAAATTCTCTTATCAAAATAGTCTGTTCTATATGCTTGTATTATTTCAATAATCTACTGGTAAGAGGTCACATTACTCAATGTCAGTAATCAAATATGCCTCATCTTGATATAACAGAATTTCACAAGTAGGGGAAACCAGGTTGCTGTTTATTTTTGTTTCAAGCTTTCTTTTAGATATTTGTTTTTAAAGAGTTGTCGGTATTCAGTGCACAGATAAAATTTTAGTTAATAATAATTTCTACATTGAATACTCTAAAGATAATTGTAAAATGACATCTGTGAGACATCTGTTGGATTTATATTCTTAACCTTCCTATTGAGAATTGTGCCAAAGTCAGCATTGATGTTTTTTCCCTTCTCTGAAATACCACGTCAAACCACAATCTTTTCCTTCATTCAAACTGGCCTGTTCAACCACTACAGTCCACAGGAATCACTTCTTCCAGGTGTTCAAGCATGATGCTTCTGATTACAACAGAAGCCTATTTGTGTTTGCTCAAAACAATTATAAATGTGTGCTCAAAGAGGTTAATTCTTTGCTGATAGAATGAGACACATTCATAATGTTAAACAAATTTTCTCTTGCGACTACTGGGAGTTTTGTAATAGTGTCTGAAATAAGAATAAATCATCTATACCTCCTCTCTTCACTCAATTTGAGCTGTTAACTTCTTCTATAAAGCAAAAAGCTTTGCTCGTAAATTCCCCTCAAATTCTACTCTTGACTCATCTGGAGTATCTTTGCCTGACTTCCCACTTAGAACCAAGTCCCTATTGAGTGATATATGCATATAAATCCGTCCATGGTGTCTGCTAACATCCCTAAACTAAACCCATTCATAACATGTGAACTTGATGGCATCCCTGCAATATTCCTTAAGAAATGTGCTCCTGAACTGGCTCCTGTTCTCTCTCAACTGTACAATAAGTGCCTTGCTGCTTCTTGCTTTCTGGCTTGTTAGAAATCGTTTTTTGTAGTAGTTTCTGTCTTTAAGAACTGAAACAAACAATCTGAACCTCTTATTAGCCTCCTTTCTGCTTTTGGCAAAGTACTAGAGGTTCAAATCAACTCTGAACTCTGAACTGGTTAAACATCTCACATTGCAGGGTCTTCTTTCAGATGAGCAATATGGCTTTAATTTCTCTAGGTCAACTGCTGATGGCTTATTGCTGAAAGAGTCTATCAAGAATGGTCAATATTAGGATGCTGCTTTGGATATTTTGAATGCACTTGACAGGGTTTGGCATATTGTTCTTCATCACAAGCTGAAAGGCTATGGTATTTCTGGACAAATTTGGTCAAAATGAAAATTCTCTTTAATGTCCACTCTTGTAAATTTTTTTTCTCCATTAATACAGGTGATTCCCAGGGCACTGTACATGGATCTACATTTTCTAATTTTCATCAATGACCTTCTTGATGGCATCAGTTTATTTCTGTCTTAATAGTAAATCTATAAGTTGGCAGTTGATCTAAAAAATGACCTCCATTCTATTAACTGGGAAGGGCTTGTTAATTTTAAAGAATGTATCTTTAATATTCCTAAGTCTACCATTCATTCATGCTTGGAATATTGCTGCAACATCTGGTCTGGTACTCTTGCTTATATATTTAGGGCTTATAAAATCAAAAGAAAAATCTCCAATGTTATTCGTCCTAACCTGGCATCACAGCTTCAGTCACTTACTCACTACTGTAATGTAGCTTCCCTGTGCCTTTTCTATAAATATTTGTTCTGATGAACTTAGGAATTTATTCTAGACTTGATGAATTTAAGCACAATACAAGTTTGGTGGCAAGGTCTCATCATTTCACACTTGAAATGGCTAGATGTAACCCTAAATTCTATGCTAAGTTTCTTCTGTCAGACCTCTCACTTGTTTAATTCTCTTCTTGCTTCCCAGTTAACTTTGATCTTCAAACTTTTAAATGCAGTATCAATCCTTATCTTCTATCTTCTATCTTAATTCTTGTTCTTTAATTGTCCACGCTCTTTAATAACATTTTCTCTCATATTCTGTAACACTTGTTAACACCTTGCATTTTTATGGATTGCTTGTAGTGAAATGATTAAAAACATTCATATTTCTTTTTCCAATATGGATAAATTAGTTTTATCAGATATTGTAAAATTATTTTCTGATCTTTTTTCTTTGTTTACATTCCTAAGCATTACAATCATAACTTTTCACAGATGCCTTTAGTATCTGTGAATTATATATTTTTGAAGACACTGCAGTGGTTTCCAGTTGCCTTCTCCATACTATTAAATTGATAGTTTTCCTTATTTGTTCTCTAATCATGGGTGGTAATCAGTCAATGCTACTATTTAAGCCATACCTGTGGGGTTGAAGAGATGGATATGTACCTTTTTTACAAAGGACATTTAAGTGAAAGTGAATGCAACAGACAATCCTGGAATTTGAATTTGGCAGAAGAATTCCCATTTCTGTGCTGATATCCATTACACTACCTGCATAACTTCACTTTCAGCTCTTCAAATATATTTTTCTGAATAGCCTTTATCGCGTGTCTTTTCTTTTCTTTTTTTTTTTTTTTTTTTTTTTTTTTTTTAACCCTCAACAAAGAAATTAGAAAGTCTATGAAAATATTCCAGAAAGCACAATGAGTAGCTATAGAATTTATACTCTCCCTTCCTATGTTGACTATGAAGTGGGTGCTCTCGTCTCCTGGGTTGACTATGAAGCAGGATTTCTAATACTGTTCCAATGTCAAAAGATGACTTTTTTTTTTTTTTTTTTTTTTTTTTACTAACTCTACCATTCTGACATTCTTCATTTTTATGGGTTGTCCCTTCAGATGTTGGCAATAAGTGCTTTCCACAATTTCCTACACTTTGTAGTTCTAAGCAATGTTTGACACCCTATTATCCTTCTGTTTCTTTTCTGCCCTCCATTTATACAAGAAAGATTATTCATTGCTTTGCACTATCCTTCAATAATCCCTGTATGTGTTAAATTTTCCAAGCCATCTTTCCTCATGTCTCATAATTTCAAATATCCTTTTTACTCCTTTCTGTTCGCACTTCCTTGTTTGCATCAGTGGTTTTATCATTATACTTCTATAGAAACATATCTTCATTGCTTATAGTCTCCTTCAGCTGTGAGGAAATTGTCCAGCATTCACTGGCAGGTAGGTTAGGTATTACATAGTACTTCAGCACTGTTTCTTTTTGTTTCTAATGATATTTTCTTGTCACTTAATACATTGTTTAGGCTTTTGGAAAGAGCTTTTGCTATTCAAATTCTTTATGGATTTCTATGTTGTATTTTCTATCACTAGTTATAACACTTTCCAAATAGTTAAATTCCTGCACTTGCTGGATTCTGACATCCAGACATGGGAGATTTCTCAAGTTCAGAACAAATATAAATAGCATTTTGCTCAAATCAAAATTGATTGGTTGATTGTGCTGATCAGTATTAGGCCACTCTGTACCCCTGTCATGGAACTTTTAACTTAGTTCATGTCTCTTGTATTGTTATTTACTAAGCATAACTTAGACTGATACAAGACCACTTCACTAGGGTGTATATATATATATATATATATATATATATATACACAGACAGACACTGATGTTGGAGTGAGCAGACATGAGAAAGCAATGACATATTTAAAGTTTTTAATTATTCCTTTTTTTTTTTTTTTTTTTTTTTTATTATATTTTCTTAATTATAATTTTTTTTTATATTATGCATTTACAATATTAAGAAAAAAAGAAAATGTATTTTAATAATTCAATGAATATATTAATTGTTTCTGTTATATTTTAAAAATAATTCAACCGGGAAGGTAAAGCCTCTCTTCTCGACCTGTGCTTTACCTCCATCCCCGAATCCTGTAGCACCTCACAACTCTGCCCTCTTGGTAACTCTGACCATGCAGTAGTATCAGTTAACATCTCCTTCAACTCCACCCCCCTATAAAGAACCTCTTACCACTAGAACCTTGTTCTACTATCAACAAGCTGACTGGGATGCATTCTGTGATTTCCTCCGCGATGTCCCCTGGGATGGAGTCTTTAAGCTCCCTGTCCAAGATTGTGCTTCTGAAGTCTCTTCCTGGGTTAAAGCTGGAATCGACGCTTTCATCCCATCAAGGAAATATAGGGTCAAGTCGCACTCTGCTCACTGGTTCTCCACTGCTTGCTCAGCCACCATCGCCCATAGGAACCACTACTTCCACCTATTCCATAGCGACATGTCTAACTGCAATAGACGTCTCTTTGCCTCCACCTGTAATGAGTGTAAGTGTGTCCTCAACGATGCTAAGTCACTATTTGCGGCTCGGATGAAGAAACGTATTGCATCTCGCAAATTTGGCTCCAAAGATTATTGGCATCTCTGCAAGAGTGTATTGAACAATTGCAAACCCTCTATACCTCCTTTATTCAACCAGTTTGAAGTCCTGACCTCCTCTACCGACAAGGCTGAATGCTTTGCTCAGAAATTTTCATTCAACTCGATGCTCGACTCTTCCAGTGTACCCATACCTGACTTCCCTCTTAGAACTGAGGCCTTATTAAGCAGGTTAAACATAATCCCATCTTTGGTACTGGGCGTTATCTCCAATTTAGACCCCAACAAGGCTAGTGGTGGAGATGGGATACCAGCCATTGTCTTGAAGAAATGTGCGCCCAAACTGGCGCCCGCCCTTTCTAAACTATACAACTACTGCCTCAAAGAATCTTGTTTTCCTGACTGCTGGAAGTCCTCTTCCATCGTTCCTGTCTTCAAGAACTCCGGTGACCCCTCTGACCCTTCCAACTACCGCCCTATCAGTCTCCTTCCCCTCTTCGGCAAAATCTTCGAAGCCCTAATCAATACCGGGGTGGTTAACCACCTCACATCCCATAATCTGCTTCCAGACAAGCAATATGGTTTCCGCTTTGCCCAATCTACAGCCGATGTGCTTACAGCCATCAATGAAACAGTCTATCAAGCTCTTCAAAATAACGGGGAAGCCCGAGCCGTGGCACTAGACATCTCCAAAGCATTTGATAGGATTTGGCATGCCGGCCTTCTTCACAAGCTCCAGGTTTATGGCATTACGGGTCGATTATATAACCTAATATGATCATTCCTGTCAAACCGTAAATTGAAGGTCGTTCTCAATGGATTCTCCTCCAGTTCCTATCCCACGAACGCAGGTGTTCCTCAAGGCTCCATCCTAGGCCCCACTCTATTCCTTATCTACATAAATGACCTCCCTGGCGCAATTACTTCCCAAGTTGGCATATACGCGGATGACACCACAATTTATTCCTGCCTCAAAAACAAATCTAGTCTCGCTGACAAAACTCGCCTGGCCGTGCGTCTCGAAAAGGACCTCCAATCGATTGTGAACTGGGGCATGAATTGGCTGGTCAACTTCAATGCTTCTAAGACAAAACTGCTCTCTATTAATCACCACAGAGGTCCTTCCCTTCCCTCCATTAGAATGTCTGATGCTCAACTTCTCGAGAGCAACTCTCTGCGGCTTCTCGGTCTCACGTTGACTGCTGACCTGAGATGGAATAAACACATTGAGTCAATTGCTTCGTCCACTGCAAGGAAAGCTGGCTCCCCGAGTCGCGCCAGGAAGTTTTTCTCCCTGGAGTTGATCCTCCAGATCTACAAAACAACAATTTGCCCTTGCATGGAGTATTGCTGCCATATATGGTCTGGTGCCCCTCCTGTTTGCCTCGGGGTTCTTGATAGGCTCCAGAGGCAGATATGCAATGTAATTGGCCCTGCCCTGGCGTCTCGTCTACAGTCACTTTCTCACAGACACGCCATCGCCTCCCTCTGTCTGTTCTACAAATACCTCCATGGAAATTGCTCCAAGGAGCTGTATTCGCTGGTTCCCAGACGTCATGAGTTCAAGCACCATATGAGGCTGTCATCCCGCTCTCACCCCTTCACTGTCGAAACTCCTAAATGTAGCCGTTTCTTCTACTCTAATAGCTTCATGTCTCACACCTCTCGCCTGTGGAACTCCCTTCCGTATTACTGTTTCCCTGTGGGCTATAATCTCCAGCTATTCAAGTGTAATGTCAATCGACATCTCCAGTTGCCTTGATCTATCTACTACCCTCATCCTTTCTTCTATCACTCCTATCTGACCTTGCTCTAAATTTTCTGTAACCCCTTGCATCCTAGTGGTTTCCTGCCTTGCTTGGGGTGAAATGCTTAAAAAAAAAAAAAAGAAAAAAGTATTTTACCAAGTTTATTTATTTTATTAAAAATGTCTGTTATCATTATGAATTGTTATATCAGAAACATTTAATGCACTTTATTTAAATTATTTATACACTGACATGAATGATTCTATATTTTTATATTAAAGTGTGATATTTCTGTTCTTTTATGAAAGAGGACATCATTTTCGAAATTGCAGGTAATCTATTTCAAGTCATAATATTTGTTTTGTTTATCACTGACTGTTGGTTCAGTATCATCGATTTATTTTCCTATCCTTTATGATTGAAACATTTTTATATTTGCCAATTTTATTGTCATCCTTTTCCTATTGATTGTAGTAATGTAATATTTTTATAGACGAGGACATATTTTCAAATTTTCTAAGAAAAGACATTTGATGTGTAAAGTTTTTATTTTTTAGTTCAGTAGTGAATTTCTTCCTTGATTATTTATCTCTCAAATATTTATTTTAATAAAAAAATGTTCTCATATATTTAATAATTTAGTTTTATTAATTTTATACTTTTCTTATTTATTGATTAGTTTCTATTAATGTCATAAAAGTAATATTAATTCAAAATGGTACATTGATAATGAACTGTTCATTCCAACATCTACTGTAAAATATATATGATCATTCTTTGTCATGGTCAAGGGTTTATATGTCCCAGTGAACCCAAGATTGAAGCTGTCTGGAGTTTCAACTCCTGTAGGACCACCCATGGCAGTATGGTCAAAGGGAAATGACCAGATTGAATACAACCAAGACCCCCTATGGAGATAGTGGAAAAATCTACATGATTTCAGTTGCCAAACCAGCAGAAGAGGGGAGAATCCATTGGGCTGGATTAACCAAGGTGGACATTGACAGAGTAACCAGGTTTGCCAGATCTCGCCTATTTCAGTCCCCTTTGAGTCACAAGGGGAAAGTTTCTGGCCAAGTGTGTGGGGCTTCTCCATCACGCACTTGTCCACTAAAATCAAATTCGCACAAATGGCCTCATCAAACTCTTTGATTCATAGCCATCTCTGCTGCTGCCACCAGAGGAAAGATGCTCAAATTCAAATGGATGCTGACAACAATAACAACTGGAGTAACTTTTAAGGATTGAATACACAACACTGGTACTCTAATCTTCAAACGATTTGTTTGCTAATCATTGTGCCATGGCAGTTGCCTTACATTTTCATGTAATGTGGAATAGATTATTACTTTCAACTATGACTACTGAGCTCAACCCTCTTCTTCGCCTCTTTAAATTTGCTTTTGTGCCAGCATTGATCTACTTTAAATGCAATTAAGTGAACTCGACAGTTCAATAAGAGTAAAAAAAAAATATTCTTAACTTTGGATCTGGAACTTTTCAGGTGTAATAAGTTAATTCTTTTTGCACTTGTCACAAACTGCATTTATGACAGACCCTGACTTGTAGACATTTTCTTTTTGTGTGTATGATGTTGTATTATTTTATTGCATTTTAAACTTGTTAAACTCAAAGCTGATGATTCAAACAAGATTAAACTAGAGTTGGGTTTTTTCTAATCATCTTGGCAAGATGTCATATATATTGACTTGCACAAGTGGAAAGAGATTTTAGCATATATTCATGGCCTTAAAATGTCTTTTTTTTTTCTTTTTTTTTTTTTTTTTTTTTTTTTTTTTTTTTTAAGAACCTTCACATAAAAACTCCACTTCGTCAGATGGTAGAGAAAACATGAGTTGATTACAGTATAGTTATAATTTCAGAAACAGTATTTTTATTTAGTTCATCTTTTAACTATTAGCTTATTCAATAAAAGTCCCATGAGCCAGTCAAGGTAGGGGAATGCCAAGTGAGATTTCTGCAAAGGAAGGCAAAGTAAGAAATGCATATTATGAGGACATATAGGATAGATATTGGTTAAACCTGGACTTAAAGTGACTAAGATTGTAGCTGTTATGGAAGCATCCCCTCAGGAGTCTGATCCACAAAACAACACTTCTGTGGATGAAGCTGTGAATGGAATGTGAATATTTTGCTACCAGGAACAAGACATGGCAGGTTCTTAAATGTGAACGTTTATGACATTGAAACGTAAAAATGAAATAGGGAAATATTTCTACATTATTTCCAATAAAAATAAATCCTATAAACATATATGCTTACAATGCTAAATACTACAATAATAATTATTTATCAAAGACAATTTCAAATTCAGCTGTTCTTTTAATAGATTGAAATTACAAAAATTTTCAAATAAAAGAAAAATTAACAGGTCAGAATTTAGTCATATAGCTTGATACAATACATTAGGATATATTTTGTGCCTATATTAAAATATATTACAGACACATACTCCAGGGTATGACATTAAATTGCATCTAGTAGTTAGGTTCCAGCAAGAGAATTCCTAATTTATTCAATGTAAATTCTTTCAACACTACTCTGACCTGGGGTAGTATTACTTGTTATGGTCCCATTGATAGAACAAAATAATGGAAAACTGGGTTTGTAACCTGCTCAAATCACCAGGAGAGATGGACACCAACTCTTAAGTCATGCATCTAGCAAGAATACGGCACTTAGAAAAACCAGCCATTTCAATTGCATCTAGGAATACAGAATTTTTTATCTTATTTATATACCATCATTTTTCAGGGATTGGTTCTGTGCAAAACATTTCCTCACTTTCAAATGTCTTCAGCATGGGCCTTACTTCCTAAATGTATTATTAGTGGAGAATTAGTGTTTAATGCAGGGTGGTTGGATGTAGCTGAAAAGAGGTACAAGAATTCAATGAGAAAACAATATTGTAGAGTCAGTCCTTTGCTAGGTTTAATGGCCACATTGCTGCTGTACAATGGTGATATCAGACAATGGCAATACTCAAAGATGAGGTGACAACTTATATATATATACACAAAAAAAAAATTTTCTGCGTGTTCAATAGAATTAAAAAATAGTTTGGTTTTGGTAAGAGGCCAATAACGTTTCACCATCAAATTCATATGCATAGTGTGATATATATATATATATATATGTTTGAGATACATTTTAATTTGTTGATAAAATGTATTTAAATAAACTTAATACCGTTAACAAAATTGATAATATTATTAATATTGTACACCAAAATAAACGTAACACTATTAACTTATACTATTGTAACCAAATGCATAACAATTACACAAAGAAACAACACTCAAAAACAATAGATATGTTAAACCCATTATTATTAATAATACTAAACAACTCAACAGTTCAATAAGAGTAAAAAAAAGTTCCAATCTCATCATATATTATAAAAAAAATTAAAACAATTGACCTCATAGTCTCTAATAACCCTACAACCACACAACTAAATCCTCTACCAAAAAAACTAATGTAGTGTATCAATTTACATGCCCATTCAGAGATTGTATCTCTCATGCTAATAAGCCCACTACATAAATTCGATTTACTACAACCACACTCTCCTGTAGACGTAAACAGTCACCTTTCTGATCTTCATTCTATTAAGCAACATTTCTTAGAAAAACATAGCCATGTACATAATATTAGACAGATATTAGTTGATAACACAATAATACTCACGCATACACACAGCAAAAAGAACCTTCAGATATTGGAGGCCATCTACATTAAAACGAAACAACCAACACTCAACAAAATTACATTTCAAACTAGTCATAACACATTACATTGCATCTAGAGATTGGTTCTGTTGTAATACTTTGGTCTATCATATGGTAAGAGGTCATAGAACTGCATCTTGAACTTATGATCTGTGTTTGCTATTCCTTTAACATTGCATAGCAATCTTCTATGTCAAAATAACAAAATATCATCTTTGACCATGGATATCTTTGTTTCATGTCTGTACAACCACCCTGAGGATGGCTCATGTCAGTTGAAAGCTTAGGACCAATTTAATAAAAAACATATCCAAATGTTGGACAATTTTTGTCTTTATTTTCAACAGAAATTAAAGCAAACATTCAAACAGTTCATAATCAGACATAGACATTCATTGTCTGTTATATTTAATAAAATATGTTTAAATAATGATCTGTTGCCCCAATACATTATATATATATATATATATATATATATATATATATATATATATATATATATATGTATTGGGGCAACAGATTATTATTTAAACATACATATGCTTCATAATATTTAGTTGTTTTTTTTTTTGTTTTTTGGGTTTTTTTTTTTGGTTTTTTTTTACTGTATTATAAAGAACTTTAGAAACAAGTCTAGAAAAAAAGACTTTTGCATTTCTCACTTTTGGAACTCTTCCAGCTTCTTGCTTTCCAGTCATCTTCAGTAATTAAAAAAATTATCTTTTTTCTTTTAAAATCCTGTTCTTTTTGTGTTCTCATTGCTTTTTCTTATATTCTTTCACACAGTATTCCCTTGTAGCTTAGTGCCTTCCTTGGGGCGAGAGGGTTAAACAAAAGCAAAAACCATAGCAAATATCACCAATTTGCCATGTCCCTTCAGGACATGAGCAATCATGAATCTCCACAACTTCCTATCTTCATAGGTCTTAGTTTTTTTTTGTTTTTTTTTTTACATCCAGTGACACAACCTCATTAAATAGATAAGTCAATGTTTCTCTTTTGCCTATAATTTTTCCTGTACATGCAAATTTCTCCAATCCCTCATGATTGACATTCTTAAGACATTTAGATTCAGAAGGAGATATGTATGTGTCAGTTTTGTTTCCATTTCCTTTTAAAACTTTATGTGCATCTTCCAACCCTGGAATTTTCGGTATCCTTCTACAGAGCATTTCTCAAGTCTTCTCTTCATCTGTGAGAAAATTGTGAAGCATTCACTGGTATATAAGTGCTTTAATATCAGCACTGTTCTCTCTGTTTCTAATGAAGTTCTCTTGCTTCTTAATATTTTATTTTATATCGTTGATTTTAGCCAATAGAACACATGATAAACGTTGTAACAATGAAAACTTGAGACCAGATTCCAAATTGAGCAATTCAACAAAAATGGCTGTTAGATTCCTTTCTATAGTTTTATATAACCTGCAACAGTATCAGATGGAGATTAAATGTAGTTTAAAGAGAGGAACACTAAATATATAAGTAAGCCATCTTTATTATTTTTAAATAAAGGATTTATGGAATGTCCAGAGACGTTAAAGTAAAGGGACAATTGTTAATAATGTTATTAGTGGATGATATTATTATACAACATATGGAGAAAAGGGAGAACATTCATGTGGTCTGTTGTACAAGCATATCAATTTACATTTATGAATTAAATATCAAAGACGGGCAAGAAATATTAACTTAGGAAGATTTCCCGAGAGATCCTGATTCCTCTCTGGTGAGACAAATTTCTAATAAGATTTATCATCTAAGACTAACTCCAAATTCTCTTTGAATTTTATTATACAACTTGTCATATTTCTTTTCTTCATATAATGCCAACATTAAGGCTGCATTACTACATACATATTTAAACATTCAGCATATCTACTTAAAAGTCAGCAACTGGTTTAATAATTTTTTAAACACTCTGTCCTCTGATATGTCAGTGAATGCTGGAAAATCTTCCTCACTGAAGAGACTTGTGGCAACCGAAATTTGGTTCTACAGAAAGATGCTGAGAATACCATCAATTGAATATATGAGCAATAAAGTTTTAGAGACAACAGAAATAAAAAGGCTGCATATTTATCAGATATTTCTAGGGCACATTATAAGAAAAAAGGGTTTGGAAAATTTGACACTCGCCTAACATATTGAAAACAATAGGGACAGGAAAACAGTGTGTAACTTCATTGAGAGTGTGTAAATGGCTTGCAAAACAGGAAGCAAAAAGACAAATTTTACTAAGAGCTACAAAGGACAGAAAATTGTGGACAGTCATGATCAGCCACATCCTGAAGTTAACATGACACCTAGAAGACTTAGTCTCAGTGAAATGTCTACAATATTTTCATAGCTGAGCTGATGAGCAAGACTGTCATAGACCACTTCATAAAGTATTCCCTCTTTTTGCCTCTTTTCATCATTCATTTAAAAACCTTCAAATCAAATTCTAATGTATTATTCTAAATGCATTTTTACCATTTTTAAAGTTATTTAAAAGATGTGAACAAAGACTTTGCTTCTGGGGAAAATCATTTCTATTAATTAAACTTGATTTTTATCAGAACAGAAGCATATGGGCAATTGTCATCAAGCTACAAATACAAGCTTCTTCAAAATAAATGGACCAAAATTATATTAGAATTGTGTACAGAAATTCTATATTTTCCACCCCCAGGTTAATGCATATTTGATACCAAGATTTAAAGGGCATGAAGATTTTCTTCATCACTAAGGAATGCAAAGTGCAATATAAATTGATACAAATATCATGATTTAATTTGTTATAAAATTTAGCATCAATAGAATTGATATACATGTTCCCTCCAAATAATTTCATATGTTAAGAAAGTCTGACTCAGAATTTCTGACAAAAGGCAGTTTTGGATGATTGCAATTTCAAAGACTTTTTTTTTTTTTTTTTTTTTTTTTTAATGACTCTTTATGCATTATTTCTTAAATTATCTAAAGTATTTTTTTTACTATTTTTTTTTTTTTTTTTTTTTTTTTTTTTTTTTTCTCATTAAGTTGAATCTTCCAAAATAGTTTATCCATAAATGGTAGTCTCTGCCACAGGGTCATTGCTTGTCAATATAAGTGTAAAACCAGTTCAGGTTTTATTTAGTTTATTTTATTTGTATGGGTTTAAAGTCTGACAAGTACATATCACCAATGACTAATAACTACCAAACTCAAACATCTAGAATGTAAGATGTGGGTTAGCATGATGAAAACAAAAAGAAAAATGTTCAGTATTCATTTAAAGCTCTAAATTGGTATATGCACTAGAAATGACCAAATCATACAGTCTATAAAGAAAAAGAAAATCTTTGGTTTTCTTACAAGAAATGGAATTTGAACCCCAAGAAAGCTGTCTGTAGACTGGATCATCCAAAAAGAAGAAATCGATCACCCAAACTACTCTGATAATTTTGAGAAGACTCGTATTCCAAAAGATATTTTTTGCTTCTCATTTGTGAATGGAAATGTTATAATACAATTGTTACAATTGAGAATATGAAACAAATTGAAATAACTGTATATGCTCATCTATAGTGTGTGAACCCTGTGTTTTTTACATGAATCTTTAACCTGCCAGAAAAAGTTCCTTGTATATAGTGCAACAGGTCACCAAAAATGCATAATTTTTAACCTCTTCAAATAAATTACCTCTGTATAGTGCAAACTCTTATTTGTTTGCATTTTAAAAAAAATCATAAAAACTCATTCATTACTTGAGTATATACAGTATATATTAGTGATTTAGCTAAGGCTTGATATCCTGTTTATGATTTCTTTTTTACTGTATATATTAACTATACAACTGTATTCTCATGCAGGTTTTAGGCTGAAAAATTTCATATAGTAGGGTTTTTTGAACACTGAACTATTCAGATCTGAAATAATTTACTCCCTAACCCCTAGCTATTGGCCATAGTTCAAGGAGTAGCTGTATTTGAGGAAAACAAATCTTTGGATTTGTTATATACCATACATACGAACACTGAATATGTCCCAATCCTCATAAATATATTGGGCACTATTGTAAGTGAGGGGGTAATATGCTGTCTAAGTAGTCCACAACTAGCAGTGGTTTACCTACTTCATGCTGCTGGTGAGTATTGTATTTTATTGATGTGATAAAAATTACCATTTCATTTCCAATCTCCATTTTGGTTATTCCTCATCAGTAACCCTTTTTAGTTTACAACAGGATTCTAGAGTTAATATATTGAGATGTGTGGAGTTAATCATTGTAAGGTGCTCAGGATATCACTAAGCCAGCTGTTACTCACCATTGTCTTCACAGAGGTAGTATAAAATGTATCTCTGGTCTTAACAATGATGAGAACCATGGAGTTTGGAAGGTTCTCTTTGAGAATATTATCCATATGATACTGTCACTTACACCGAAAAAAGAAAGACTGTGACTGTCATGAATGTGGTTTATGCCTGAAAGAGACAAATGAGTACTGTCTATGTTTTTGAAGGTCTACGAACTTAACCCAATGAGAACACAGGCCACTAACAAAATATTGCCACATTAGGTATTGTTTAGACCAAGATTCAACAACTGAAATTACTCGGTGCTGAATACTCTTTTTGCAGGTTTGACAAAGTTCAAATGAGTTTTTGTGACCTTAGGGGCAATGAATTATTTTCCACAATCCTTTCCTAAAAACAAAATGTTATAAGTCGATCAATAATTTATCAATGCATCCATGGCAAATATTCAGATGATTTACATTCCATAGTTTCACTAGTTCAGATCTACAGAACCATGCTACATACACTGGTGCAAATCATCCTACTTTCTTTCATATTCCATTTGTAACAAGGAAGTCTTACTCTCTCAGCTTTTTCCTGAGAGGATGCTTCCCAAATCTCTACAATCTTAATCTTTTCATGTCCCGAGTCAACCGTTATCTATCCTCATAATCTGCATTTATTTCCTCTTATGTCTATCCAACAACCCCGTTCAGTAACACTCTACCTTGAGTGACTCTTTGGCTTTGTATTGGGTAAACATTTGATACAAAAGAGAAGGTAAAAGAACTATTTAACAAAAGGATGGTGACTACAAACCTGCCAAATATTTTCAAAGGGTTGCAATTTTCCTCCCCTTGAAATGTCTCTCTCATTTATATATATATATATATATATATATATGATCTTCCTACCAGAATTGAAAACTGAACTTGTAATTATACAGACATTAGAATGCTGTCAGTGATAAGGACATCTCGCTGCCTGATCTTGCACAAGTCTTGAGATACTTGTGTAAGCAAACGGCTCAAGGGTGCAGACAGGAACTTTCAAAGGTCATTCTATGCTACTTCATCATGACTGAGATGATTGTCTCATGAAGTTAGGCTTCCAGTCTACAAAATATGCTTTATCGATCTCAGATGAAATCAGATTTGAGTACACTCTGTCAAATATTTAATGCCTACTTTAATTTACAAGTAATAAAGGTATAAAATCTAATGGCCGATGGAAACTTTCATCAATTCACATTGCCTTAGGCCAATTCTTGACTTTATCAACTCTTCAGGAGAATTAAAAACAAAAGAAATCCTGAATAAAAACTTTTAGATTTTATTCATCCCTATGTTTGTTTTTTTTTTTTTTCTTTTGTTTTTTTTGTTTTTCCCCCTTTTCAAAAAACTTTATAATTCTAAGATTTACTTCATAACACATAGGGGAAGTATGAACTATCTTCTGAATAAAGAGAGCTTCTCTAAAAAAAATCATCCTGAGAAGTTTCAGCTTTTTCAAACACCAGTGAGACATTTTGAACAAGCTACAATGTGGAAACTCTGTCTAAACTCCATAGTAAAGCAATTTATGGTAGATACATTTTCTAGCCATGGGCTCACCATCAGTACCAACTTTTACTCTCTTAGTGAATGTCCCACTAAAAAAAAATTATTTAACTGCACGAAAATACACAGGAAAGTTTTCTCTTGAGCATTATCTGTCCTCAAAAACACATGGCCCAGAGGATATGAGGATAGATAACACCCAATAGATAAGTGTTGGTTGGATTCAGTGACTTGACTTTACCCAAACAGTTGTGAGTTCAATACCTGGCTACTGCAGTAGTGAACAATAACGTGGAGAGCTGAGTTAAGGGAGATAACCGAGACATCCAGAAGAGGCATGGCATATAGAACTAGAACAATGTACCCTGGTGGATGAAATAAAGGGTTCAATTCTAATCACCTGACGAAAGACAGCATACAGCAATTGAAACACCATGAATATGGCAAAAGAAATTTTGAGTAATGTAAATAGTATAAATAATTAGAATACCTAATCTCAGAAATATAGACGGATGTTGTAATTTATTTTTGTGTTTTGAAATAGGAGTGTTCATTCCAAACCTTAATGTGTTGCAAGCAGCTGGAATTTATGTGAGCATTTTTCTATTTTTAAAAACTTTTAACAGTCCATATCTATTGTTAAATGTGAAGTTGATAGATAAATGTTTGATATACAGGGCCTCTCTAATAGCAAGATATTTCTGATAATGATTTATATAGAATTGTTTTCAACCAGAAATTTTTCTTGTAAATTATGGGTTGATAGATATTTTATAGCACTTTGCTCTGATAAGTGACACATGAGGCATCAACTCAAGAAGGTGGTAGTATATCCAATATAGTTAATTGATTTATAACAAGAAACAGTCATGTACTGGGCAGTGAAATTGATACAGTATATTGGTCTTGACTGGGTTAATTTGATTAGTGGCAACAAGGATTTTCTGTAATATGATAAACTTTACATATTTTTGTGGAATTACAGTAGAAATATGGTGTTTCATGATTCTTTCATCTTGATTATAATTATTGTGCATCTGGTTGCAGTAAGATATGTTGATGTTTTGTTGTTTATTACCGGCATTGTGTATTTGTATTTATTTTATGTTTTTTGTAAGAATAATTTTATTTGTTTATCAATGATGTAGTTGGGAAAATCTTATATGCTCAGAAATATTCTTTGGGAAGAGGAATTTTGTTCTACTGTTATCACAGCTATTTTATATCTTTCCAGAGATTGGCTATCATAGTTTAGAAGACAAGACTTCATACTTTTTTTTTAATATATGGGTAAGTGTTAAATACTTTGAATTTTAGTTCTATATCAGTATCAAGAAATGGGATTTTATTAACAAGTTCATATGTAATTATTTGCGTTGATTTTTTTTTTTTTTTTTTTACAAGTTGATTATAGATTTATAATTTGGTCACTTTTTATTTTTTTTATTTTTTTATTTTTTTTTTTTTAAATCAAAACAAAATCAATGTGCCTTGTGTAGATTTGTGGTTTCTCAGTTGTTTTAAACATAAGACATGTAAGTGATATATAGTGCAGTGGATAAATTGTCGTCTAAATTATGCACAAATGAAAATAATACTGACATCTCATTTTAACAGATATATTTACCAACATTACACAAAAATATCTTGAAATACTAAAGAGTATATGTATTAAATAACAACCACAGCTTCCAGGTGATTTTGGAATCTCCTGCAACTCTTCTGGACACTCTCCTTGTTTAAGTTAGTGAATATTGCTATAATCCTTGCCTTCAGTTCATCTTGGCTGTTACAAGGAGTTTTGTTGATCTCTCACTCTTGTTGAAATTTATTCCATTTCCTTTCACCTCTCCCTATCAATGACAATTCATAACTTACATGAATAAATTGTTTCCTACTGCTTTTAGTCAAACTGAAGCCATATGCCAACATATGTAAAGACCTAACAGATATTCTTAATATCTTCTCAATATCAACCTTACCATTCACAGTAATTATACCTTGCATTTTTTTTTTTTTTCTTACATTTCCACAATGTATATATATGTTTTAAATACAAACACTTTTGTACCTCAAGGAAAATCTTTTTGACTCTGGTGTAAACAAAACCTATGTCTTCCTTTCTACTGTTTATCAAAATGACAAAAATTCAACACTAAATAACCTAAAAAAGGTTTATTTGCATTAAACCAAACAAAATTTGGTTTGCTTTACAGCATATCAACCTGAATGGGTTATTTAAAGCCGACAAGATTTTTATTGCTGGTAATAATTTTTTACAAAAATGTATTGCTGGTATTAAAACCTATTTTTACACTTTCATAGTGCTTTGACCCCAGTTCAGGTGTTAACTACTTGCCCATTGCAGGGACCCTAACAGGTGCTACCACCCAAGCTCAAGGTGGACCTGGGAACACCAGCAATTAAGAGGTGATTCCACACTCCTCAAAACCACCTGATCAGACGTCTTGCTGTTGGATGTAGCTTATCTTACTCAGGATAGCCAAACTAAGTCCTACATTTTTATTATAATGAAAGAGTCCACTCTAAACAACTTTCCCCTCTTTACAAAAAGTATCTATTAATTTTAACAAAAATTATATTTTTTTCCTCTTAAGAATTTCTTTTTGCATTATTTTTTAATCTGTATCTTCAGCTAATGATATTAAACCTCATCATCTGCTGAATATCGAGAAAAGGATATTCATTTATTTTTAGTTTACAACTCGATTCCACTTTGGTTCATCTGCAAAAATGTAATCTGACAAATTAAACAAAAACTGAAAGCAAGCAAGTCATGCAGGAACTATCAGATGAAGAGACTATGATTTAACTTCTGCTTCTTTGAAAAAATAACATGGTTTTTTCTTCCTTTTTAGAATCTTATTGATAATTGGTGGAACACTTGTGAATTTGTGTGAATATTTCCAATAATAGATCAAAAGTTTCCACCAAATATTTAATACTAATGTGCAAACATGTATGTGTGTAGTATTTGGGCAGCAATCTCTTTTCTATAAGTTTTATTAAAGATGACTGACAAGATACTGTGACTCGGTGTTTTATTCAATTTTTTTTGTATTTGAACAAACTGTAAAATCTGCCAAAATATTCTGTATATCCATGCCCTTATTCTATTAACTATTATCAAATTTTGGGAGTTTTCTGTTTCTATAGTGATGTGAACATTTTTTTTTTTTTACTTTTTAAATATGGTCACAATCAGTGTTTTTTGGCAGTGTTCATAGTGGATATTACTGAGTATTGGCTCTTTTTTTATTAATGCCTCCATTATTTTTAGTCTTTTTTTTTTTTTTTTTTTTTTTTTTTTTCACAAGTACATTGTTGCTGGAATTTGATAGGTCTCCATGTGTGTTAATTGGGTCCTAGTATGGGTATATCCAATATAATTATTCATGAATTTGGTTTGATCAGGAATGCAGTATTTTAATAGGCATGTATATTCATAAAAAAATTTTCTCTGTAATTTGGATCTAGTAGGTGAGTTGTTATTGATAATGAAGCTAGAGTGAATAGATAAGATAGATAATTTTAATTTTCTTGTTCTGGTCAATTACAGTTGTGTATTTCTTTTCATTATATATATATATATATATATATATATATATTATGTGTGCATCCATTAATTTGTTTTCAAGTAATGCTTTTGCATGAGTTTTGTAATATTTATGAACATAAGTATAAATAAAATATTTATAAGTAATATATATATATATATATATATATATATATATTATGCATAAGCAAATATAACAAAAATGTGAATTTACTATAGAGATAAATATAAAGAAAATATATTAAAGAAAAATATTAAATTCTTGTATGTGTAGATTACCCAATCTGGCATAAAACACCTTCTATACACAAACATGTCATTTTGCTTGGATACAGAAAAGTAATGCCTATATATGTGTAGAATGTATAATTGTGCTCACAAATGGAAAATGGATATTTTATACATTTTTTTTTAATCTATTAGTACAAAACTTCCAAATGCAGCCATTTTCTTCCAACAAAAGTTTAAATATTTTTTCATTTATTTTTTTAACATTCACAATGGTCTAATTCACATGTAAAGGAACTTTAAAAAATTAACAAATGCCAAAATCACTTGTTCAAATGATTTATTCCCTCTTGCGTGCACACACACACACACACATATATATATATATATATATATATATATATATATATAGCTTGAGGCTGCCTCCATGCATATTCTTCTAAATTATTTTTTTATGCATTAATATAAAATTTTCACAATTTGGGAAACTTGTAATTAACAAGTTGTTTTAGTACAGAAAAAAAAAAATGAACAAAATCTTTTTAATAACTTACTTCATAGGGAAATATTTTTTCTCATTGTTATAAGTTTGCTATAATACTTTCCTTTTTAGCTCTGTTTAAAATTTTCAATCAACAGAGCCATTTGTACATTTATTCTATCAAAGTATTTGGTTAATTTAACTTAGATATGAGAATTATATAAAATATACATATGCGCAAATGCAAGCATTATTGACATGCACTGTATCACCATTTAAGACCAGCCATTCATTTTTTTTTTTTTTTTTGTGGGTGAATTGTCATGATAGTCAAGGCTAAAGAGCAGAGTCAATACTGCTATTTAGCCCACAGTTGGGAGTGGGGGTAGATAAAGATTCATGCCATTTACAAAACTTTTTGTGTGAAAATGAATTCATGAGACTAGCCCAGAATGTGATTGATTCATTTGTTTTTCTATACTGTATCAACCCTTTGCAGGTTATTTAAAGTCAGAATTTTTTTTTTTTTTTTTGAGTGGGGAATGGTTTAGTGATACAAGACTTATTTTCTTGCAAGTCAGTCTACAACCAATCGGATGCTGATTTACACATTCTACAGACATGCTTTCATTGCTGTAAATATTATCAATATAAGCTAATATTGTCCGTTAAACTCATCTTGAGAATGTACAGCATCCACAACCATGATAGATGACGCCACATATTCTCTTTTAATCTTATCACCCCCTTGTAAGGCAATAAAGCCACTAAGACACAAGGGTATTACTGAGTGAGGAAAGAAAAAATAAACAGAAACATTAAGGAGCAAGAACAATAAAAGAGTAATCAAGACAATAGGTAAATTTTTGACAAAGTTGGCTGGAAAGCATGGCGCCAAAAGAGCTCCACAATGAAATGTGTGAGAAAAACAGTTAGCATAGAACTGACATCTAGCCAATACAAGTATGAATTGATGAGACCTTGCCACTAATCTAGTAGTGCACTTAAATTCATAGTCTAGGTACCTTAATGAAAAGTTAATTTGAACAATTACCATGAAAGTATTTATAGAAAAGGCACATGCAAACTACACTATGGTGGTATGAAAGTGACTGATGTTACGATGCCAGGTCAAGACCAATCATATTGCTGATTCTTCTTTGGATTCTATCAAGAAATATACAGCAGTTGCTCCAAACCATATGTGGCAGCAATAGTCCAAGCATGAATGAATGGTAGATTTATAAATATATAAGATCAGGCAAAAATCTCTGTCCTTGAAAGATTCTGTATTAACACGGTCACAATCACTTGTGTACATAACCTGGAAGTAGACCTTTCATCGGTCAAATACAAAGATATTGAACTACTTCTACAACCATCTCAGTTTCTGTGCATAAACATTTCTATGAGATATTTATGTACCAATGTGCTGTTTTATTCATGAGATTCTAATATTGGGAACATCTTTCCATTATTCTTCTGCAGCACAGCCATCAATGAGATTAGATTCCTTTGTTGAGCCAAATTAAGTTCCTTCTCTGAGTATAGTAGCAGTCGTCATTTGACAACTTCCACAATGTAGTCCAAAACTTTGAGTCTGTTTGAAATCCATGCTAAAATCAGGTTCATCAATCTTATTGGCTGCACAAATTGACAAGTTGTTATTTGATAAGTGATTATTACCTAATTTGATCACATGGGCTCCACTCAGTTCTTTAATAACATTCATTCAAAGCCAAGAAATTTCAACTGTTTCTTTCTTATTCTACTATAAGTGTCCATTTTTGTTTCTATTTTCAAAAACTTCAACTGTCTTATCCTGATGTTAATTATAAGTGTCTTTTTTGTTACCATTTTCTCTAAAACTTTGTTGTTGCTCACATTTTCAGTCCAAGTTATTTTCAGCGTCAGTTTGATATTATAACTAATACAAACTTTGACAACGTGCTAATTCTATAAATCAACAGGGCTTATAGTAATATCACAGTGAAACACTGGTTTGCATATGGTTACTAAAGTTCGACCTGTTCACTACCTAGATGGGTAACTGCTTGGGGATATCAGCTGCTGTAAGAGTGAGTGTATGGATGGGGTAATGAATTATGGGTCTGAACTGGAAATCAGAGAGCCAAGTCCCAAATCCAGTTGGGTTCATTATAGTTATTTATGGGCAATTATTCTTGCGAAAGGTATGAATCTAAATCTTCTCCCCACAAATGTACTTGTATCAGTAAAAAAAAAAAAAATCATGTTTAAAACATTCTTACAATCTAAAAACATTTTCTGGCCTTAAATAACCTGCAAAAGTTTGATAAGCCATAAAAAAAAAGAAACAAATCAATCTATGTATTAATAAATTAATTTATTTAAAAATAACATATCTGAAAAAATAATGCAGTAATTTTCAATAGTTTCTGATAAACCATTCTAAATTTACTACTTTTTGGTGAAATTATCGAAAGCAATGACTCTAATAGACAGACGTATCTATATTTTCATTGCTTCCAATGATTATTTTTCCCAAGTGTTTCTGATACTCAGAATTGTTAGTGTTGTACTTCAATTGACATAAGTGATTTCTTTTTAAAGACCATTCCACTATAAATCAAGCATCAGTTTTACAGTTCAAGGGTCTTAAATATCAAGCACTCACACTTCAGTATTTAATTGCAACACAGACAGAAATTGGCCTGAAGTCATCCTCTTCAGATTGCTGAATCATGGAGATTTTAACTTTCTGTCCAAATTTATCAATGTTCATCCTCAGATACAATTATGTTCAAATACCATTGTAATATTATCAAGTGTCGTCGTTGAGATTCTCAAGTCAATAAAAACCTAGCAAATAGATTATGACATAAATAGGTAAATATTTTATGGGCTAGACTTTCATACAAAAAAAAAAGACTGATAAGTTAGCAGAAGACTGTCAAGTTCAGAGGACGTATTTCTAGAGTTTTACACATATTTGTTCCTATATTGTTTTTAACCCATCACTGCCAAATGTAACATATGGTATTAATTATAGATCTCTATCTACAATCCATGATACCAAACATTCCAAAAATGGGAAATCCAGTATTATATTTCAGCTTCAAATTTATGAAACAGTCTTTGGACATGACTTGCATCTTGTGCCATTAGAACAAGATTGAGTTAAAGCAGACCCCACAGGTTTCAGATGGGAGTGAATATCTGAATCTATTTCTTTGGTGAATTAATTGCAGGAATTTGAGACAGGGTATATATCAGCCAAAAATGAATGATATTGAATCAAAAGCTGAAAATCCAACTCAAAAATGAGTGAAACAATCATAGGATATTTTTTTCATCTATTGAGATTTTCTGTTATTTCAGACTAGTTTCTCTCATTTTATTTGTACTTAGCCTTTTGATAAAAATGCGACAAAACTAAGGTCATTTTACAAAGGTTAGCCACTCATATTCCTTGATTAAGATGTACACCAAATGGTAAAACAGTTCATCAGTGGTAGATAGAAATGGTCTGTGTTGTTAGCTAGGGTCATTGGAAAATCCCAATGTGGGTTGGGGACATTGGAAAATTCGCTAAAAAAAGCTGCATTTGATTGATTTTGTAGTTTGTTGTTTTTATTTACTAATATTCAACTAATATAGGGCTCAAAAGCCAATCAAGATAATGTTTTTGAAGCAGATTGTTGTATAATAGGAAGAGGCAAGAAGTGCAGTTTATAAAGATATATAGGAAAGAAAAAGGTTAATCCGAGACATAAAAAGGTTAAGATTATCATGATCGAAAAAAAAACATAGTTCTACCAGTTCTGAAATTTACACCTAACAAATGTAACTCATCAGAACATTTTCCACAGATATAGACATAGTGTAGTGAATGGTTTGCAAATGGAAATGTATTGTAGGTTGGAAAATAGTTCATGGACATATAATTGAACTCTATCAAAAGTGGAAATATGTTAGTAGTACTCCATTTTCCACTTGATCTAGCTTTCATAAAGATAGAGCATAGTAAGAGGAGCCCAGTACTTAATGGAATATTTCAAGGTACCAATGATACTTATATCACACAACAATAAAGTCTCTAATTTATAAGTATTATGAGCAACATTTCAAATATTCTTGACTTTGAGAAAAATTTGCAAAACCTTTTGAATTTTTTTTTTTTTCTTCTTGATATCTGTAAAATCCCTGAACAATGTCCACTACCTTATCATTAAGTAGTCAGGATGAGAAAAATAAAAAGAAAGAAAAATATGATAGACAAAGTAATTTTAGATTACTAATAATAATGACCCAAAATCTGGATAATTTGGTTGTGGTGATGAATTTTGTTTAGTAGCATAGCAACCTCTATGGGGTGTTTAATGCTAAAATCTAAATATTTTTAACACAACTTTATGGTTTCAACTAAATATAATTTGAATGTAATTGTCGGACTTCAACTACAGATAAAATGTACTGCCAGTCATTTTACTATATATATATATATATATATATATATATATATATATATATATATTGTTGGTAATTTTTATATAAAATATATATTGCTGGTATTTTTACTATAAAGATATTTATACTTTGATAATGTTTTGTTTTGGGGTTCACAATTTACCCAAAGCTGGAAACCTAACAATTGCTACCACCCAAGGTCAAGGGTGGAGCTGGGAACAACAGCAATTAAGAGGTGGTTCAATGCTCCTCAAAATCAGATGCCTTACTGCTGAATGTAGTTATCATCATACCTAGGACTAGCATGGCTAATATAACCTAAATCAGCACAGAAATAAGAATAAGTGAGTTGAATTGAAATTCCAGCATAATCTACTGTGTTCTTTTTTGCATAAATACTCTTGGTAAAGACATCTCTTCTTATACCATCTATGGACTAACTCTCTCTGAAATGTGGGCAATCATGGGTCTCTACGAGCGCCTATGCCTTGCAGCTTTTAGTAATGTTTATCTTTTTCCACATCTGTCACTCAGTTTTGGCATCCATTTCCATGAGCTTGTCAGGTAGGTGGTCTACTTTCTCCCCTTTTCCCTTCCCCACCCCATAAAAGTCAATTTTAAGCCCTTTTTCCTCATTATGTGTTCAAGAAATTTCACCCGAGTATAAGTTTATTTCCATTCTTACAATGCCCTGTCCATGATGTTCTCATCATCCTTCTGTAGAATAACATTTCTGCTACCTCTAGTCTCCTCTTCATCTGTAAGGAAATTGTCAATATTGGAGGAGTGATATTCTGTAAGGTTTCTTTTGTCTGGTTAATTTCATTTTTTTTTTTTTTTTTTTTTTTTTTTTTTTCTCAATTTTGCGTACTTCTTGGAAGACATCTTTTGCCCTTTCAATGCACATTCAGATTTCAGTATCACATTTTCCATCCCCTGTTAAAACACTTCCCAGATATCTAAAATTCTGTATTTGTTTGTTTTTTTATTTATGGGTAATAAAAAGGAAAGAAATAAGTGGGGAGACATAAATTGCCTACATCCTTAACAGGCATTGTGTTTAATAAGAGTAAAAAATTTAGATAGCTTACAACTATTATATCTACTACTACTGTATAAGTTTACTTGATTTTGTTTAGCACCATATCAACTCTATAGTGTTACTTAAGGCTGAAATCTAGATATTTTGATCACAATTTTATGGCTTCAACTACAAATAAGATGTGTTGAATCTTTTTCTATAAAATTTATTGCTGGTCATTTAGCTTTAAGTATTGTTGCTTATTTTAGGATAATTTTTGCTATTAATATGTATTGTTGCTCATTTTACTAAAAATAGGTATTATTGGTAATTTTACTAGAAATAAGTATTTTTGTACTTTCAGTGTTTTGTTTTTGTTTGAAAGGGGGGTCACTATTTGCTCATAGCTTGGAACCTAACAGGCAATACCCCCCTGGGTTAAGGTGGACCTGGGAACAACAGAAATTAAAAGCTGGTTCCATGCTTCTCAAAATCACCAATCAGAGGTCTTGCTGCCAGATGTAGTTTATCATCATACCAAAGACTACTACTATGTAAACAAGATGTCATTGAAAAGATCAGTTTTTTGATAGATCAGTAAGGAGTTGTTAGTTTCTTAAAAAAAAATTCATCTCTCCTTACAGGCTATTTTATTTCAGACCCATATAAATGACTGAACATCCTGAGCATTGGGATAAAAAAGCAATGGTAATAGAATAAAAGGTAAATGCCTCATCAAAAATGCTTAAAAATTTACAATCTTTGACTATTTTTTCAATTGAATTATACATATAAATAATGACCATTATTTCAATAATGGCTGTAATACAAGACCCAAAAGTGCAATGTATGATTTGTCATATCTTAATTTAGCATGCATATCAAACAAATGGCAAAGTAGTTTTGCTTTCTTGTCACAAAGCCAAATGTTGGTTTGCCACTTGGAAATGAAAATGACCAATAAAAAATGATAATTTTGACAATTGGCTATTTTTCATGCAAAGGGAAGATAATAGATAAAATGGAGAAAATACAGCTCAATAATTCTTTCCTTTTACTGTCAATTTCTCTGTTAAGACTGACCAATTTAAATCCCTGAGCCTTTCAGCAATGCAATGCAAATATATGCTCCTGTGCAATATGCAGGATAAGAGCCAGGCTACTCCAGAAAGATGCAGAATCAACTTATAAAATAAAGATTTGAGCCACAGAAAAAAATGACAAAATTCTCACTGTTTTCTCTCCCACTCCATCAATTATATTTGGTGAAAAAGAAAGTCTTGTAAATAATACTTTATTTGTGGAGGATTCAGTTTTAAAAAATTATTATATAGTATACTAAAAAAAAAAAAGAGAAAGACCTTATTAAGTGTACAACACAAACTTTTGTTCTCGAGCCTTTGAATTGATATATCACCTTTTAACTGAGAGGTGTGTGTAGCATGATATACAGTATGGACAATGGGACCTGCACATCAAGTTCAAATTCCATGCTAGTATGTTTACTTTTGTACAAATAGCCTTGGGAAAGGCATGAATCCATTTCTTCTGCCCATCAAACATGGATTAAATATTAGAGTTGACTGGGCTGTTGTTTGGAATCCACTCTGAATTCAAAACCATGGAGAAAGCAATAGGAATTTACACCAATATCTTTACCAAGATGGTATAGCAATTCACAGATAAGAAATATCAATGTAGTCATGATTAAGCATGTTTATGAAGAGCCATAGCATTTAAAATTTATCTTTTATACTGTGTAATATATAAATTTCTACTATTACAATTGCATACAAACATCATATGCTAAAAACAAAGAAAAAAATATACATCACAAAGGACATATACTACACTGTCTGCATGTGACTTTGAATGCATATACATATAACATAAATGTGTATGTATGTGATGTACACACATGCAATTTGGCTGAATTTGAAATAAGACATTTTGAAATAAGACATTTTGAAATAAGACATTTTGAAATAAGACATTTTGAAATAAGACATTTTGAAATAAGACATTTTGAAATAAGACATTTTGAAATAAGACATTTTGAAATAAGACATTTTGAAATAAGACATTTTGAAATAAGACATTTTGAAATAAGACATTTTGAAATAAGACATTTTGAAATAAGACATTCCCTTCCCACTCAATCTGGTCATTATGCCTTACTCTGGTCTGAGCAATAAAATCAAAATTGGAGGCAATGCAAACATCCACACAATTTTTAAGCCGTAGAAAAATCAGGTTTTAATCTTATAGAAATACTTTTACATCTGTCATGTACACACACAATGCTACATATATGTAGAAATAATGACCAACAATCTTCTATTAACTAGTGCAATGAATGGCTTGCTAATTTAATGCCTCCACGATGAAACTGCTGTATCAATCATGTGAGAGACCCCTTTCTGCCTTCTATCAGTATGGCTGATGCTAACCTCCAGGAGAGTGAGTCTTTGAACTTTCTGAGGCTAACATTTTCCCCTGATATGAAGTGGAAGGATTATATTGAATCTAATGCTATGTCTATTGCTAGAAAAGTTGAAATTGGAGAGAGGAGTTTGAATTCCAGTCAGGTTCATTACATCCACTTACATGCCCTGAACTAAGTTCTTTAAAATCTCAAACTAATGAGTTGTTAAATTACATTGTGCATATTGAATGAGCACCATGAACAACAAAGAAAAATATGCTAAGATGCAATAATATAAAATTATTGCCAAAAATAATAAATATATGCAATTGGCTTTAATATTTCTTTTTTTTTTCTTTCTTTCTTTTTTTTTTTTTTTTTTTTTTTTTTTGTTAAATGTAATGAAAAAGGCTTTCAGCCGGCATATTTCCATAAGCCAAATATTAAGGGACACCTGCTGCTCACAATTTGACCACTCCTGGTTTATACTCAATAAAGAGAGGAAATCTATTAGCTTAACTAACAAATTACTATTTTAAGTCCTTTGAATCTTACAAATACTTTTTTTTTTCTTTTTTTTTCTAGTCAAAGAATCATTGGTAATAGAAACATTTTTATGATTGTAACATGCACAAAAGAAAAATGAGTTATTGGAACATTAGAATGGAATATTTGGTTACTTTCAAATTCCAATATGACAAATAAAAAACAAAAAAAAAATGAGACATTTATTTCTATAATATAGAACAAACACTCCTATTCAAAACACAAAAATAAAATACAACTTGAACAGTCAAAACATGAGGAAAAACTAACACCACCAAAAAGAAAAAAAACAAACTTGAAAATGTCTAAAGTAGCCAAAAGCACATGAGACAAAGTAAACTTCTGTACTCCCTTACTCCTATAAAACAGAAAAACATAAGGATGCTGAAAAAACTAAATAAAAAATTAAAATTTTCTTTGTCTGCCATGTTTGATAAAAGATGTTTAAAAAGAAAGATTGCTGCCGAAATTATCTCAGCTGAATATTTTATGATGCCTTTTTTATTTGCAGTTAGAACTTGTATTCACTAAGCTATGCTAAGACACAAAACTTTGCATGAAACAACTTTCTTTTTTTTCTCAATCAGGTACTTATTTTAAAGTTTTCTATAATTATTGTAAATGTTATTTATTCTAATCACACGTCTCAGTTTACATAACTTATTTTAAACAATGAAATTTATGTCAACCAGCCAAGAGATGAATTCCACATGAAAGAAAACTGTGCATCCCAACAGAAATTGAACTTGGTTTCCTTTTTCTCATTAGCAAAACCACTTCCATAGTTCAAGCATGCTCTACCCATTATGTCACAGGAAAACATAATGATAAAGCCATGTTCAATTACCTACTTACAGAATGAACATCTCATTAGCTCTATCAGCTAGTTTCATTTATAATTTGTAAAATAGATTTTTAATCAAACATTTCTTATTAATATAAACATTATTTTTAAGAGGTACATTTGTACCCATGAAATACAATAAGAAATAGTGTTGAACAAAAGAAATTTGTACAAAACAAATGCAAAGATAAAAATGAAGAGATTCACCTTTTAGACAAACATACTTCTCATCAAAATGTATCTTGCACATTTACAAATCTACCATTCACCCATGCATTGAATACTGCTGACATATCTGGTGCTCCTGCTATTCATCTTGAGGTTCATAACAAAAGTAATATAATCAATTTTGATTTGACATCTTGTCCTCAGTCACTTTCTCACCAACATAACTTCTTTTTGTCTTTTCTACAAAAACTTTCATAACACCAAGGAGGAAAGCTCATCAGAAAATTACCAACTACATGAACTTAAGTATGCTATTAGATAAGCATTTAAGCTAAATGCAACTGCTACTACTAGTTCAACAGTTGCTTTTCTTGCATTTCCCACCTTGCTTAGGGTGAAATGATTAAAAAAAAAAAAAAAAAAAAAAATAAACTCTTAGTGAATTAAAACAAAACTGTTAGATCACTGAGAATGAAAACATAATAATTATGTGCAGCTTTATGCAGAAATAATAATCAGATATTTATTGACATTTGCAGAATGGTAATATTAGCCATTTCCTTATGAGGAAACATTTGGCATTCATGGAGGAAGATGCCAGTGCTATTGTCTTCTTTTAATTTATAGAATCTTTCTCTTAAAACAACTCTTCACACAAATAAATTTCTCAAGACCAAAAACTGCTATCTCTCTTTCCAGTACTAATGAGGGCTTCCGCACTAAGATTTTGTTTGAAGTAGTGTGGAAAATCAGTAGCCTGCTTATGTCAACATTTTCTCTTTGAATTAAATGTGCTATCAATTCAAGTTGTTTCTGTTGTTGAATGTTTTCAAGTGCCATGGTTTCTGTTATTTTTTATGATTCTATAATGCCAGTCAATGAGTCCATATGAAGAGTGATATGCTTCATTTCTCTAAGCCACCTTTAACCATTGATCTGATAAAGGGTTCTATACCACTGACATTTTAGATATTTCTGAATGGTTTTGATGCCATGCTTGACATCAATATGAAAGTCTTGATTGGGCAAGCTGGATGGCTTAAGATGACTCAAGGTTTTAGTTTAATATTTTATTTAGTAGAAACTTGCAATACTT
The DNA here is from genome assembly GCA_963932145.1 of Acanthosepion lycidas. NCBI lineage: Eukaryota > Metazoa > Mollusca > Cephalopoda > Sepiida > Sepiidae > Acanthosepion > Acanthosepion lycidas. Next base: position 87,532,400 of record OZ010579.1, read on the forward strand.
AGTGAAAGTACCTCTAACACAGCCTATTTTATATTCAATTTACTTCATTCTTGTACTTAATTTGTAACTTATTCCTATACTGAGGTATTTGAAGTGCTTAGTGTTTACATCCTGAATTTTTATGGTTTTGTGGGTATGTGCTGTCATTGCTTTTGTAGCAAAAAAACACAATTTACACAGATAACAAATTAAAGCTAAATTTATACAATTATTAGAAAACATATCTCTAACTATACACCAATTTTCATCTAGCTAAGTCACACAAGCCACACACTACTCAAAACAAATTTTAAAACAAACACAAATATACCAAAGTGCTGGCCATTATCAATAAGACTCTGGCTTCTCACAGATGTCCACAATTATGTCCGTATGTTTCCCTCATATAGTTTGAGATAAACCAGACAGAACAGAAGGCAGAGAGAGAGACTCATACACATGCTACTCAAGAGCATAGCTGACTGCTTGTCTGAAAATTAGGCTGTGAACACAGAAAGAGAACACTCTATCAACGTGACAAGCCCAAACTGATTGCCAACAAGCAATCAGCTGGGTTAAGCATACTCCTTTTTTCATGCTCTCATTTCACACCTTGTACACCGTACATTCAAACCCTACACTATACAAGTTACGAGAGACATTTTCATATTTTGTAAATAAAAATAGATCTTCAGTCATTTCTCCAAAGTGGTGTGTAATTCATTTCTTTATTCCAACCAACTTCCACCTTGGATCAATTGGTGACCACAATGCAATTCCAGTTTGTACTTTCTGTTTCAGGAAGGTTTATCTTGAGTCCTACGCAACTTGGATAATCATGAAACAGATTTGATTTCCTCCATCTGTCTGTCTAGACTCTTACAAACATTTGAATCAACTATCATTGTGAAATGTCATGCTATTCCTGCCTGTGAAAAATTGTAAAGTCACATGACTCATTTCTGTTTTGTAAGAATTTCATTGTGCATTGAACAAACTCTCAGTCTCCCATGATTGATAAACATTACTCTGGAACAAGTGACTTTGTAAATCAAAGGAAAATAGAACCCCTTTTATTTATGAGGACAATGCTTTATCTCCCTTTCTTGTTTTGTCATAGTAAGGTTGCCATCATATGACCATTCAAATATCTAAAACTATGACTTCTACTTACTAGTTGTGTAATTAATAATGATTGACAATATTTTCAAATAAAATATTTTTTTTTTTACAAATTGATACATATCTGTTTGGGAAGTAATCCCTTTTTAATCTTACTGGTATTTAAAATTGAAACTGATACTGGCTCTTGGACATTAACATAGAAATTTTCTCCTGATGGGATTTTTGATTTATCAGGGAAATGAGGTTTTCAATTTGTGAACATGTTTAGTAAATATGTTAAAAATGAATAGTCAATAGCTTATGGAGGAATGCTAAGATTCATGTTATTTTACAAGCACACACAGTAACAGAGAAAGAATGAGAAAACAGAATATTTTGCCAAGGATGGTCAGTGTCATTTAGTACATTGCTCACCAGTCAAACTGGATGTGGAGCCTTAATGGACCTGACTGTCAAAGATGTCGATAAGAAAACCAGAACAAAGCTCCATGTACTCTTTTATTAGATCAAAGTTCTACCTTTTGAAGTTAAAGCAGAATGGACTGTGAGCTTCCAATCCAATTCTTTAGCTCACTTAAATATACTACATGTTAAAAGTATGTTACATACCCACATTCCCTTAAAGTGTTTGAATCGACGATCAATGCGAAATGTCATGCTATTCCTGCTTGTGACAAATTGTAAAATCTCATGACTCATTTCTGTTTTGTAAGAATTTCATTGTACATTGATACATCCTTGTGAGAGTTCAGGATATTGAGGGAGGGTGTGTGTCTAATCACCTATGGCAAAATTAGAACTTGGACATCATTGTCAGAAGATAATGCTCTACCCATTCAGCCATATATGCTTCACAGGCTTCACTCCCTCAAAGCCATTTTTTAACCATGGATCTTAGTTTTATACAGCTGACTGTTTAGATATTTCTGAACAGGTTTGGCACCATGCCTGGTATCTATATCAAATTCACTTAAATTTGACAATGCTCTTTGAGAAAATGACATGAATTTTTAGGTTAATATATATTTGGTTATATAGCAGTGTTTGAAACTCTCTAGTGGAGCTTATTCAGTATTCAATTTCCTTATATCCTATACAAAATTTGTTATAACTGATCCATACACCAAAGTATTTAACTTTGTACTAAGTCGTCAGGTGGTTGATTAATATTTTTAAAACCTACTGGAAAAGGTTATTTAAAGAAAGAAAAAAAACTGGAGATTTCAAACTACATGTAAACAAATAAGATAGTTTAATCCAAAATTTGTATAGCTCCACACTCCGCTACATTGATTTGTTTTTTACAGCTTAGCAACTTTTACAGATTATTTAAAGGCATAAAATATCTTTGGAGTCTAATATTTTGGAAATGATAATTATTTACTGATAAGTGCTAATCCCAAATTAACTCATAGCTGTGGGGAGAAGTGTATTCATATCCTTCCCAAGCATATTTGCATGTAAGTGAATACAACAAATCTAACTGGAATTGGAACTTGACATTGATTTCCAATTCAGTCATTACACCATATTTACATTCAAATTTGCAGTACCTAGTATTCCCAAAGAGTCACCATCTAAGTACTGACTAGACTTGACATTACCTAACTCCAGTGATCTGACAAGAACCAGTGTTTCAATATAATATGGCCATAAGCTCACTCAATTACAAGTTAAAATTGTTTAAATATATTAAAAAAAAAAAAGTGAGTAGGTATTGTATAAATTAACTATCTGGCCACTACTTTTAACTTATCGAAGGGAATATACAAGCCTTTCACTAAAGAAGTTTATAATCATAAATACATCAGCATAGAATCCACCCTCCTCAAGGTATTTGTATAAACCATTGCAATACACTCCCTACCTCCTACCAAAAAAATATATTTTTGACTAATATAAAACTAAATATGTAAATGCACTAAAATGTAAACACAAAGTTAAACTAGAAGACATAAACATTAATAAGAATAACAACAGGTATAAGCATAGAAAACTCAATATAATTTTTTTTAACCAACCATTTAACAATATCTACTTTTTTTTAATGGAAATATATACCATATAAGTTTCTCCTAGATATTTGAAAACATTAATATATCTACCAACACTCTTTATTTTGAATTTATACTCCAATATTATATTAAGTCTATAATAACCTTGAATTTTGAATCTGCATATAATATAGCAATCCTCCCATGAGAGCCAGAATTTAAAAAAAAATAAATTGTATTAAATAATTCATTTATCATTTGTGCCTGATGAATTGGGTAACCTTGAAACTGAGTTGCACTACAAATGTAGATATGTGTATTTATCATATATACACAAATACACTATTTACTATATTTGGACTATTTTCCTCATCTTTATAGTCATATAATTACTTAAAACTTGATACTCATTTGATCCAGTGTGCTTCAAAATTTGGCTACATAGAGCATTACAGTGCAGTGGTTTCCTGTACAAAGATGGATGCAGGTTTGACAGCGCACATTTTTGTTATTAAAATTTCCCAATTGCAGATTGATAGATGTAAGACACACTGTTTAAAATAAAAATATTTCAAATATGAGTATCCACTATAATAATGTTTGGTATAATAAAAATGTTGGATTAAAAATAAATCTATTATATATATATATATATATATGTGTGTGTGTGTGTGTCTGTAGAAGAGACAAAATGAATAAAGAGACAAGAGGAAAATCTATACTTAATCCCTCAGAGGACAAAATGCATTGACTATCAATATAGTTTTTCCTCTTGTGTGTGTGTGTGTGTGTGTGTGTGTAATTAGCCCTTTCCTAAGAAGGAAATATTCAGCATTAATTGACCAAACAGAATTACCTTTGAAACTTATAAAAATTTTCTCTTAAAAGAATTTTTCAGGAAATAGGTTTCTCAACTTTGCTGTTATTGCTCTTTCTCATATCAACTGGGGTGGAGGGTCCTTTCTAAGCTTTTTCTTCCTAACATAATCAAGATGTTGACTTTGCACACTGTCGTTATTTTTCTTTCTAGTTATGTGCTATCCAATTTAGTTCTTGATGCTGTTGAAATGTGATATATGGCTTTTTTTGTTTGGTAAAGGTTCTTCATTTCTGATTTTCTAGTGCTAATCTATAAGGTTTGATAAAGGACTGAATTCTTTCAGGCTTCAAGGATTCCTTAGCATGAAGCTATTTGTAATCATTGATTTGAGAAAATGGTGCATACAGCTGAGAGTTTACACACTTCTAAACAAATTGGACACTATGCCTGTCATCCATACCTGACAAGTCTAAGAATATAACTCTAGTTTTTGGGTTAATGTTTTCATTTTTGTAACATCTTGCAGTATTGTACACAGGCTGCCTCTAGCACAGCCTATTCTATAATTTCCTTATACAGTTATTAGACAATGAAATTAATAACAACCAAGCTAAATTGAGAAGTCCTGAAAAAACAAAAAAAAAAAAACAACTTCAACATGTATACCCACTAAAAATAATGCTTATAGTAATAATGTTGGATAAAAAAAAAACCTTTCAAAAATAATAATACATTTCATAGAGAGCACAGATGTTAGTTTGATCCTGGTCAGAAAGCAACTCTTTGGTCCCAAGCAAAGTGCACAGATGTGACACGCCAAATTTTTTTTTTTTTTTTTTTTTTTTTTAGGCAGGGTATATAGATAGCCTGATCCCCAATTAGAAGTCCTGATCTACACATAAATATTCTTGTCATTATACATGTATTCAATTAATATTCTGCAAATGGATGCTTCTATTTACTTTGTAATCTGGTTTGTTAACATTGAAAGGCACTGAATCATTTTGATAAGCCATTGTGTCCACCTTATTGAACTTACTGTCAACCCAACAACTCATGTCACTGCCATAAACTACCTTTTTCTTGATTCTATTCAGATCGGTTTTACACTTAAAAATGCTGTACATTTCCATTGTTGCTATCCTTTGGCTTTTGTTTTTCATCACCTCTCTGCTCTTGCCACTTTCCTGCATTGATGCTGTGATCCATTATTCTCTTGGGGATTGTCTGTGCTTGTTCAGTGTAGATTTCACAATTTCTTAACATTAAGACAAAGACTATCTTGCAATATAGAAATCATGTGGTTTGTATCTTTCAGCTGAGTAATATGACTTCTTTTTTGGTATTCTTATGTGCAGAATAATGTAATAACCAACACATTAGCTGTACAGAACAATAAAACTTTAATATTTTATTTTATGAAATTCTTCTTTACTATTCTTCTGAATAAACATTCATTTAAAATTCAGAATTCAAACATAATTTTGCAGGAAGAAATACACAACTATTCCAGTAGGAAGACAGTCTACTTTTTTCTTTTTCTGTTTTTTGCTTATATCTTGGACTAGAATTGTTTCTGCAACATGATGATGAATGTTAATCCTCGCAGTATTTAATATTGTTTAAGTCAATGCTAACATTTTTTGTTGAGATTTACAAACTCTACATTTCATTCAATTACGTAAACCAATTGATGAAACTTGAATAAGAGGATTTATTTTGAAAAATACTTTGATAAAAACCCTACTTCATGGTTTAATAATTTAATTTCATAGGACTTCATGGTAAACAATACTTTTAAGAAAATTTATTTTTTCCTTTTGAATAGTGAGGAATAAATTCTTAGAATTTCTTACTCTTGAGCATGCAACAAACAACTTCCCATGCCTAAATATTTCGTTCTAGAGCCAAATTCAAACTTTTTGGAACATTTGGGCCTGTAATTTGTTTATAGCTTTCACAAATGCAGAGTGAACTGGAAATTAATTTTGTATATAAAAATTTAAGGAAAAGATACACAAAAAAACTATATTGCATTTTTATTAGATAAATATTTGTTACTTTAATCATTTTTAAAATAGTGAGAGTACTTTGCATGTTGGATAATAAAACTAGTAAAACCAATCGTACTTTGTACCCCCTTACCTGTTCTTCTCATCAAAATTTGGTTTCAAATGGTCGATGTATGGATATTCTAGATGGTGTGACAGACAGATTAATGGAAGTCACAGAATCTTAGATATAGATTTCTGCTTCACTATCTTTTTTGCTTATCTTTTTCTTTTCCTGTCTTATCTTTCAATATTTTCTCTTTCTTCCCACTTCCTCTGTTTCTTCTTGGTTTTTACTTTTTCCTTTTCATCACTTTTCCTTTTCATCACTTTTTTTTTTATTTCTCATCTCCATATACATTTTATTTTCTTTTACATTAAAATATTTTTTCGTTTTTACTACTACAAAGAATAATAATATCAATGTTTGTGCCTGTTGTGGTTTGGGGGCAAATTATCATTTTTATGAGTCTTGGTATTATTTGTCTCACAAACAATCTTTTAAAGACTCATGTGAGTATGGCTAAATAAAAGTCAGGTCAGAGATTTATATTAACAGAATATGCTTACAGAAAAGAGTGGAAAGAAAAGAACTTCATTATTGTTTTGGTCTTTCAAAAACATCAATCTTCAGTTTCTGTCTCTGAAATACACTTTGGCCATATGTGTTGCTACAGGTAGAAAAGGCACCATGTTGTTGGTCTCATGGTCAAACAGAAAATGAGTGAACCTTTGAAATATAGGGCTGCATACAATTCTAAGTCAGGGGTGGTAATCTTGTACATTATTCATATTTGATAATTTAAAGAAGTATTTTGCAATATCCAAGAAATACAGCTTTTTTTTTTTTTTTTTTTTTTGAATAGGTGTTTTTAAAATTAAATGTACAAGAACTGGCTTTAATTCCCCCCACCCCTGAATATAATATGATTTCTTCTACTAATGTTTTTAGTTTAGAAACCTTAAAAAGCAAGAGAAAAACTAGTTCATGATATTTTTTTAATGCACAAGTTTAGTCAAAAAAGCATTTTAGATGCAAGGCAATATTGACTAAGTCTCAGAGCAAAGAAGCCACTTCCAAATAAAGCAAATTATTGATTCAAAAGTTATGTAATAGACACTTGAGTTTTGAAAGTTTGGAAGAGTGATGAGTTAAAAAAAAAACAAAAAAAAACTGCCATTTCCAAGTTGAGAATTTTAACTGTCAGCAAAGAAAATTTATACCAAGTGAAAATAAAACCAATAACAAAAAATACTTATTTCTGGAACTGCATCAAATTTAAATCAGTGCAAACAAATTGAAAAGATCAAAACATTTGACAAGTAGGATCTTCTCAAATGCAAAAACAAAATAAATTGTCACTTGATATTTCCCTATGCTACTTTACAACAGAAAAAAACAGCCCTCTCTTGATTTGACAGTGACTTGTGATGAAAATATGGATCTTTTATGACAAGAGGAAAACATCTAAGCAATGGCTTGACCACAGTGAGGGCCTGAAAGCACCTTCCAAGGCCAATATTGCCCTTAAAGAAGATTATGTGTATGGTAGCTGGCTGCAAGTATTGTCCATTACAGTCTTTTTCAATCAGAACAGCAGAACAAAATGGAGAATTATTGTCATGAATTGAGGCAAATGCATTGGAAGCTTTGCAATAAACAATTTGCATTTGTCAATCAGCAGAAAGTTTTGCAATGAGCCATTGGCATTTGAAAAGGAAAATCTTGCTTCATAATACTGTACAGCTTCATGAACACAAATGATTTTTCAGCTTCAGAAAGTTGATATGAATTGATAAAAGCATATTCATGCAAAGAACACTGGTCTGTGGGTTCAAACTATAGTCTGGTTAATCAGTTAGCATTTGAGGTAGTTATGTTGATTGGATTCATGGGTTTTTTTTTGTAAACATTCTTTTCTACACTCTGTTAAATCAAGATATGTTGGCAAAAATGTTTTGTTCATGGCATGTTATAACTAATACAAAAGTAAATGAGAATTTGGATGAATTATTCTCTCAAAACTATCATACTTACCCAAGCACTAACTAACTAAAAAAAAACTTTCATAGTCAACTGTTGCAAGAAACTATTCTTTCATGTGCCATGTTCTTTCACGACATGGGAAGTTGTGGAGAGCCATGATTGCCAGTCATTTTTTACCCTAACTTTTGTCTCTTTAGTATCCCATTTTGGAATGGTTCTGCCAGCCACTCACATAAACTTACTCAGTTTTCCTCTTGCCATTAAGATGTATTCATATATTTTAAATGTGATGTCCTTTCAGAACAGGTGATAATACCTTTCTACAAATATCCAGCTTGCCATATCTTCTTGTAGGGAAAAATAATGGAATTGATTCCCTTTTAACTTCTCTATGGTTTTGAACTCAGAATTAACATTCTTCTAAACTAGCTGCCATCCAATGTTCAAGAGCTTAATCTATTCTGTTTAAGCCCTCACTGGGAGAAGAAAAAATAGATTAGTGCCTTTCCTATAGACATTAATGTGAAGTGAACTATGTGAATGTTAAATTCTCTAAGCATTCTTTCCTCATTGTGTACTCTGTAAATCTCAACTTTATTTTTCCAATAGTAAGTATAAGCATCTTTTTAGTACTTTTTTTCAGTCCATGGTATTCTCAATTACCATTGGATAGAACCAAAAGTGCAGTGGCGGAGCTGCCCAATCATCACTTTTCAGCATCGACAAAACTTAATTTTCTACCCTTCAGCCTCATTCCCACAGATGAAACATTGCTAGCCTCTCACTAATCTATTGCTTCACATAGCGGATGTTCAGGCAAACTATTAGTTTGGTGCAAAAATAATGACGCAATAATGTCGTTTTTTTGACGTATTTTTTTAACGTCAAAAAAACTACATTATTATGTCATTATTTTTGCACCAACCTAATAGATTCCTTGGTTCCGACAATATAAAATTTCACAGCTAAAGACTGCATGTAGACCAAGTTCCTCTATTCTCATTCCCTTTATGTTCTATTAGTAAGGAGTCTTCCACTAAGACATCTTCTTCCCTGGAACTGGTGTAATAAGGAAAAGATTCCTGAGGGCATACTTCCTCAATCACTACAATCTTAACCTCTTCAAATCCAAGGTCAATCAATATCTATCCTACATATAAGAGAATATACAACCCTTACTCATTCCCTGTATGCCATTCAGCATCCTCATTGAGTAACTGTCCACCTTGACTAGCACTTTGACCTTTTATTGGGTGAAAAATAGTAATTTTTTTTTTCATTGGTGAAAATATAGGAGACTAAACATTATAAAGTAGCTTAAAACTAGCTATTAGGTTGGTGCAAAAATATTGTCGTTTTCTCACATATTAACATATGAGAAAACGACATTATTTTCACACCAACCTAATAGAAATTGATATTAGACACACATTTTCTTCGGGATATGGACAATCATGGTACTCCACAACTTCCTATTCCTTTGTAGCTCTTAGTAACATTTGTCTTTTGGCCATGAGTCCCCACCCACCCCTATTCCACCATCTATTCACACAAGTTTGTCAGGTAGGTCACTTCTTTTCCCTCCTACCTTTGATATATTTTACCATTGTTAAATTTTCCAAGCCATCCATCTTTATTTTGTGTCCAAGAAAATTCAACTCTTTCTTATTCTCAGAATGCATGCCATTTTTGCTTCCATTTTTCTTAAGAGCTCTCTGTTGCTTACATACATGTATGTATAATCTTTTTGCCTATTGCAAAACCACATTTCTGTAGAGTGAGTGGCCATGATTAAATGTAAATAAATGGCAGAACAAAACCATTGACAAAGTTTGCAATCAACATAAAGAAAAAGAACAGAGCAAAAAATAATACAAAGCCAGCAAACAATATATACAAGGCAAATTAACAGTAATAAGGCAAAAAGAATTGTGATTAATACACAAAAGCAAATTCAGATAAGCAAACGGCATTCTAACTTCAAGGCAAGACAGACTGGGACTGAGTCGGATGAAACCAAGAACGGGCCGCTTTAATTGGCTAGGAAGAAATCCCAGCATGTATTTGTGTGCTTCTGTCTATAAATTGGGGGGGGGTCTTTTGCGCTCATTCCCATTGAGATTGGACTTTACATTCTACAGAATCATATTTTTGTTACCTCAAGTCTTCTCTTTATCTGTGAGGAAATTGTCCAGCATTCAGAACCATATGGGAGAATTGATATTACATAGCAGTTCAGTAATCATTTCTTTCTTGCTAATGAAATCTTTCTACCTCACAGTACCTTGCACAGCTTTTGGAAGTCATCTTCTTTCATTCTAATGTTCATTCAGATTCTGGGGTCACATCCTCTGTTAAAATACTTCCCAGATATACTTGTTTGATGTTGACATCTCTAATTTATAATGTGCATCGTGGAAGTTTTCTCTTGCTGACAACCACACATTCTTACAACTGATGGTTAGTCATTTCTTCACACTATCTTGGCCTGAACAATCAGGTCCATATATAGTACATGCCTAATTTCATGATGAAATATAAATAGAAACTATTTAAACAGTCTAACAGTCCTATTTAATTTGCTTTTGCTATTTTCGTCTATCGAAATGAACCTGTATCTACAAATCAGAATTTCTTTCCCAATTTAGAAGAAAAGCTTCTTAAATCTGTCAGTTTCTCACACATACACAATAAAATAAAAAAAAAAAAAAAAAAAAAAACCCTTGACAAATGAAAAATTATAACTTCCTTCTACGGAATACAGTGCAAGCCAAACAGTGTGAGAAAGAAAGATGTGGGATGATCGGATGAGCCAAAGGAAAGAAAAACGAAAAGATGTGAGTACAAATTGGGCAAACATTCAGCTCATTTATGCAGACAGCAGATTGCCTTTTATGACCAAATTTAGAAATTACTCTGTAAAATCAAATCCCCCAAATTACCAGTGCAAATAAACATGGTGTTTTAACAGAGCGCCATAACCTGATGGAATCAAATGATCTATGGACTTATTTAACTGGCCAAAAAAATTCAAATCTGTCAGAAATGCTGACATCAGACAACCAGCCTCCAAGAATAAACTCAAAAGCTCATTCTTCCTTTTTCTATCATTGGATTTTTTTCCCTCTCTCGTTAACTCACTAGAACTGATTAGCCTTGAGCAAACAAACTCTTAACAAGATTTGAGATTTTACAATTTTTAAACGAGAACACAGCACTCAAGATTAAAGTACAATGGCAGCTTCTTGATTGCTAGATACAAAGTCTCGGTGCTTGTTAGGTGAGGTTCATTAGTAAAACATAGATCTATAAACCAAACCTAGTTATCTGTATAACACAAGTCTGTTTAATTTTTGAAGTACTAGAAGTTTTTACATAAACTTGAATTTAGTTTTTATTTACATTTATAATGTATTGGTATGAAAAATTATTTACATACACGTGTGTGTGTGTGTGTGTGTGTGTCCCTCAATTAATTCACTGAAAAAAACAGTATAATGAAAAAAGGAAGGGTAAAAATATTTCTTTGTTTTATCAAATTTTTTAATCCTTACTACTAGCACATTAAAAAATTTGGTTTAAATTTTTTTTTTTTTTTTAGTCAGCAATTGACTGAATTTTTTCTATTGGTGTTTTAGTGCCTTTTTGTCTTTTTGTAAAAGATACTGATTTGGAAATTCCGGCCAAAATCAAATAATTTTCAGATTTTAATGAAACTTTCAGGACTTTTCAAATGAATGAAATTATTTTTTAATCTTTTTTAAAAAAATAATTTTGTTTTACATATGGTACTCCCCAATTGCTTAATATCTCAAGATTTCATGAAATTAAATTTTGATTGCAAAATTTGTTTTATTACTTAAAAGCAGGACATGGCGTGTGCAGAAAGTCAACTTTTGTGAGAAGACACATCCAGAAGGATGTCATAGAAGTAAGAATGAGATGACCTCCCCATCTGCTCAGTGGCAGTGGCTGTAAATGCATTTGTCTGAACTTAAGAAAGATTGGCTTCAGTTCTCCAGAAATTGTGTTAATTGTTGTGTGGGATCTCAAACTGATATTCTGGATTTTTCTAAGCAGATTTGTATATGTTTCATCCAGTCATCTTCCAAGATGAACAGATAATGTTCAAGTTTCTGATCCATACAGTAGGACTGGTTCAATCAGTGTTCAAAGAATTTGAGCTTTTAAAAAACTAGAAAGTTTGAGCACCAAATCTTGTGAAGTTTGTTACATGCATCCCATGCAAGAGCGTTGCTGATATTGAAGTCTTTTGGGAATTTATTACATGAAATCCAATATTAGATTACTGTCAATATTTTCCAACATTTTTAAGATTATGGTATACTTAAAAATTATATAAAAAATGGCATTCACATCATGTTTAACAGATAAAGTTTCTGTAGAACAGTCAATCTGTCATCACATTGTCAAGCATGTAAACATGGCTGCAGTCAGTTAAAATCACTGCTACTGTTTGTTAAAAAATACATTTGTGCAGTGCTTTGAATATATATATATAATTAGTTGTATATGACATGTGACCCTGGGTTTCATGCCATTGCAATTCTCTGAGAAATTGTTTTACTTTATATATATAATAGCTGGACACTTCTATTTGAGGATGCCTGTTTGCTACTGCAGCCAGCCAATCCCTATTACAGATGCTCACTCAACATGTGTTCTTTCAATGCCCACAGAGCCCACCAAATACACATCTGTGTATTTTTATAAAACATAAATTTATGTGTATTTTATATATAGTCTTAAAGTGTGCTTTATTTATGGGATAAAGTGTGTAAATATAAAAGTGAACCTAGAAGTCAACACTTAGACATAACAGTCTGTTTCATGCTAGATGCAATTGTCAGGCCGCAAATGCTGTTTTTCTCAGCTATTTTATATATATATATATGGGTCAGTGGTGCATTGTGGGTAGACTATTTTGGCAGTTATTTTACCAGAAGTTGTTTATTTGTTTAGGTTAAATTATTTTCCTTGTTTTATTTATTTTTTATTTTTATTTTTTAATTTCTATTTCTTAGATATTTATTTATTTTTTTTATTTTAATCAGTGTTTTTAGTAATGTACTAAAAATTTGTTTATATCGCTTTGGTTTGGGAAGGTAATTAAAGTTATTTATTCAATTTTGGGGTTGATTGTAGTTTATTCTAACAATTATTTTGGCAGTAACAGTTTTTAATTTGTCTATTACTTCATGTATTTATTTGGATTGATTATCTTTGTTTTTTTCTAACGGTTATTTTATCAGGATTGATTTGTTAGTTTATTTATTTATTTGGATGAATTTAGGTCAATTTATTTTACTTGTTGTTTGTTATACTGTATATTTTCTCTTTTTCAATTTTGAAGTAACAATTATAGCTCTTTTTTTTTTTTTTTTTTGATTTTTATAGTCTAATATTTTAGTCATAATGGTTTGCTAATTTGTTTATTATTTACTTTATTTGGGTTCATTGATTTTGTTTCTTTTTTTTTTTATTTTGTCTATTCTAACAGGTGTGATTTGGTAATTCTAAACTTAGGAAGAAGTTAGGAGTAAACCAGTGGAAAATACAAAAGCAACTATTGACTGGCTCCACAGCATAAATAACAAAATTGCCAATTCCTACAATTAGACATAAAAGAATTTTACCCATCCATGACAGCATGTTAGATAAGGCCATCAACTTGGCTCAGGAATAAATAAAAAAACCAAACAAAATCGACATCAAACACTCTCATAAATCATTACTATTTCACAATGAAGAAGCATGGATAAAGACGGGATATTTGACACTACAATGGGAAGCTTTGACGGTGCAGACCATGCGAAATCATAGGCATTTACTTACTACACAAACTAAGCAAAATAATAGATAGAAATGACAAAGGACTCTACAGGAATGATGGTCTCATAATATTAAACTGTAACAAACAAAACACAGACAAAACTAGAAAAGCAATAATAAAGATTTTCAAAAATAACTGATTTGACATAGATATAAAAACTAACCTAAATGAAGTAGATTTTCTAGATGTTACCTTCAACCTAAGAAAAGGCACATATAAACCATACAGAAAACCCAATGATAAACCACTCCATATACACACATCTTCTGACCACCCGCTTTCTATAATGAAACAGTTACCAAAATCAATTAACCGCAGGCTTTTCGACAATTCCTCCAATGAATCCATATTTAACAAAGCTAAGAAAGACTACAAAACAGCCCTAAAAGATAGCAGATTCCCAGAAACACTAACATACTCACCATAGAACACAAAAAAGGCCAACAGGAAAAGAAATATGATAGGGTTCAACCCACCATACAGCAAAAACGTAAAAACAAACATAAAAATATTCTTCAAACTCTTACACAAACACTTCCTGGAATCAAGCACCCTACACAAAATATTCAACAAAAACACAGTAAAAATCAGCTACAGTTGCACCGAGAACATGGCACAAATAATAAAAAAGCACAACAGGAAAATGATCAACAAACCGCACAAACAAATTAAACCCATGTGCAATTGCAGAATAAAGAACGAATGTCCCTTAAACGATAATTGTTTACAAAACAACGTAATATACCAAAACATGATAAAATCACCAGATAATGAAGAAAAATTATACATAGGAGTAAATGAAGGACTGTGGAAACAAAGAAATTGTGCACACAAAATATCTTTCATAAATAGTAAATATGCGAACCGAACCAAAACAAAACTATTAAAGGAGCGGTATAAACAAATTTTTACTACGTCAATAAAAACACTGATTAAAATAGAAATAAAAATAAATAAATAGAGATATAAGAAATAAAAATAAATAAAAACAAGCAAAATAATTTAACCCAAATAAATAAACAATTTCTGGTAAAATAACCACCAAAATAGACTACCCACAATGCACCACTGACCTAGCTATATAAATAGCTGAGAAAAATAACAGTACTTGTGACCTGACAATTGCACCTACCATGAAACACTGTCGCCTCTAAGTGTTGACTTCTGTGTTAACTCATATGCCTACATCGAAGTGTGACATTTTTTGCTCTACCAACTCATCAGGCACAAATTTTTACTTTTTGATTTTTAAAAATCAAATTAATAATTTATGCCTGGTGAGTTGGTAGAACTATGAAACTTTAAAGTTGCACTTCAAATGTAGATATATGTATATTTGTTAATATATACTTCTTAGCTCTGTCTAACCACAGTGAGTACTGTTTAGTTTACACCTTATATTAAATTGACTAATTTATTCCCTTACCTGTCTATGTATACTAATGCATGTATATATGATTGCTAATATTTAGTTATTGATTTATCCACACATATACATATATTAGTATTTCTAGGCTTGACATTGGTTACCATATGATCACTGATGTTAAGCAGTGTTTCAATATGATGTGGCTGTAAGCTTCATTCTGTGTGTCTTTGTATGTATGAGATTATTTTTACTGTGTGTGTGTGTGTTCTTTAAGGCAAATATTAAAGACAATAGATATTTTGTGATGGTCAATTTTAATGACTGACTTTTCCAAATTATGAATAATCCTTCTCAGATAAGGAGGAAATTCTCTCAAATTTTCTAAAACTTGATTTCAGAAAAAAGAATCATAAGGGATCCAAGGTAATCCAAGCTTACATCACAACACTGATTAATTCAGTTATTGTCTCTATCTACCTGATGATGAATCAAGAAAGTAGTAGAATGCTTGAACCATATTTCTCGTACTTTTATTGATGGAATACAACTTATGTTGTGTGCTATGAATTTTCTTTTTGTATGCTAACAGAAAATGAAGTCCATCCAACACAGAAAAGATGATCAAACATGATTTATTTTTGTTGGCACAATGACTGCAATAAGTAACCAACAAGCAGAGAGAAAAAAAGGTCTTGATTATCCACATTGTTTTCATCAACTTCCTTTCCACTTTGTAATTATGAGCAGGAGATGACTCAGCTTCTATCATTATACTGTACCCACAAAACAAAAAAAGAAAAACTTCAAAGTGGCATAGTGTCACTCTTTCTGATTCTTGCTATACTATAAAAGAATCCTACGTCTTACTTGATTACAGCATCAGAAAATGATATTGTTACCTGTCTTATACTTCAGGCACAGCCCCCACTATTTGAACTACAAACAAGTAATGACTCTCAAAAACCCTGACTACTGAACAGAAATATCTCTCTAATCAAGTACTCACTAAGATGCTTGATGTCATTTTCTAAGTCTGTATTTTCTCCACTATATTTAAAGAGGAATGACATAGCATTAAATAGTATCTGTGATAGTGAACAGGTATTTTTTGAGATCCTCCAGAAGAAAATATCCAGTTTGAAAAAAAGAGATTGGGTAAGAATCTATTTAAACATATTGCGATATTCTGATGATGAAAATAGTTTTCTGAAAGTTTTTGATAGTTGTAAGAAGTTGCAGTGATAAATACAAACATTACTAAGAGCTACAAAGGATAGGAAATTGTAGAGAGCCACAATCATCCACGTCCAGAAGTGTCATGGCTCAAAGAATATACTAATGAAATAATGACCTTCAGAAAGTAGTGAATGATGAATAGATGGTTATCATTAGAAAGTTTTGATGAAGGTATGTATATGTGTATATAATTTCTTCTATAACTTGATAGGGATCTCCTATAAAATACAAGTATTATATCTTTGTTTACGCAAAATAAATTATTTAGTATTGAATAAGCAAGAAGATAGATTTTAGGAATATGCTAACTTTATGTGAAGAGAAGCCTTTTAGTCCAATGAAGTCCTTTTTGAAAACAAAACGCTTTATATAGACTTTGTTTTCCACTTTGTCATTTCGTTATCTGACATATTCTGATGTCTAGAAATTTATAAATCATATTCTGATACACACACGCACACACAATGAATGAATTTTGAAACTGTCCTATAAGTTAATTCCAAACAAATCTCCTTTTATCATAGCTTCAATAATTCTTTATATCTACAAGCAATTTTATGTTGCTTCTGGGCATCCTTAGATTCTCACCCCAAGTGCAGAGGCTTTTCCAGTAATCTTTTTTGCTTTCTTCTTCTCAGCATTATTTGGTCAGTCATGTGACTGTCAACTGTTGAATATTCCACAATCTTCAAAAGAGATTGTATGAATAAAAGATTTCAATAGTTGTCCAAAGAAATGACAGTACAGACTTTACAGACAAACAAACTTAATATAAACCTCTAACAAACCTAACAAATACAGTGGCAATATAAAATAAGAAAAAAATGTTATGTTTCGTACAATTTCTTCATCCTTGGAAGCGAGTATACAAATCTGCCACTGAATTTCGGTCAGTCATAAAATTACCCCATGAAATATACTCATGAAAATAATATTCATATACAAGAACAACATTATTTTTCAAATTTACATTAATTCTTATTCAATGAATTATTCAGATGCAAATGCTCATTTTTATTGATCTGATGATAATGTTTCAGCTAAGAGCTTCTCCCACCATTTTCTGGTTTATGGTTGCATTTAAAAATCCCTCCCTACAACTCCACATGAGTTAAGCAACAATATATTTGTCTATTACCATATATTTTATCTTCTAACCAAAGATCAAGTTTAAATAATGAATAATGAATCCATTTAACTTTCCCTAATGAGAGCTGCTTCTTGACATGATCTGAGAAATTTGTACATTTTATTTAAATTAACTATGATCAATTTGACTTCATAGTCATACACTTTATGTATTTTTATGGATCAGTTTAAATGGTTGACCATTTTAATATCAAGCTTTGCACAAAATTTGGTACTTGATTATGAATGTTTCTGAAGGTTGGCAGAGATAATTTTGAAAGTAAAAATTGTTATAAAAATAGGAGCCTACTGCTTTTCAGTCTTCATAACAATAGTGAAGGCCAGTTTCATTGACACGTGTACACACCCATGTACACAATAGAAGAGAATAACTAGCAGCCAACAACTAAGGCCTTGTCTATGAAGTCATATATACATTAGGTTGACCATCATAAAGTAAGACTGTCCACACATCTCACTATAAACACTTAATTACCTGATAAAAAAAACTTCACTGCAAGGAAAACTGAACATTTTGTAGTTATTGTGTATATTTTTGAGAAGAATATATAAATGTTTTTTTAACTGATGCTCTGCTTCTACTTTTCCTTCAGAAAATAACCCTATTATGAGTACCTTTATGTTGTTAAATGTTTGGAATCCCAACACTCAGATAACAGCAAAAGTTTGGGTAGACAGATCCTGACATAACTGTAAAATTCTATAGACTATACACTGGCAAGTTTTACTATTAAAATTATTAATATTTTTACAACATTAAGAAACCAATAGAAGGATCTGGTGCCAGGGCCTGAATTTGTCCATCAACACAATTTTTTTTTTTTTTTTTTTTTTTTTTTTTTAACATAAAATATTCAATGCAATATCCCATATACCAAAATAATCAAATATTTCTGTGATTTATATATTTCTGGTATATTTACATGTAATTTGCTTACATAAATAACACCTGATGCCCCCAAAACAAGTAATTATCAATATTTTAATAGGAACAGACATCCTCAGAGGAAACTCCAACAACATATTGCTCATAGAAATATTGATATATACCAAAGATTTTACCACTACTGGTTGGTTAATACAAATTTTATAGTGAAAACATTGACTGCAAAATATATTTGGCCAGTGTCAAGTCATAATTATACATTAGCAATGTGCTTTAAGCCATATTCAGTCATGCTATGTTTAAAAACTAAATATTTAATACCTGTGTGCTTTCTCTGTGTGCCATATCCCTTCAGCCCTGGGGCAAACATTGTTCATCACAAATTCCTCTCTCTTCTTGCAATCAGCAATACTTTATAAGCCTCATTGTCTATGTCATAACTAGTTCCTCTGTCCAGTGTATAGATGCTCCTCCAAAAATCTAGATGACTTGATCCTGGCAGCTGATCTCTCCTCTGACCTAGCTCTAACAGCTTATTGTAGAAAAATGGTTTCTAACATACAAAGACTTTGTTCTTTTTCTTTGAATGTTTATTGGAACTCAAGCTCACCCTATAAATGTAATACACTACTGTGAAACTGGCCAGTATCTTGTATCAATCCAGAAAGTACCTGACTCTTCCTGCCATGCCCTTTTTGATTAATTAATTTTTTATTTTTTATTTATTTATTTATTTTTTTTTTTTTTTTTTTTTGCAATTTATCAACCCTTTGCAAGTTATTTAAAGGTAGAAAATATTTTTACATTGTAAGAATATTTAAAGGTAAAAAATGATGATTCAGTGACGTCTTACTGATTAATCCATAGCATGGGGGAGAAATGGTGGATTCATACCTTTGTACAAAAGTGAATGTAATGACCACCAACAAGAATTGGAACTCGACTTTCTGATTATTTCCAAACCATTATACCACCTGCACATACAAGATTGCAGCACCAGGTATTCACAAGCAGTCATCTAGGTCCTAATCAGGCATGTCATTGTTTAACTACACTGATCATACGGGAACTGGTGTTTTCAATGTGATGTGACTGCAAGCCTCTATCTTTAGAGGAGCCTGGATAAGACCAAAGATGGAATACTGCTACCATATCTGGACTGGAGATACCCAATCCTCATTTTCCAGCCATGACAGAGTTCAAAAGTGGCCATTTGAATGATTAATTATTTCCCATTCTATAACCCCTTTCATACAGATGAAACATTTCAAGACTTTCATTATTTTGCTATTTCCATGGCAAATGGTCTGATGTGCTACATTGTTTCCACCAGTGCAGGCATTCACAACTAGGGTTCACTATACCATATACAATATTTCCTTTGTTTATGTGATAGCCTATGTGGAGTAGTTTAAAAAATATTAAGCCCAATTCTCATGGGAAGTGGCAAGGGGCTTGCACAATTTTCCACAGTATTACTGTTAAACCCACTTTAAACATCAACCTTGTGTCACATTCACCAGTGACATGGGCATGCTGAAAAATACTATTAGCAACAAGTAAGTTCCATTCAGAAAGGTTCTTCCCAAGAACTACTACTTTGCTGAACAAATTCCAGAGAGGATGTTTCTCTGATCACTGCAATCTTAACCTCATCATGTCTAGGGTCAACTGTTAGCTTTCCTTCATATCTGCATAATTTGCACTTCTCCTCCTCTTATGTTTAACAAACTCATTCAGTAACCTTCTACTTTGGCTCTGAGCTTTTTTTATTTGATGTACAATTAGTGTGTAAAAAAAAAAAAAATCAAAAACTTATAAGTCAGTTACCTGTTGCTTTCCTTTACCCTGTGTGCATTTAATTCTCCAAGCCACATATCTTTATGTGCATAATGTTTGTTACTCAATAGAAAACTTTTAAAAAACCATGAGAAATCACTAAGATTAGGAAATGTGGTCATTATATATTTTCTTTATTGAATCTCTTTCAACATGGCAGCCTTTGAAATTATAAGAGTTTTGTAAAGAACAGGGAATGTCTTTCAGATGTAACAAAAATATATGAACAGTCATGAGACAATAGATTAAGCTATTTTTCTTTTCTCCTTTCTCAAAATGAACGAATCTAAATAATGGACAAGTAATATGATGTGGGAAATGGTAAGAAAGTAGATACAAAGAATTCTATGACACTAAGGATGAAAAACCAGAAAAGAACTATGGCACCTTTGTCAATATGCCAACAATTCATAGGAGACATCTGACATTAGCTGGTATTCTTCACTATTAACGAAAACCTGAGAGATCTGTAATATAGATTTGCCACTCGTATCTGACCAAACCAAAGTCTTATTGACCAGATCAGAACAATGACTGTCATAAGATGCAGCAGAGCTGATGAAAATTCTATTGGTCTGTCTGCCAAACATGTAACTTACTTTATTTCTCTTCTTTTCTTTTAAAGAAAAGAATGGTCTGGATAATATGTAAAGTTTTCATGCTGAAAACCACAAATAAAAAACACTGTTTACAGTATAATATTCCTTATAAATATAGACATGCTTGTATGTTGCAGCATTGAACTCTGGCCAAATGTTAACTGGTTTTGTTGACATGTCTCTTGTTATATATTAATAGATATGTGACATTCATTACGTAAGACGGCAAGCTGAAACTTCCTGGATCTGCCAAGATACTTTGAACTGCAAGTTACTTTAAATGCTATCACCAATGTTGTTCCCATTATGGCTAGCACAAAATAGATGACGATGTTGTTCAGATGGCAATAATGTTCATCAATCACTTTGGGCAGTGAATTGTTAGTTTTATTGGTCATGTGTCCACAATGCTTTGTTTGATGGGGAATCAAAAAGAAAGCAATAAAAATTCCTAACAGAAGCCAATCATTAACATTAGATGAAAAGAAAAATGAAAGCTCTTGTTTATCCCTTTGATACAAAAATGAAACAGCAGGTCTTCCCCCAAAAAAGAATAAATATTGATAGCTGAGTCATTTAGTAGAATAGGAGCAAAATAATATAACTATACTGCAAAATGTAAGATAAAGGAAGCAGTATATACATAAAGAGACTATAAATAAACCAACTGTAGAATGAGTTTACTAAACTGAATTGCCTGGATATGGTGGTGGTTCTGGGGGGGGGGGGGTAATATCTCCTAAACCTTATTCTGCCATCCTATTACTCAAGCTCACTACATTTTTCATTGTTTTTCTGTGTCCCCATTGACTCCAATCTATTCTGTGAGTATCAACTGTCTCTTACTGATTTTAAATATAAATTTCCTTTTTATTTCCATTTGCTTTAAAACTTGTGCTGTCCAAGGTATTTTCATCATCCTTCTGTAGAATCACATTTCTGTTGCTTCATATCTTTTCTTCATCTGCAGAGATTGTCCAGCATTCACT
This sequence comes from Acanthosepion lycidas, assembly GCA_963932145.1. NCBI lineage: Eukaryota > Metazoa > Mollusca > Cephalopoda > Sepiida > Sepiidae > Acanthosepion > Acanthosepion lycidas. The sequence goes on from OZ010579.1 coordinate 87,554,277, forward strand.
GCCATATAGGTGGACTGATATTATGTAATTGTTCAACACTCTTATCTTTCTGACAAATTTTTCTTTCCTAATATTTTGCTTAGTTCCAGGAAGGTTCATTCATTATTCCAATGCATAACACTTACAATTATTTTTTCTTTCAGTGATCTGTTTAGAAAATATTTTATTTGAACATGGAAATTTTTCATACACATTTTATTTCATTGCTGAAATATTTAATTTAAATTTTTTTTTATAAACAAGAAAAAAATCTTGTTTTGTTTCAGTAATATTGTACCTTTTATATGAAGGCATGTTGCCTTTATCAAACCTCTGTTATCAGGCATGAGTTACATACCTTCCTTTTCATGGTCTTGCACTATATTTCAACGCAAAATAATCCTGTTACTATGATCAAACTTTTGACCCAGAAAATCTCCCCCCCCCCGCCACTAACTGAAGCAATTCTGATCTTTTCATAGGAAAATCAGCATATCGATTGAAAGTCCTGAGTTTTCAGCATAGGAAGACTGATATTACACAACTCTGTTTTTTGTTTCTCACAGATTTTTTTTCTGTTTCTTAATACTTTGCTTAGCCTTTTAGAAGGCACTTTTGCTATAAATAATGTAAATAATTTCTGATCAAGTTGGATGCCATCCATATGAGTTTAGAAACAATGCTTATATTCTAAAAGTTTGTTTACAACATATTCACAATAGATACTATTTCATTGAAACTGACTAAACAGTGATTGAATCAATAATGACCAACAAAAATTTCATTTTTGGTTTTTCTGTTGGCTCAAATAAGAGAAAAGGAAATTATTACTAATATACTCATTTTTATTTTTCAAAATCTTTCAAGCAAATGGATTCCCTAATTTACTGGAATCTTCTGTTTATAGTTAAGGTTTTTAAAATTTTACATTTTATTAAGCTCCATTCATTCAGTTTATTTTCTTTAAAAGAATTACCACAAAGCAATTTGAAGTTAAAGAGATGCACATTTTGACAAGAGAAAAAAGCTTTTAAATAATTAGAATTCCATTTAAACTGCCCTAATATGAATTAGGGCAGAACAGCTGAAGACCTGCTTTAGTCTCGAATGGCTGCTTTTTTTTTTTTCTTTACCTGTTTTACATATTGCAACATGCAATTTCTTGGCTCAGGTTGGGTAATTGAACCAGAGATGTATATCTGTAGTAACATCTACTTAAGCACTTTTTAAAAATAAATTCTTTTGTTTTTCACTCTAACATATGAGGAAAGGTTTAAACCTAACTATAAGGTTTTTTTTTTTGGGGTTTTTTTTTTTAATCATTTCTCTCCAAGGAAAAGGATAATTCCACTAGGATGCAGAAGGTTATAGACAGTGTAACAGAATGAGAAGACTTTAGTGGAGAGGAGTGAAGAAAGGATAATAAAGGAAGAGGGTTCAGGAAAACAGATGATGGTGATTGGCTTTGTTTTTAAATTTTTGAAGATTGTAGGTAGCAGGGAAGCAAGAAATCAGAAAGAAAACAAACCTATTAGAATAGAAGTTTAGTTGCATGCTTAAATTCATGTATTTGAGGCAACAGGGGGAAAAAAAGCTCATCAGAACAGTTGCTATAAAAATATTTGTAGAAAAGACAGATGGAAACCATATTACATTGGTGAGAAAATGACTGAAGTTGAGATGCCAAGTCAGGATCAATTACATTACAGTTCCTTCTTTGAATTTTGTCATGACAGTAGGAACACCAGACCAGATATGGCAGCACTATTCAATGCATGGATGAATGGTAAATTTCTAAATGTGCAATATGGATTCTGGTGAGAATGATTTTCTGGCATATGGCAAGTTTTCTATGATGATTAAATGAAAACACTTTTGTTTTGGAGGCCTTAAAATTTACAAGCCATTTTTTCCCCAGTTAACCACTGATTAGGAGTCCTTTTCAAGAGCAGTTGCTAGATTTACTTAAGTCAAATCTTTTGGAAACAGAATAGGTCCAAAGATAGAGCACTGGGACCCATAGATTAGTATGATCAAGCCTGGCCATCCAATATTACATATGTCAGGAAGAATTGGATTAAACCAAATATTAATTCAGAGACACTGTAGCTTATAAGCTTGTGGAGTAAGGCCAGCATGCCAAACCATGTTGAATGCCTTTAAGGTATCTAAAGCCAAAACCCAAACTTTGCTATTCTTATCTAAAACTTGGACAAATTCAGTGATGGCAAAACAAAAGTCATATTGTTTGTCTAAAGTAAGATGCCAGTTGTAGAATGAGAACAGTCTACCCCCATAGATTAAATAAAAGGTTCAGTTCAGAATTCCCCGTCAGTTGTCCAGATCAATAAACACCTGAAGTAGGCCAGAGAGCACGATGGCAGAAACATTTTGATGACAACAAAAATTAGGACAATAGTCCAAATATAAATTGTGTAAATGATGAGAAAAATAGTTTTGTCCAGTTTGTTGCACATTTGATCCATCTAAATTAATCTTCAGATAGAAATGCAGTGTTACAAAATGGAAGAAAAGACAAGGGAGATAACTCTGATCCTCAAAATGGATGTGTGTGAAAACAGATCTGCATACTACTTTTAGTCAACTACTCAGATAATTAAATAAAGGAAATGATTTCTTTTTTTTTTCTTTAAGTAATGACTCTGAAATCAGGGAATAAAAATAATTGCTAAAAAATGGAAAAAAAATAAAAGATAATCCAGATTGACTATATTGATTACGACTGACACTGCTGATTCAGTTAACTGATAAAAATTACCAATACTGACACCAGTAAGATTTCCAGTAATTAATTTATTAATTACTCTGAAATGAAGTTATCAATTGCTAATATACACATTTTGTTTTTTGGTTTTTTTTTACCCCAGTGGGGAGAAAAAAAAAAGAAATCTGTAATAATTCTGTAGAGTAATTCAATTGTTTTTGGCTACCAACTAACTCATTGTTATTAATGCTGGCAAAGAAAGAGTGAAAGAAATATTCACAGAATATAAGAAATAATAATGGTGCTAAAGATGCTAATAAATTCACAAATTCATACAATAATTAGCCACAAACTAAAATTGATGATTTTTTTTTTTTTTTTTTTTTTTTTTTTTTTAGGCATCTTTACAATGGCTTGTTTTTTTATTCACGGAGATTTGTTTTATAATTTACAGCAAATTCATAAGACTGAACTTTAAATGAATTTAACTAAAAGGAATCTCATTTCTTTTATAGGATCACAATAAGGGATAGAAACTTTTGTGAGAATGTTAAGCTCTTGTCTCTGCTTAGTGGGAAAATATTTCTGTATCTGTTTATATGCAGAGAAAATAAAATAAAAAAAAACAAATAAAATAATAAGGAATTAAAAGAAATGTTTCCATGATGCAAGTAATAAAGGAATCGGAGATTCTGATCACATGACCCAATTTCTGGAAAGAACAGAATCTTTGTCTTTTACATTTTTCAACAACTTTGTTCAGATGTTTCATCAGCCCTACTCATGAAGTAAGTGAATTGGTTGTTCCAATCCAGCACAAAGCTGACTTGATCTCAGCCATTCTAACCATTGTTATCTGAACTTATTTCTGAACCAAAAAATAAAACAGACCTACTAAGGAGACATAAAAGGAATAAATATATATAGCAAAAGCTCAAGTTTTGTATGCTTTTGTCTTTGTTTACATATTGAACACACACTACAAACTTTCGACTTTCATAGCATCAGCCCTGAACTAATGAAGATGTAAGATAGTGTATTGCATTCATTAAACCAGATATTCACATGTCATATCCTAAAACAAGTACAATGATGTGACAAAGATCCCACAACATTGTAGGAATTTCTTCCTCCGAGTAAAATGGCCTATGTCACATCAGATCCAGACTGTAGATATTTGCCGCCTCTGCAAAGAAGTAAGACAGTATGACTGACCTGAGTAGTTGAACATTGGGTCCTGGAGTCTCCATTAGAATTTATAGATTTTTATATTCTTTCATGTACAAGGGATATGGAAATTTATAATGGCTAAAGAAACATGTGTTCAGCCTTTCCTAATTCTTTGACTTTGATTTATTTTTATTTGGCTTTTGATTTAGTTCAGTAATTACACACTATGCTTTATTTACATTTATTGCAGCCTTTTAGCTCATTGGGCTGTTAAAAATGAATTTCCTAATTACAAATCTTTTCTCCTCTTGTGGAATGACGCATTACACAATTTTAGTCTCTAAGTAATAAAAAGACAAGTTTCTAAAAAGATGAGCCAAAAAAAAGAAAGCACATTCCATTCCTAGAAAATCCAAATTTTTATCAATAGAAATGACAAATGTCCAGCCTTTTTCTGTCTTGATTCATTGTTGCTTATATTCAACTTTAGTTCATTTTCTCTTGGTTCAGTCAGTTAATTGCACCCATAGATTTCCCATAGACAGATATAAATTGGTGCGAGAAGTGTGCAGAAATATTGGATTTTTAGCAGATGATCTGATGATAAATCAGAGAATGATGTAAAATGATAACAAGTTGATATAATACAGACTAAAACTTTATAGACTCTTCTGTTTTTCTATCTATTAATACATTTATTGTTAAAATTCTTTTGATCAAGATGGCTTCTTTTGTTTAAATGTTATTTCCCTTTTGGATGTAAGTAATCACTTTGGCTGCATTCAGGGAGAAAATCTGCTTCAAATCAGGATAAAAGTCTTTGCTTTCTTCAGCTTTTTATATTGATTACAGCAAGTGCGGATTTGCTGGATAATCCTTTTTGTCACATGGTGCACAGAGTTGAGAAATACCTTGTCTGCTTAGGATTTTAGGAAAGAATGCAACACACACAGACAAAAAAAAAAAAAAAACATGTTTTCAAAGTTATTTTTAGTGAAGACTCATATTTGATTAGACACACTGCTTATTTATTAAACAGTATATTTATTTACCAGAAAAAAAAAATCTAACCTCCACCAGAATTTAAAACTGTATCCTGCTTATTATGACTTCTCAAATATTCAGGCCAATAGATGACAATAAACAAATATAACATTTAATAAACAAATAGAGCATCTATCCAAATGAGTATCCACTAAAAATAAGATTTAAGTGATTGAGATATATATTCACCAACTTAATCAAGGAGACCATCCAGAAGAGATGCAGGAGATTCCAAAATCATCTAGAGGCAGTGATTGAAGCCGATGTTGATTTTACTGAATAAATTTCCTCTTTTGTATTTCAAGATATTTTTGTTTAATTTTGGTAAATATATCTGTAAAAATGAGATATCAATGTTATTTTCATTTTTGTGTGATTCAGATGGTCATGGCGTCTCGCGGTCTTTGACTGCAGATGCCTTCTGTCCAACTCTCTGCGTTAACAGAGAGGAACCTGGACGAGGCTTTGCCAAAGGGCAAGGTTTCGTCCGGGGAGGTAGACAGGTCATGAACCCATCAAGACAGGTTCAAAGGCCATATTTTTGGCCGAGCCTACGGACTCGGAGAAACCCACATTAAACCGGCCTTGTGCCACATTTGGTCCACGTGGGTGGACTAATAAATACTCAGATGGTCATGCATCCATTATACAGGGTGTGATGGATAAATTGTCAATTGGTTAAAACATTTGCTTTCAGAATTTTACATCCAGGTTTGAATTTCACTGGGGTTAATTTATCTGGAAGGTATCTTCTTGATGGTATCAATTTGGGGAGTGCCTGAAAACCAAATGGGCTGAGCCAAGTCTTGTGTGTGAAATTAAGTAGACAGAACTGTCTGGAAGCTGTCATATCTGTCTATATTTCTGAGATGAGGTATTATGTACACTATTTGTACACATTGTTCAGACTATCATCGTTCCTCTTTGTTGCTATTGTACATGCCAGCCTTCTTCAGGTGATTGGAATGTCGAACTGAACCCTTTATTTCACTCGCTGGGGTAGACTTTTCTAGTTCCACATGCCATGTAATGGATGTCAGTTATCTCCTGTTAATTCCCATCTCCAAGTTCTCCAACACCTTAACCAGGTATTGAACTCGCACTCTTTGGGTCCTGTCGCTGGATCTAACTAATGCCTTTATCCACTGTGGGTAAAGGTTGAAAACTTTTTTTTTTTTTTTGTGTGTGTGTTGCATTCCTGCCTGAAATCCTAAGCAGACAAGGTATTTCTCAAAATTTCATCTCAGCAAGGAAGATCCTTCATTGAATCGGATGGACTGATGTTAGATTATCACAGAACTCTATGAAATAATACAAACAACATCACTTGATGTTCAACAACTAAAATGGACAGCATGTATAACTTGAAAAGAAAATAACAGCATAATCAAAATGCTGACATTCCACACACGAGGAAGGAAACTCATTAATACTGAAAACAGTGTTAACAGCTACTGAACTTGAAAAAACTATTTTCAGAGAATAATTTTACAAGTTTCAACCATCAGTCACATAGGCTGGAAAATGCTAATATTACCATTTCTTACAAATAGTTGATTGATTTTTTTTTTTTTTCTATTTGGGTTTTTGATAGGTCAAAATTATAGATATATTTCCCAAGATTGTTTCTCAAAGTAATTTCCTTTCAACCACTTTTTATCTATTTGGTATACAATATTTTATGAAATTATTTTTATATTTTACTAGCAGCATGGCCCGGCGTTGCCCGTGTTGATTCAAAAATCGTACGACTTGTACAGCAATCGCTATCACTTGACTTAAACTATTTTTGCCCTTCCTTGCCTTTAAAGGTGTGTCCTTTGCCATGCTGATGTTGCTACATGCCTATCTCACACTGCAAAATTTTTCTAAGCTCTATACTAAACATTAAATCTGTTACAAAAAAAGAACTAAACAAGATGAACACAAAACGATCAGCTTTAAAAAAAGGACTCTTAACTGGAAAAACTGAAATGAAAAAAAAGACAATGTTAACAACAAATACTTTTTCACACCCAACCGAGTTCTGTGGAATCAGAATCAATATTGAGTTTTCAGCAAGCAAATGAGCCAATTGGAGTAAAGTGCCATGCAGATTTAAATTTTTCCCACTTGTGATGAATGCAGCTATCAATACTTTTTTTTTTTTTTTTTTGCATGCTAGTTAACATTCGTGTCAGTCAGCTGTTGGCTCTTACGCTGGCCAATAGAATCTTCTTGCCTATTCGTGGCAGCCAGCTATTGGCTCTCACTCTGGCCAGTACAAAATGGCTGCAAACTACATGAAAACTGCCGTAGAAGCATGAAAAAAAATCAATTATTTCCACTATCGATGGGAGTTGGAAATTGCAATGTCAGTCTTGGCCTTCCTGCTAACTTGGAGCATATGCATGTAAATTTTGGTGCAAATCTGTGAAATTGTGCCCGTGCATTTGTTACACACACACATATATCCTGCCTTTTATAGATAGATTTTTATTGTAAATTTCTTGATAGTCATACTGGTTTAAAAAAAAAAAAAAAAAAAATTAATTTACCTCATTATGTTCAGTTTTCTAAAAAGTTTTTTTTTTCTTTTTAAATCTATGGAACAAGTTTAAAATACAAGTTTGATAGACAAAAGATCTTTTAGCTTTTGATGATTATCACTGATACTGTTATTCTACTTGTTTACATGTATGGCCATTGGTACCTAAGATCAGAGTGTAGTTCTGCCTGTTTTCTGACCAAGAAGCCTTCATAATAAAGTGGGAATGAATTGAGAAAAGGTGGAAGAAAAAAAAAAGTGCGTGAATACAAACAAGTAGAAGGCAAGAAATCATGAGAAAAAGAATTTGGAAAATAAATATATGTACATTAAACAAATAAAATAAAAAGTTAAAAACTTAAAATTTCACAGATGTTATCCACTCATCAGGAGGTTCGACAGTTCACTTGAATTTATTGAAATATACCACAGACTGCTTAAAGACACTACAAAAAAATTACTTTTTGATGGTAAGTTATTTTAAAACAATGGAAAGAATTTGATCATATAAAATTATCTAATATATACAGGGTGCAGCAGAAATAATTCCCACATAATGGTAAGACATTAACTCAAACACATTTGCCACTATCTTCATATTATATGCAAGGTATTTTTGTGAAACCCTGTATAATCAAAACCTTTCAGATTAGATTACATCATGCAATGATATCCTTAAGAATTATATGCTCCACAAAACTTCTTACACTTTAAAAATCTTCTATACCTGTCAGTTTAACCACGATTGGTCGCTGGCTCAGCAAGGCAATTGGTACAGAAAGTGGAATCACAAGCCAAATTCAGATTCTATCCAAATCTGTTATTCATATTTGCACAAAACACCTAGATATGTGTTAAATAGCAACATACTGATTTTCAAGCATTGGGCTAGAGGACTATTCTAAATTCACAGCTGTAGAGAAGGCAATGGGAAACCACTACACTATCTTTCCCAAGAAACCATGGTAATTCAAATCTAATAAAGAAATGGAATCTGTAGAATGTCATAATCACCCATGAAAAGGCATGGCACTGAAAAAAAGAATGATAAACGATATCTCTCTGGATCCACCATTCTCTCTAAACATCCAATCATCAAAGAGGTCATAAGTCACATCTTCTTGGAAAGAGTATTAATTAATTAACATTATTAATACAAATATAATTCCTTTGATTAGCATTTAATATATTTATAAACTTTTAGTTGCTTTTTATGGAAACTTTAATTGGGTCATCGACCTATGATATTAATGCAACACAGACTGGAAATAAAAAAAACTCTTGATAAGATTTTTGCCAAAGTGAAGCTGTTTGAACTATAAGGACCCAACTGCTCTCAATTTTTTTTTTTTTTTTTTTAATAATTTCACCCAAAGTGAGGCAATAAGGCCACTGATTTGCAAGGGGTTACTGAGGGTAAAAGAAACTGAGAATAAAAGAAATAGAATTCAGAGAAACCGATGATGATGACTGATAATGTATTATGGAAGATTATAGCTAACAAGAAGCTGGAAGAGAATTCTATTGGCAAAAAGTGAGAGAAGAAACCATTAGAATAGAACTTATGCTTACAGTTAGTCATTTTAACAGTAAAATGATGAGACCTAGTTGCCAATCTAGTACTACAGTGAAGGTATCTTTTTAAACTTATTTTTTATTCACAATGTCTATTGGCTTATAATTAGTGTTGGTTTTCTTCTAGTAATACAAGATAAAGGATTATTACTTTTTAGGTTTTATTAGATGTAACATTGCTGGATATGATTATTATTATTATTGCTAGAAATACCTACGAAAATTTCATAGTTTTCTTATTTTAATTTTCTAGTGAACTGTCATTCTTAAGTTAATGATTGAATAAACTCCTTGTAATTTCCACATAGATAAAATATTCAGTTTGAAGTTGTGGTTGAATTTTGTCTGTATAACTAATGTATCATATATGATACATTATACTGTGTGCAATCTGTGGAGCTAAGCTTCAAGATAAGACATCTAGCGTAGACCTGTTTTACAGGTGTAATATTGGAGGAATCGAGACTTTTATCATACAGTCTCGGTTACGGTGGACTGGTCATGTCTTGAGAATGTCTGATGACAAGATACCCAAGATCCTAATGTAGAGCCAGTTAGATCAGGGCTACAGGAATGTAGGAGGCCCATGGCTAAGATACAAAGACAAGCTGAAAAGCAACTTGTCCGCAGTTAATATACCCCATAACACCCTTGAGCGCTTAGCTTTGGATCGGGTAGAATGGAGATCAACGTGTTTTAGTGGACTCAGCAATTTTCAATCTGCTTGTCTGAATCATCTTCAAGAAGGTCAGCCAATCTAACAGTGATCTCATCTCACAATTCTCACACCTGCTCCATATGTGGCCTCCTTTGTAAATCACTAGCGGGTCTTAAATGCCACTTAAGATTAGCGCATAAACTTTCATAACTGAATCAATAAGCTGGCAGATCTTCATTATTTTTTATATATATATATATATATATATATATATATATGCACACACACACGCACTTCCTGACTACATGAATTTAGATGTGCAACTATATTGACATTTAGGCCCCACCTTTTACTGTTGAAATAATTAAATGTAACCACCTACTCTAATAATTTCTTTTCTTGCATTTCCCACCTGTGGAACTCCTTTCTGTTTACTTGCTTCTCTAATAACTACAATCTTCAAAAATTTAAATCCAATGTCAATTGTCATCTTCTAGAATCCCACTCATCTTTTACCCTTTCCTCAATTCTCCTTAAACCCAGTCTTTTCTCACTTTCATTCTCTGTAAAGCCCTATGCATTCCTCCCTTGCCTGGGGTGAAATGATAAAATGATATTTATTACACACACACACACACACAGGATAAATTTTCATTTAAATTATGCAAAAATGAAAATAACACTGACATCTCATTTTAACAGATATATTTACCAAAATTATACAAAAATATCTGGAAATACAAAAGAGAAAATCGGAATCTCGTGCATCTCTTCTGGAACTTTAATGAACATATCAAAGAACAAAGACAAAAAGATACATTTTAGAAATCACTTGTCAAGAAAAGGACTTATTTTCTTGGTCAGATTATGCTTAAAATTTGTTATAATTTTGCCAGTATTCTTAAATTGCTCAAGATTATGAAATATTTTAATATTATAATTAACATCAATATTTTAACATCTGTCTATATTTCCGAGATGAGGTATTGTAACTATTTACACTGTTTGGATTGTTCGTATTGTCATCTTCACAACTTTTTTGGCTGTTGTATGATCCAGCCTTCTTCAGGTAATAAACAATCTACCCCAGTGGATGAAATAAAAAGTTCATGTTGAAATTCCAATGTATATCAACTGAAAAAGGCCAGAACATGCAACAGACAAAATGTTGTGAAAATAAAGATGAGGACAATAGGTCAAACAATGTAAATATCGATATTTTAATATTTAAATTATTCATTTAGAAACTTGACAGGTCTTATTTCCTGAAAACCTGTTGTAAGAGAAAGATTTTACTACTTTTAACAGGCCATACCAATAACTGTTTGGTCAGATGAATCTCAACTGTTCCTTGTATGGAAACAACTAATTTTACTATTAATAATCTAGGCTTCAATCCACAAATTTGTGACTGCTTTCAGAGATGGCACCTACTAACACTGAAGACAATTTCAGTTTTTTAGAATGCCACATTCAAATTAATTAGAAAGCCATTTTTTCAAATGGTCACATTCAAATTAATATGAATCTGATCTGTAATTGATTAAACCATTCTGCTGGATCAATGAGAGTTAGTCATTCTAATTTTGCTAAAATATTAAAGAATGAAAAGTTTGCAAATTAGAGGAAAAGTTTTACCACTTTGAAAACAGTTTATTACTCAAAATTGTTTCCTTAAATTTAAACAAAATGAGATAATTGGCTAATGAAATTAGGATTATTGCATGCATACACACACATAGACATTATTTAAACAATCATTTAAACAACTTATGTTATTCAATGTGTTTCAAAGACATCCACTTTGTAATGAAAACAAGTCCCAAGAGAAACGTTATCAAAGCAATGCATGGATGACTCTTATCAGTTTAGAAAATATCACTATAAAGTTCATTTTCAATTTTAATATCAGTGACAAGGCAACCTATACTGTGTAATAATTCATTTAAATAATTTTTTTTTGTTTTTGAAATGTCTTATCAAATGGAAAAACTTTTTTTTTTTTTTTTTTAAACACCTTGGGAGTGTGCATTTTGTTTTTTTTAATTTTGGTATAAATGATTGTATTTGCAAGAAATTTTTTTTATATAAAGTTTGATGTGTCTTCACTATAACCAGCAGAGATATTTTAAATTAATGTTAATTCAAAGCCTTATCTCTTAATACAAGAAAATTATTTGGTCTGATATCTCCTGGATTGTTTCATTTTCCAGTCTTACTGTAAAATTTTTCAAAAATATTTGATTTTCTTTTTTGATTATATTATTAACCATTCAAAAGATTATTCAGAATAATCAACTTCTGGGCCAAGTGCAGCTGAAATGGTTGTGATAAATAAGAAAAGGAGACCTTGAGAATTTAGCACTAAAATGATCAATTTGAAGCAGAAAGAAGAACTGAGAAATCTACTTAACAAGTGGGAGCAAATGGATTAAGGAAAAAGTACCAGAAAAAATGTTGTGATATAATCACCAAAATAAGGATGCTGGCCAAATAATGAAGTATATAATAATTAATAATCCCTCATCTCAAAGATATTGACATGAAAGGACTATTGGCCATCTTGTCAGATAATGATCAGAAACTGAATGGAACTTCTATACATAAATGAAGATTACTATCTCTAGCAAGAATTGACATCAAAGTGGCAAATTCATTTAGTTAAGGGCCGAGGTATACAAATAATCTGTCATCAGGTGGTATCAGTAGGGCTTGAGTAGGTGAGTTAAGCTGAAATGATTGTTCACATTTGTAGAAGACAAGCATTACAGTTCAAGTAACTTGAAGCTTAATGATTACACTATCCAGCTGGATGCAAATATATTCATGACAAATGTTAAATTCACTTTGATAACAGTTCATTACAACCTTCATTTCACACACGTGTGTGTGTGTGTGTGAAAAAAAATAATTAAAAAAAAAAAAATTAATAAATATCTACAAAAATAATCAGTAATTTTATTTATTATAATATTTAGAAATAATTCTTGGTAATATTTACCAAATTTATCTTCTTTTGGCTTCTGTATATAAATACTTTCACAAATTTATATTAAAAAAAAAAAAATTAGGAGACTGAAATGTTTTTTAGAATTTTAGTATAATTTTGATATTTGTTTGGAATCGATAATATAAAATATTAAAATGAAATAAAGAATAAAAATAAATTTTCAAGTTATTAAAAAAAGTAAATAATCATCCAATTTAGAATATTATGCTTGTAGAAGTGTATCTAATATTCCAAATTATATGATCATTGGTAAATTGGCTATTATTATTATAGAAATTTTTTGCAAAAACATTTTTTATATATATATATATATATATATATAAAATCTTTAAAGCTCAAAATATTTGTGCATATGTGGTTGAATGTTATGTTCCCACAGTTTTCATCCAATTTTGATGAAATTTTTTTGTTTGATAGATAATTCTTCAGTGCTGATTTTGAGTCTAAATTACATATTCCCCTTCTCTTGGCCAAGCTTTCTAATCTCTCTCAAGTGAGGTTACCTTCTCTATTGCATAAAGAATATTACTACAGTTTTGTTTACAGCCATTCCCAATTTAAATCTTTTTATTATCCTGCCAGTTTTTGCATTGAATTCACTGTAGTAATAAGTAAGCTCCCTTTTTTATTACTCAACATTTATTTTTCCAACCTTTCCTAAAGTTATTTGAACTTAGTGATCCCTGTAGCTTTACGGCATTCACTTCTGGTATGTGCCCACACATTCCATTTGACAATTCATACTTGACTAAGACATGACACCATAGAAAAGAATTTGCCTAGGTTGCAAAACAGCTTCTGCCAGGTCCACCATGTGAATAAAAGATAACAAATCATCTATAGAATGTTCAATTCACCTTTCTCAAAATGCCTCTTGGAATGCTTCAATCAGAGCCACTGAGTCCAAAGTTTAATGTAGCCATCGGCTTTCCAGAGAGCATACTTGAACACTTCTGCGCACCAAGCTGAAACTGCTCATCAAAGCACTCAACAGATGAGGAGAAATGTCTCTTCAGTTGCTGCTATGCATGAGGCTGAAACAAAACTGAGAATGCAAAAACAGCCCTTTTTAGGGACCCCCCCATTCAAATTATTACCCCCCCCCCATTTGTGGATGTGCCTCAGTCCCACCCAATTGTTGTTACTAATATTTATTTTTTGGGTGGGCTGACTTTAAACTTAAACTGCTCCAAATGAACGGTAAAAAATTCCCAGTAATGAAAGACCCAGTCAAAGATGGGTTATACTGCTTGTATATATATATATATATATATATATATATATATATATATATATATATATAAAATGTGGGTGTGTAAAAATTCAATACAGATAAAAATATAACTGTAAAAAGATAAGAAACTTATCTTGGTCAACCTATTTTGTCCTCTGATGACTTGAAAAAGTCCATCAGTGGACGGAATGCAGGTCTTCCTTTTGTTATATATATATATATATATATATATATATACATACACACACACATTCATTTTAACTTTAATCATAATGCTTCTGAATATTTAACCATTGTCACTTTTTGTCAGATTTTAGCAGAATAAAAATTGGAATTATATTTGGAGTCTATGATTTAGCATTTCTTATGTAGAGTATATGACATCTATAATAATTCATCATGTTAGATTGACATCCTTGCAATGCCTTCTCCAAAAAAATTTTAAAACTGTTAATATGATTATAGTAAGTCTGATCAGTTTGATAAAGTCAAATTGGCAGCTGAGCTCAATTATGACCTATAATCTGTTGTCAAATGGGGCAAGGAGTACCTTGTTAATTTTAATGCCTCAGAAACAAAACACTCTTAATCATCTAAGAAAACCTTTTTTACATTTCATCAGCATGATGCTAACCTCCAGAAGACTGATTCAGTGAGTTTTCCCAAACTAACATTTTCAGCTGATATGAAGGGAAATAAGTATACTGGATCAATTGCTAAGTCTGCAGCTAAGAAAGTTGGTTTATTATGTGCTAGACATTTTTATTTATTTTTATTTTTTATTGACAGAATTATCTTACATATTTATAAGTCTACCATCCATCCATGTTCAGCAAGACAGAAGATGGTGATTGACATTGCATTTGATTGTTTTGAAGATTGTGGGTGACAAGTAAGCAAGAAATCAGAAGGGAATTCCACAGGTGAGAAGTGCAAGAAGAGAAACTATTAAAATAGAAGTGGTGGTTGCATCTAGCTAGTTCAACAGTAAAATGGTGAAAAACTTGTAGTCAGTCTAGTAGAATGCTTCAATTCATGTAGTGTTATATAGGAATAAAATGTTGCTGCTAACTCTTGAGTTTGAACATAGAATCACCAGTGAGCAAACACAGGTGATCACATTATTGAATTAAGTAGACCATGTGACCATGGAGCGCATATAGGTAAGAAATAACTGATAACTAATGATCGCATTTCTGTTCTATCCTCTATACTAGACAGACCACTATTCTCTACTCTATTCACAATACTATTTCTTTTATCAGGTCACTATCTGGATTACTATTTAAGTGAGTATTATTGATAATATTTGTAGAAAAGACCAAGGGAAGCCATGTCACATTGGTGAAGTAAGTCAACAAGCCTGGTCATGATCGTTACATTGCAGAAACTTCTTTGAATTTTGTCAAAATGTCAGGATATAAAACAGAATTACCAGACCTGATATAACAACAATATTCAAAAACCCAGATAAATGGCAGGTTTCTAAATGTACAAGATAGATTCTGATGAGAGAATTTTTTCTGGCATGATACAGTGAACCAACTTTCCTAATAGTAGAGGTAGCAATTGATTTGATATAGTCACTCCACTTCATGTCAGTGGAAATGTCATCCCAAGGAAAGCATAGTGTTGCTTTCCTGGAATTTAGCATCAGTCTTACTGATGGCAGTTAGAAAGTTTCTGTGGTGATTAAATGAAATCAGGGTTTTTTTTTGTTTTTTTTTTTGTTTTGTTGAAGTGTTAAAATTTACAAAACATTTCCACAGAGAATGGACAGTAACTCAACTTTCCAAGTTTTTGTTCACCTCTGCTGTATCCAGATACTGAACTCACAACTCACATGGCTCAGTGGATGAAAATGTTGGTTGAAGTAATCAAGTGATTTCGCCCAAAGAGTTGAGTTCAATACCTAGACACAGCAGAGGTGAACAAAAAATTAGAGAATTGAGTTACTAAAAGGGAAATAACTGAAACTAAGGTATCTGGAAGAGGCATAGCACATGAAACTAGGATAGTTTACCCCAGTGGATGATATAAAGGGTTCAGTTCAAAATTCCAACATATATCACCTGACAAAGACCAGTGTACAACGTCCGAAATGTTGTGATGAGGACAACAGTCTGAATAATATAAATAGTTACAATATATCAAACCTCAGAAATAAACAGATTTTTTTTTTAATCAGTTGATCCCAAGCAAGGCAGGAATGCCACTAGTACACAGGTTACAGGGAGTGTGTTATGGTGACCTATCTACATTAGAATGAACTCTTTCTCCTTCATAAATACTAACCTGTGAGACTTCTGAAAGAGGCAGTTAGAATGTAGCAACTGTCATTGCATTTAAATTTTTTAAGATTGTATTTATCAGGTAAGCAAGGAAATGAGCCATGTTTCCTTGAGGACATCTGTGTATAGGTAAAGGCATTGGTTAGATCCAGTTACTAGACCAAAGAGTTGTGAGTTCTATACCAGGCTACAGCAGTGGTGAACCAAAAACTTGAAGATCTGAGTTAAAGGGAAATAACTGAGACATCCAGAAGAGGCATGGCACGTGGAACTAGAACAATCTATGGCAGTGGATGAAATAAAGGGTTTGATTTGAAATTCCAATAACCTGAAGAAAGCCAGAGTATACAATGGCCAAAACATTGTGAATATAGCAATGAAGATAAGTCCAAATAATGTAAATAATCATAATACCTCATCTCAGAGATATAGACAGATATGAAAATATTTGTAGAAAATACAATGGGAAGCCACCTCATGACTGATTACATTACAGATCCTTCTTTGGATTTTGTTAAGAACCTGGAGATGAATAGCATGAGTACCAGATCAGATACAGCAGCAGTATTCAATGTACAGGAGAGTGGTAGATTTGTAAATGTGCAAGATTGACACTGATGAAAAAATGTTCTAGCACACCACAGTGACCCAACTTTCCTTGCAATAGATCCAGCTATAATAATTATAATAAAAAGGAAAACCAAAAGAATTAAGGGTCTTTTAATTAGAACCTAATTTGCCTTTGACATTATGATGATCCATTGTATGTGTGTTTCATTCTTCAAATTGTAAGCACTTTTCAAGCAAGTGAGTAACTATTAGGTTGGTGCAAAAATAATGACGTTTTCACACATAGTACCATATGTGAGAAAACGTCATTATTTTTGCACCAACCTAATAGGTTAAGACTTGCAGTAAAAAGTCAATTTTTGATAAACAGTAAAAAAAAAAAAAAAAAAAATGGGCAACCAGCATCATTACACAAAATACTCAAGGCCGCCACAATTAATGTTTGTGTTGACAACTTACGAATTGTCTTTATTCTGAGGCCTCTTCAGGTTTGGAAGGCATCAGTATGATAGGATCTTCAAAGATCTTTGAAGAATGAAACATTTGTTAACAAGGTATTATGAAGGTCACAAAGAAGTATACTTCAGGGAAGAAAGATAGACATGAGCAAAGATAAAAGGGCTACATCATAGAGACCTTGTATTAATTCTTTTATAAGTGTGGGAGTGGATGTTATGTTAATATTTCATAAGTAAAACTATATACAGGATATTCACACAGGCAAAAGAAATAAATTGATTTTCTTATCCATGTATAATAGGGCAGGTTGATTTTGGAATCGTGGTATTGCACTCAATTTGAAAGTTGGGGTTTGTCATAAATAATGACACAAATTAATTTTTTTCCAAATCCTTACCCTTTTCTGCAGAAATAATTTTAAAGATTAAGCTTAGGTTTAAAATCATAGTGTTGGAATTTCATTTCAGTGATCGGTGAAAGCCTTATAGCACAGCCTTATGAAATTTATAATTTACTGAAGCTTTATAAATTGTATATGGACAAGATGCATGGCACAAGCACATCATTACTAAATCATTGTGCCATCAAATAAAACTTTCGTTTATATCAAAGGGAAATTATGTTAAACAACCGAGCTATATTATAATGTAATAAGTTATACAGTGCAGTAGGTGTTAAATAAACTTTTAAACATTTTTTGTTTTTTATTATGATCAAGCAAAACATTGAGTAATCTTTTTTTTTACACTTATCAAATACAGTAAAAAAAAAAAAAAAAAGAAAAACTACATATTTTGCTTGTGGTGATTCAGTTAAAATTCTGGTTTGAATATATTTTCATATAAGGTATCTGATACAAAAGATATCGACTTTTTTATTTATTCATGAAATAGTGAAATTCTGAAGTCAGTCTGTAAGCAAAAACCTGCAGGAATTGGGTATTTCTGTACATGTTGTTTTTTTTTTGTTGTTTTTTTCAGATGATCTTTAAAATTAAATGCTTAAAAATTGGTAAAAGCTATGAATCTATTTTTTAGTGGCAGTACTTATCAAATCAAACCCCAACTTTCACACTGAGAGCAATTCTGATTTTCTAAAAAAACTGAAAAATCAACCTAGCCTAATGCATAACATAGGACAGATCTTCATGTAGTGTAGTCACTATTGAGATATAAATTATAATCAACATGCCAAGTTCAAATTTTGGTTGTGTTGATTGCGTTCACTTTTGTACAAATACTATTGAAAAAAATCCATCTCTTATTGCCCACTTATGAATTAAACTGCAGCACAGACTGGTATTTCTAGCCATGGTCGGCAACAAGTCTAAGAGAAGGACAACTTTGAATTCAAAATTGGTTAGGTGCGAGGGTGGCAAATCCACCCTATAAAAACTTACTTGCTAAAGAGACTACAGCAGCAAAAGCTAGAATAGAGAACTTCTCAGAAGAATGGCACTAAAAAGGATGAAGACATTTTTCTATAAGAATTATTAGGTTGGTGCAAAAATAATGACGTAATAATGTCATTTTTTGACGTATTTTTTAACATCAGAAAATGACATTATTACGTCATTATTTTTGCACCAACCTAATACAAGCCAAAATGGAGTGGTCATATTTGACCTCAGAATAATATTTTCAGTATTGTTCAGTTACAATTACTTATGACTATATAGCATTGAAATATGGGTTCCTGTACAATCAGCAAATTTAACTAATATCACACCTGGTCAGTACCTAGATGGGTGACCTCTTGGGAATACCAGATGCTATAAGCTTGGATGTGTAGGTCGTGTAATGGATAATGTCTTGGAATTGTTAATTGAAGAGCTAAGTTCCAACTTCATTTGGGTTCATCAAATTCCCTTACATGCAAATACCTTCTTCTCCAAGCTATGGGTTAATTAATAAAACTTGAATCAATAAATTATTATCTCCAAAAAGATTCTTACAATCTAAAAATATTATATGGCTTTATGTAACATGCAAAACATTAAGACATAGAAAATGAATTGGTCAGTTAATCATGTCACAACAATTAAATATGTGTCACATCTTGTGGTCCCACACTAAAAAGAATCATCTCGTAAAAATCCACCCACTCTGCCTGGGTATATAATGACTTCTCTTTGGCTCCACTGAATTTTAATATTGATTTACTTTTGTCAATGGCCACCTTGGTAGAAATGCTCATCTTTAACTGGACAAAAATATCAAAGACTTCCATTTGCACTGGCACATTTTAAATGGTTCCATTGGATTTTATTTAACACACTCTAATAGAAAATGATAAAACTGAAAATACAGACAACACACTCCGGCTATGCCTGATAGCAATAAGAAAAGCTAATTTTCTAATTTAAATGGTTCCACCAGATTCTATTTAGCAGATTATGATAGATGAGTTTTTCCAGTTTTATCATTTCCTAACACATGGTTTCCCTCTATCGCTTCTATAAATATTTCCATTGCATTTGTTCTAATTAGCTCAACCCTTCTTGGTACCTTGACCACATGAATTTAAGAATACTACGAGATTTTCTTTTTTGTTTTGTTATATGCAACTATATGTTCTATTCTTATTCTATTTTCTCACACTTCTCAACTATGGAAGTCTTTTGTTTTCTTGCTTCCCTGACATCTATAATCTTCAAAAAATTAAATGCAATGTCAATCACCATTCCTAAATGCTTTTCTTTTATTGTCTTTTCTCCTAAATAAAGTCTTTCTCTTAACTCCCAGTAATTGGCATTATTAGTGCCATTATTACCTTTCCTTGGGGTGAAGAAAAGAGTTTACTGTCTGAAATGCTTCCATTACATCATACTCTATAAATTCATTATAAGAAAAAATGATAAAAAGTGAAAATGCACAAAATGCCTGTAAAGAACCTATGGGAAAATCAATTAAAACCAATAAATAAAATAATTTTTAAAAAAAAATTTGTTTACCCATGATGCAAGTTATAAAGAAGCCAGAGAGGGTTTTTGGTCACAATTTTATGACACTCCTCTGAAAAGGACAGAAGCTTTTTTTTTCTGCTTTCTAACAAGTGTTTGGAGAAATTTCAGTAGCCCTACTTATCAAGTAAGTGAATTAGACATTGCTATTCAGTACAAAGCTGATTTGAGCTTTACTATTTTAACTATAGTTATCCTAACATACTTCTGAATCATAAAGAAAACGGACATACCCAAGATACATTGAGAACTTTGTTTCACTCAGTCATGTGCCATAATCATGTATCTATTGATACATGATTGATGAGGCAGATTTTTTCCTGCACTGTTCTATTTCTTTCTGTGGTAGACCAGTTGCCATCCAGGGCTATAGAACCTGGTCTGTCCTGCTATTACCCATAGCTGGCAGGAGAAGAGGATTTGTACCTTTCTCAAGGGTATTTGCATTTAAGTGAATGTAATGTATCTGATTGGATTTCAAACTAGGTTCTCTGATTCCTCAATCTGAGCTGCTATCCATTACTCCATGGTGCCTCCTCCTTACTCCACCATGTCTTCTCCACTACACTGTTTCATTACAGTCACCATAAAAGGAATACATGGCCATAGCAGAAACTAAAGTTTTTGTATGCTTCTATCTTCTTTATTTGCATATTGAACATGCACCTTTGCATAAAATACTGACAAACACTCGACCATACAACCTCTCATCAGGATTGATGGCAATAAAAGTAGGAACTAGAATTTAATTATAAATAATTCCACTGGATTTTACTCAAATAATTATAATAGAAAATGTTAATACTGCTGTGAAAAATGAAAGGTAATCAATTCTTTTGTGAAAATTGTGTTATGCATGAAGGTAAAATAAATTCATTAATATTACAAGAAATAAAAAAACCACAGTAAAACTGAAGAAATACTGTAAAATATCAAATATGTAAGCAAGCAGATGCAAATCCACAAAATCACAGTATTTATAGATATTGATGGCATAGTTTTCAAGTTCCAAATAAAAACTTGAACCAAATCGTTTCAAAAGAGAAATCATAAATTTGACTTACCAAAATCAGCACCAACATCAACTAATGCGATTTGCTTTGTCCCTTTTGTCTTGTTTGTTTCATTGCTGCCACTACTGACAGTGGCACTGCTAGAGACAGAGGAACGAGTTGATGATAATCCACTTCCAAGTGTGGTGGGCACAGTGATATCAGCCTGAAAATAAAAAATAAATAAATCTTAACAGTTGTGCATCAATAAGCAAAATCCAGCTTTATTTATGGAACAGATATATTCTTATCCAATTTACACAAAGGTAGAGATAGGAAAATTTCATTAGAAACAAAAAAAAAGTGCTAAGTTGTTTAATGATTGGCTACTTCAATAATTAAATGTGTAACTTTTCTTTCAGGAATATTTTATAGCACAAGGAATAATGGTGGTCTAAATATTAAATGCACAAACAAATATAACTGACCAATTGATTTGCAATGCAAAGATAACGTTTATTAAAACTAACAAAAGTGAAGTTTAAAACGAGAGTTTCTTTTATTGGAAGTAAATTTTATACACAAGAAAATGTTCTTGTATATGTGATAGTATGACTTACTGTGGGTGATATATTTTTCTTAGTTTTTTTTGTTTTTTTTTGTTTTTTTTGTTAGGGGAAGCATTTACAGCTCTTTTAGCTTCTGCATGGAAAGTTCATGCCACACATTCAAAAGATAGAAAACCGAGAAGAACAGAGTTACTTTAGAGTTTTTAGTTACAGCTGCTACTAAAGGGAATTTCAGTTGCAATATAAAATCTGACATTTCAGTAACTGTTAGACAATCTCTCCACAGATCAAGAAAATTCAAACAACAGTGATGTGGTTCTATCAATGAATACAAAGAATATTATGGACAGAATATGAGAGCAAGGAGGAGATCATAAGGAAAATATGAACTACAGAGGCACTCTTACTTAGAAGTAGAAAGAGGCATATTTTAAACATTTCACCCTAATAATGCCGCTAAGAAGGAAGGAGTTACTGAGTGTGAAAAATAAGAATGCATTTCTGAGAAAGAATAAAAGCACATGATTCAGAAAAGACAGGATACAGCAATTGATGTTACATTTAGATTTTTGAAGATCTTGGTTGACAAAAAGCAAGAAGCCAGAAGAGTTCTACAAGTGAGAAGTGTGAAAAAAGAAACTATTAGAATAGAACTCCTGGTTGCATCAAGCAATTTCAACAGTAGAATGAGACTTAGTTGACAATCTCATGAATTTAAGCCAAGAGAAAAGCTCATTAGTACAATTACTGAAAATATACAAAAATCACAGGGAAGCTGTTACTGTATGGGGAAAAAGTGACTGATATTAAGATTCCAGTTCTAGACTAATAACCTTGTAGATCCTTCTTTGGATTTTGTTAGGATATATAGCAGGAACACCAGTCCAGATCTGGAAACAATATTTGATGTATGGACAAATGGTAGATTCATAAATATGCAAGATGGATTCTGGTAAGAAAAATTGTCTGGTACAGCACAGTGAACAAACCTTCCTAGCAGTAGATCTAGCAAATGATTATATTAAATCATCTCGCTATATATCAATGGAAATATGGAGACCAAGACGGTGTAAAGAGTTGCTCTCCTGGAGCTTGGTTTTCTAAGATGACTAAACAATACCAATTTAATTTTGGAAACATTGAATTTTACAAGCCATTTTAGATACTGTGTTGGAAACTGATGTCATTAGGAAAGTTGTTGACAAAGATAAGAAATAAAGTATATTCAAAGAGAGATCCACAGGGTCATCTGCATTAATGTCAAAGGATCTAGAAGAGTAGCTGTTCATGATGACTTTCATTAGGCCATTTGTTAAGAAAGATTGGATCAAACAAAAAATTTATCCAGAGAAACCATAGCCGTTTAGTGTTTGAAGATCAACATGCCAAACCTTGTCAAATGCCTTGAAGAAGCCACAGCCCAAATTTTGCCATTCTTATCTTAAGCTTGACAGACTTTTTTACTAATAAACATTAACACATAGGTGGTTGTTCTAGAGAAGCAAAAGCCATATTGTTTGTCTGAAAGAGGATAGTTGAAATTTCTAATTAAGAGAGAAGGAGAATTTACTACTCACTGGATATTGTAAAGTCAAAAGTGGGGAAACTGGGTAATCTAGTTTGTGTTGATGGTTGGCAGAACAAGGACAAAAAAAGGAGAATAATCAAAAGTTACTTAGAACAGCAAAAATGTTTTGAAGTCATGATAGCAATTCTTTTTATGTACTATGACCAGTCAGAAAGTAAGCTATTTGCTTAAAAGAAACTCTTTTTGAGAATTTTCTTTGTTAAAGGACTTGATTTATCTTTCGAATCAATTGTGAGAAAGGTTCAAAATCAACAACATATTAAAAACAAATTTAGTAATAAAACTTTAAAATATTTTCATAAAACCAACTCGAGCATTTCAAGTTTTTTTTCTTAACAACTCTTATATGTTGTTTCCCTTCAGATGTGGATGATCATGGCTCTCCACAACTTCCTATCCTTTGTAGTTGTAATGGGATATATTAAAAAGGATTCTTTATGGAAAATAAAAAAAAAAACTAAAAACAAAAGGTACATGTTTATTACAGCACATAATGAGGAAAGATTGCTTGGAGAGTTTAACACTTCACAGAACATACTGAAGGCAGGACAGAAACAATAGTAAGTTACCTAAAAAGCTTAAAAGGGGTAGAGAACCATGATCACCCATGTCCTGAATGGACACTGTACATCATAATAGAGGAAGAATTTACTTTTATATCTATTTGTCAGTTTTAAATTACAAAATATATATATATTCACAGAAATCCACTGAGACTAGTTCTTCAGCACACTCAGCAGTCTTGCTGATCTTTCTGACCCTCATATCTGTAGACCATTATCAATTGTCTGCTAGCCTTTACAGACAAAGAAACCCACACCTAACAAGATTAAAAGTGTTGCTTTCTTGTAAGATATTGCATGATCAACAACAGGTTAGTTTCTCAAAATAAACTTTTTCCCCATTTCTCTTAATTTTTAGATATTTTTTTTTCCTTTAAAGAAGATTATATCTGCTTAGTGGTTTGAGAATTCATTGGAAGCTGCAAGATCAACACTTCAGTTACAGACGCTGGGAGTGCAAGAAGAAAATCTCTGACTTCAGAACAAAGATAGGCTATGCAATTATCTCTCCTCCCCAAGAATCAATGGCAGTTCACACCCATAACATGCTTCTTTTGTACCAAGCAGACATATAATGTCTCATGAATTTATTACACATTTCCAAAAAGTCTAAAGTTCAAGTTTAAATCCGTAAGAACTAAGTTAGGTAAGTGATACATAGCTGGTAATAGTGTGTCCTCACTTATCCTTTGTCATATGTTTAATCTGGTGAATAACTCACTATGGAGGAACAGATAGCAAGTTTGTTTTATAAATCATTAGAAGAGGCATGAGGTAACAGAAATCTGGTTCTACAGAAGGATGCTGAGAATACCATAGTGAACATGTGAGTAATGTAGTTTTAGAGAAAATGGAAACAAAAATGTCACATAACTTAACATCAGGAAGAGACAGTTGAAATTCCTAGAGCACATAATGAGGAAAGAGGGCTAAGAAAATTTGATACTCACAGGACAGACTGAATGCAAAAGGAACAGAGGAAAGCAGAAAATAACCTACCTAACAAGCTTGTTGGCAGAACAGGGATTAGAAGAGATAACAAAAAAAATTAAATTTTAATAAGGGCTACAAAGGACAGGTTGTTGTGGAGAGCTTTGAACACCCACATCCTCAATCCACATAGGCAAAGATTACGATCATGAATATGATCATCTGAAAGATAATACACCTTCCAGAAAGACTCCCATTTAGGATAAAACTTTTTTTGGAAAAATAATGTCTAGAAATTTCAAATCTTAATTTTTCCTTTTTTTTTTTTTTTTTTAGTTCTTTAAATAACTAACCCAATCATTATTTACACTTTACATGCAGACTAGTGTCCTAATCTTAGATTATTATCTCAGTATTTTGGTCATTGTGCCTGATGACAGCCAAAGGTTTCAAGGCTTAAACGTTGTGATAAACATAATGAAGAGGACATTCATGTAAATAGTGTAAATCATTTCTAGGTCACTTTAAGAAAAACAATTCAGCTAAGAACTTATGGGTTTTGTTTAATTCTATATTTTTGCAATAATGTTTTCTCTGTGGTTTAGCAATATCATGTACTTGCTGCCTCTTTTTATCCTGTATGCCAGATATGAAACTATAACTCATGAGAAGTTTTACGCCCCGATGTGATAAGCATTTAATTTTTCGATAATGTAATACAGTAAAGAATCAAATCATCCCTCCATTATTATCATGCGTATCAGAGGACAATAAAACCAGAAAGCTTAAATTAACATTGGGCCTGTAAGTTGTCAACAGAGATTTGGTAACTGCATACAAAATAGAAACTATTCTCATTTTGAGGACTATAAAATTCTGCATGGCCAATTTTATGCTTTTTTGATAATAGACACTGGCAAAACAGATAAAAAGTATGCATCTCTAGAGTCCTGTATTCAACACAGAATCATTCTGTGTTGTAGGCCAGCTAAAGAAAGGCTATTATATTGAATGTCATGCCATGACCACATATTCAATATTTCTAAGGGAACTATAGATTTTTTTTTAAATTTTTAATCCAAAATAATATCTTATTTAGATATTATATTTTAGTGGATACATATGTTTGAATAGATGTCCTGTTTTCTTGAACATGATCTGTGAATCTCGACGTAAGCTGTACAGCCTAAAGCATGCTTGATCAGATGGTGGTTTTCTCTACAAAAGGAGGATACAGGTTCAAACCCTGCCAGGGCACATTTCCTTTATTAAAATTCTCTAATACACAGGCCAGTAGTTATATATTGGGTAGAGGAGGTTATTTCTTTTTATATATATATATATATATATATATATATATATATATATATATATATATATATATATATATACACACACACACACGTTGTGTATCATCTCTCTCTCTCTTTTTTTATATATATATAATCTTATAAATATAAGTAATTATACTCATCCAGAAAAACCTTAGGTGTTTTGGCTTGTTATATATTATTTTCTTAAACATTATTTTTAGTGGCTACTCATATTTGAGTAGATTAAAATAATAAATATACTGTTTAATCAATAAACAGAGCATCTACTCAAATATGGGTATCCACTAAAAATAACATTTTTAATAGTTCTTAAAAGTAGTAAAATCTGTCTAAAACTAATAAATCAAAATTTATCACTTCTTTAGGAATTACTTGTATTTTTTTAATACAGAATAAATTATATAGTCATTCCTCATTTAACAACTTAAACTGTATAATGATCCATCCTATGACTAGCTATAAAATCTCATAAAATAATTTTTCTGAAAATACAACTTGTTAGTATTTTACACTGTACAATAATGTTGATCATGATTGTTTTCTCTTTCTTCAAATTGAATCAAAATCAAAATGAAGAAATAAAGTAAAAAATATATTTGTACTGTATTTGCAGTAGGCAAACTAAAGTAACATACAGAATATAGAGCTGATTTTTTTCAAATTTGTTTATTATATTTACTGTTCAATACACTACTGTACTGCAGAAACATATACAAATAAATTAGAAATGTTAAAAATCATGTAAACATTAAAATTATCTGAACCTGGTTGACACAAAACCATTACACGTGCAGTATACCTGAACAGATGCTCAGTAAACAACCTGAACAAACAATGAAATTGCTTGAAGTGATCAATTGCCTGTCTGCTCTGCAATGCACACTCTCTCCATCATATCACCATGTCCTCTAATGGTGCACAATGTCCCACAGGTTAAGTGATGCTAGTCACAGCCTTTTTTTTGGATAGAATTTTTCCATCTCCTGTATGCTGACCATTGGCGCCTATAAGAAGCTCATCTATCTTTTTCCAGCCTTCTCCAGATGGCATTGGATTCAGAATTTTCCTTCTCTTAGACTGGTTGCCAGTATACAGGGTGTTTCAAAAGTCTATCACATTCTAAGAACTCTTATATAATGAACTACAAATGATAACATGATTGAAATGGTAGCATTTGAAAGCTAAAAATGTCAATTTAATTTTCTGCCTCTTTACAGTGTTATGTTACAGACTTTTGAAACACCCATTGTGTGTGTGTATATATATATATATATATATATATATATATATATATGGATGCTTGGTACAGTAATGGTTAGCTGCTCAAATTGAGGAATGAGAGAGCCAAATTCGAATTCAAGTCAAGTTTCGCATTCATTTACATGCTAATATCCTTGGGAAAGATATTAATCCATCTCTTTTCCTCCCAACTATGGATAAGTAGCTGGGTTTTGTAGCCTTGGGTGGTGAACAGTCTAGGAGAAGGACAACTCTGGATTTAAAAAACCTGTGGAGAATCGTTTGGGGACCTTGTGGTATACTGTGCAGCAGTTTTCTGTATTTGATCCTTCCAAATAATGAAATGTGGGTACTCTGACAGTTGGTTCTAAAAACAGAGCTGATTGACCCTTGTATGTTGAAAACAACTGGAGAATCCATAGTATATATATTTGGTTGGAAAGAAATTCTTGTTTTCTAAATAAAAAAAATTTAATGATCTATCAGCCATGAGAATTTTGTTTTATATATTTCACTGGTTTTTCATTAAGATCACAGTGAAAAAAAAAATATAGCATCCATCAAAATATTTCCTATCAGTGGAACTTAATGATTTCTATAAGTTATTATGTAAGTGTCATGAAAGGTAAATAAAATTTACCTTGTCATGTCATATGCTCATTGAACTACTAAGTCATGATTAAATTCTTTCATGTAAAGGGAGAAAAATTCGCAGTAAATTGATTCCATAAATTTACAAAAACAAAGTATTTTGTTCTGCTTTATGCTGCACATTTGTCAACTCAAATACAAAGTGATAGAATTACTAAAAATAACTTTTTGTGTGATTCTTCTTAATCATCATAAAAATAACCAATCAATATCTTTGTTTTCCCTCACTTTGAAAGTTTTTCTATGCCGATCATAATCTTCTGTGTCCTGTAAAATTATTGGAACCTACATAGAACTCATTGGACAAATCAATCAATAAACAAACTTTTGTCACATGTTACAATAGTTTCTGTCTGAACTAAGCTTAGGTAATAGCTTAATGGGAAAAAGACTTATTTATGAATATCTAGTTAGCTGTTGGTTATAATTTCAATCTCTGAAGTAAGCATTGAAATTCGAATAAAGCTAGGATCAAAAACAGCACCATCACAGAAATGAATAAATTAGGAAGAATTAACTAGCACACAATATATCCTCTGACATAGACAATCTGCTCACTTAGACTAAATACAGCGTGCAGTTTGAAATTCCCAATGTCTTACCAAATATGATAGATCTATGAAGAGAGCTCAAGTAGAGTTACTACTTTGAGTTACATTTTGAAATCAAGTGCTAATAAATTTTTTAATTCACAATTTTCAACTATTTCAGGTACTTTTAAGATAATCTAAAATATTTTTTTGAAAGACTCATTCTCTTTTCCCTTCTGATTCAAGATGTCTTTTCTTCTACCACAAAACATGTGGCATATAAGTATTTCAGGGATGTCAACAAATGAAGTTCATTGATAAATGAAGTTCATTTCTTTCTTTACTTTGTTGTAAACATGTTTTTAATACATTTATTAAGTCTTGTTTGTTTAAATTCCATATCTTTTGTCTTTACTACCTGGACTCACATGAGTCTGCAAAATAGTATGTTTTTTTTGTTTTTTTAGCAAACATCCATTAGGTTTAACACAGGTTTTTGAGTCTGTTTCATTGTCAGTGGTGTGGTAGCTCACGATGCTGTGTGACTAATCAATCACCAGCAAAACATAAGCAAATATGTCAAATTTTTTTAACCAATACATGAAGACAATTACTTATGGATGCAGCTTTAAAATAGTAGATTAAATTCAAATGAAAACACAGGGAGAAATATGCAATCTCTCAGGAAGAGGTTTCGGTTACTTTGTGGCATTTTACTATTTCCCAGGTTATTTAATGTCAGACTATTTTTGTTTTGATGAACAACTGCAGTCAGTTTGATATAATATTAAGCATGAGATGAACAGGCTTAACATCAACATTCTAGGTATATGTGAAAACAGATGACCAAACAATGGTGACTTTGTCAATGACAAACACAGGATAATTTATGCAGGCGGTGAGAAGAACAACAGAGGAGTAGGACTAATACTAGATAGCAAACATAGGAAATGTGTTCTAGGATACCACCAGCTTTCCAAAAGAATTCTGGTAGTGAAGCTGAAAGGGAAGCTTTTCAATGTAGCTATTATAGTAATATATGCACTGATGGCACAAAGCAGAGAAGAGGACATTGAATCATTCTACTCCATGCTGGACAGTGCCAGGGCTCTATGCAAATCACAGGAAGTCATCATTATCATGGGAGATTCTTATATGTAAACTAAGAGTGAAACTGTGGAAATTGAAAAAGCCTAACGCAGCACCCAAACTGCAATACAAAAAACTTTGAGTGATCTTAACCTAAAAGAAAAATACATAGACACTGTGAAAAGAAAATACAAGCAGCACGCTAAGAGACGCTTTAGTGACATCAGCAATGATATCATCCCAAAGGAGACAGGACAAAGGAGAAACGAATGGGTGACTGATGAGATTCTTGACACGATGGAAAGAAGACGGAAAACTCAGCCAAGATATAAAATGGAATACAAAAAATTACACAAGGAAATAAGGATGAAATGCAAGCAAGCTAAAGAAGAATGGCTGAACAAAAAATGTGCAGAAATGGAAAGAATGGGTACTACCAATAAAAGAGACATGCACAAACAAATAAGACAACAAGACAAAAGACATGCTCATCAACAAGCTCCCTAAAATCAAAGGATGGAATGCTCATATTAGAAAAGGAAAAAATTCTACAACATTGAAATGAGTACATTGGAGAACTCTTCCACAACATGGAACAACCAGCAATACACAAAACTACCGACAGACCTGGAATTCTGAAAACTGAAGTGAAAGGCACACTGGCCAAATTGAACAGAAACAAGGCAGCTGGAACAGACAGAATTGTAACGGAAATGCTGACAGCCTTAGATGACTTTGACATAGACACCAAAATAACAAATGAAATCTACAACAGCAGAGATATACCGGAAGACTTCAGCAGATCTATCTTCATAGCTATGCCTAAGAAAACAGGTGCAAATGAATGGGAAGTCCACTGAAAAATAAGCCTAATGAGCCACATGACAAAACTCATCATCTGTATTCTAATGAACAGAGCACGCAGCAGAATCAGCCCAGAGATAGGACAAAAACAGTGTGGGTTCATTAAAAACACTGGAACAAGGAACGCAATAGTCATGCTCAGAATGTTATCAGAAAGAGATGCAGAAGGACATGTACCTATGTTTCATAGACTACACCAAGGCTTTTGACAAAGTACGCCACAAGGATCTGAATGAACTGCTCCACAACCTCCATATATTCAGGAAAGATATCAGAATAATCAAGAGCCTATACTCGCATGCATACGTATAGGGAATGGGTTCAGTGAATACACAAAAATAAATAGGGGCGTAAGGTAAGGATGTGTTTTTCACACGATCTGTTCAACCTATACAGTAAGGCAATTCTGAGAGTATTGGAAACCCTACCAGGATTTAGCATTGGCAGGTACAATCTTAACAACATAAGATATGCAGATGACACAGTATTGACAGCAGACACAGAAATGAAATTACAAAATCTCCTACAGAAGGTAGCGATGGAGAGTGAGAAGAAGGAACTAAGCATAAACTACAAGAAAATGGAGTGCATGGTCGTCAGTAAGAGGATGAGCCTGAAATGTGACCTGAAGGTTGGAAACACTAAAATCAAGCAGACACGGAAGTTTAAATACCTGGGAAGCATCTTGACAGAGGATGGTAAGTGCAACACTGAAATCCGTAGGCATATTGGGATGGCCAAGGATACATTTCATAAGTTGGGCAAAGTACTGCGAGACAGGAGGATATCTTTGGTAACAAAAAAGAATATTGAACTGTTACATGACATCTGTCCTTCTTTGTATGGCAGTAAATGTTGGATGATTTCCTCAAAGATGAAGAAGAGACTCACGGTGACAGATGTGGTTCTACAGAAGGATGCTAAGGATATCATGGATCGAGTGTATAAGCAATGATGAGATCTTAGAGGGGTTGCAAACAAGGAAGGGGCTTATGCTTAATATCAGGAAGAGGCAGCTGAAGTTTCTGGGACGCATAATGAGGAAGGAAGGCTTGGAGAATCTGATACACACAGGCTGAATAGAGGGAAAAAGAGACAAGGGAAAACAATGTGTGACAAACCTGGATGACTTAAGCAAGTGGATGACAGAACGTGGTCTGGGGGAGGAAGCAGAGGAAAGGAACTTTTTGAGAGCTGCAAGGGATAGAGGTAGGTGGAGAGCCATGATCACCTACATCCTAAAAGGACATGGCACATAAAAAGAAAGAAAGAAACTATATATGACGACATAGGTCCAGTTTACACAAGAGTAACAAAGATCCAGTTTATGGTAATATTAGCTGTTTCCTCATAAGGAAACATTTAGCATTCATTGACTGAGAAGTCAGTGCTGCTTTCTCTTAAAACAATTTTTCAGAAAAATGTCTCAAGTCCAGTAGCTGCTATTGTTCTTTCCAGTACTGATGGTTTCCTTCCTAACCTGTTGTTTAAAATAGTATGGAATGCCAATATCTTAATTATATCATTATTCTCTCAACACATTACTTGTAGTATCCATTTTAGTTTTTGTTGCTCTTGAAAGTTCTCAGATAATGTGGTTTCTGTTATTTGGTGCAGTTCTTTGTTTGTGATTATGTAACACCAATCCATGAGGTTCAAAGAAGGATGATCTTTACTAAGATTTACATTTTTCATTACTTGAACCAAAAAGGTATTCACAGGTTAATTTTACACTGAGCAGAAAGACATTGGTCCTGTCAAAACTTATGTCATAAAGGCAGATATTCCGGTTTACATAAGAGTAAAAAAAAAAAAAAACAATAGACATAGGTATGATTTGCAGAAGAATCAAAATGGTAGACACAGATACAGCAAAAACTGGCATCTGTTTTTGGTGGAGGAATATCTCTCTGCATGGGTATGTAGTAGGCATATTCTTGACCCCAATCAACAGAGCAATTCATAATGAGGAGTTCTGTGCTTCTTTTAAGGCATAAAAAGATTCACAGGGATCACTATGTACATTCCTAAGAGGACTGTTTCAAAGGAGTTAGTGGCCAAATCTAAATGATATATGAACTACATTATTTTCTGGTATAAATGGTATTTTTTTTTTTTTTTTATTTCATTCCTAGACCAAGAATATTCTGATGTCACCATGCATACTTCTCTTGAAATCAAGTTTCTTGAGTATTAAAAACATCTCACAAAATCAATTATCATTCTATATAAAGTTTCTGGATTTGACAATCTATTAATCTTCACCTTTAAAATAAGCAGCTAGATGTCTAACTGATAAGTCTGGACACAAATTAACACCTCGGATTTATAAGATCTGATGACTACCATTGTATATATAGTAAATGTCTTTAAAATTATGAAAATATTATAAGAATGTGTGGGCGGTGTAATGCTTTATGCTGTAGAAAGTAGAATCGATGTGCTGAGTTCAAATTCTGTCTCATTAAATTACTTCTGATGTCTTTTGAAAATGAATGAATCCATCTTCCTTCAGCTCTGAATTAAATAGCACAAGAGACTGAATTTTTTTTTCTTTTTGTTAGAGCAATTGGTCTATAAGAAGGACAACTTTGAATTCAAGACCAGCCTGTGGGGAATGGGCCTCTGTTAGGCTATCTTGCCATAGACACACACTGAATCCATAGCAGCAGTTGGTATGTAGTGTCATTATAATCCAGATTGATTACAGCACTTATGATTATAATCATGAATAATATAAAGCAAAAATAATGATTCTCCTGTATCCTTAAAATGTAAAACACTTTAACCTTAAAAGGTAATTTAAAATATATTATTATACCGGGTATAACAACAAAATTGTTCAAATCGTGTAACAGAAAAACTATCCAATTGTTAGATTAAGATTTGAACCATTGTATCTTAGAAATGATTAAAGATATCTTAATGGAATTATTGGAGGTTTTATAACTCTATTGTACTCTACTTTGAGAAATAAAAATGTATAATTGTATGTTAAGGTTAACAGAAGAATCATGATAGAATCGATCATAAACAAAAATGACATGTTCATCATTAATTAATCATAGCTAAGGATCGGAAAGTCATGAAGGATTGAAATAAAGTTCAAATATATGTATATTATTCTAGGATCATTTTTTAACTTATTCAATATGATCTTTGCCCTCTCTAATCTTCTAACTTTTTGTCCTGAAATAACAAGGTGCCTCACAGGTTTCACCTATGATTTCATTTTTCCCTGCTTTTTGGACTGTCATAGCTGAAACTCCTCTCTCATGTACAAAATGTCTTATGGATTGAGTTGGATCTTTTCTAATTGATCTCTTTAGCTCTAAGTTTAAATGATGATCCCACTTCCTATTGTGACCTCCTGATCCAGTTTTCTTCTCTACTGTCTCCTCTTTTTAAAAATTATTCACTGTTCTCTTGATGGTTCTTGAATGGACTTTGAAGATGGAAGCCAGAGTATGAATGTCAGTACCATTACTGAAGGCCTGAATGATTCTGTCCTCTTCCCATTGCTCTGTTGAGAAGACAGTGGGGCTGACATAAATGATTTTAACCTGTTCTCTTTCTACCTGAATAACTCAGAATTTTTCAGTGATTCTTATGACAAATTGTATCAAGATGGCTAAACATATTATCTGAAAACCTGGAAAAAAGAAACTCAACTTTGTGGTTTTTTTTTTTTTTTTTTTTTTTTTTTTTTTTTTTTAGATATTAAATATTTTGTGGGGATGGACAATTTTGCTGTTACATCTGGTATATATCACTCTACTAGGGTAGTTAAAGGGTTTTGTTTTGTTTTTGTTTTTTCAAATAAGTAAAAGTGATGATTCATTATTTTTTTTTAATATTAATTTTTATTAGCACATAAATAGTCTCTCTAATAATCTTTTACTCAAGGAACTAATGTAAAGAAAGAGAGTGTAGAATGATAGTAAACTATTCAATGATATTTGAGATCACTGAAAATAAAATCAGCAGCCCACTTGTTTCAATAGAGAATCCCAGCTATGGAAAAAAGTGTTTGTTGGTTTTATATAAGAATAATTAAAAACTATTTAAAAAATTTGCAAATAGAAAAATTTGATTCTATCATATTTTTGTTATTATCATTGTCCTAATTATTTCTGTTGAAAGTTTTTGGCTATTTTGGATAATAATCTCATTCCATAGGTTTTTGCATTGTCAGTAGGAATTCTTGACAAAGAAATATGTTCTTTCTTCTGAAATGGTCCATGCTGATATTTTGTCTTGTTTGTTAATGAAATTTTCTCGGTCAACAAAAAAACATTAATTTCAATGATGAAACTCTAGTCAGAAATTAAAAATGTTTTTTTAATTCAGTGCAAGCATTATGAGTTACATTTAAAAAGAAATATAAAGGAATATGAACAAAACAAAATAATCCAATAAGTTATGAAGTGTTTGAAAAGTGAGTGGAAAATAAAAGATTTCTACTTATTTTGTTCAAGAAGAAAGTTACTCTGAATCTTTGATGAATATTGATTATTTACTGAACAAGTTGTCATTCTCAAATCAGTACAAACAAGTATTAAAACGGTGCCATAATAGACACAAGTATACAAGGTCTGCTCAAAAAGCATCCAGTCATTTAAATATGAAGGAAAAAACAGCCTGCCTAGGGCATTTTGTGCCATAGTTCATTTCAAAGCACTCCTCTGAGAACCACATAATTATCTCAGCCTCTTTTACACTTTTTAAAAACGTCTTCAAAGTCATCTTTCAAGCTTGCCATCAACTGCTTCTCTTTAATTTTGTCCCTGCCTGAAGATATGAAGAATCAATTTACGTGATCATTGTGAAAACAATGGTAATAGTAATGCTTTTTTTAAGTATGGGATTACCCCACTTTGTCTGCCAGGGAACTTCTAATGCTCACTAGGTGATGCTTTATAAAGCAGTATGAAAGGAAAGGGCATAAACTCTCTTTCTCTTTTTACCTATAGAATACTGTAGTAACAAGGTATGCATGTTAAACATTCCATATGGATTTTACAACTGAAGAAGACTACAAAAGCATTATGGTAATGTGGGATTACTCCATCTTGTCTGGTATGGGATTTTTCTGTAATACCCACTAGGTGGCATTGTATAAAGCAGTATAAAAGGAAAGGTCACACTCTCTTCCTCTTCTTTCACTCTTCATCTATAGAATATGATACTGACCAGATGTGTATCTTTACACCTCTGGGGTGGTGTGGAGAGAATTATCTTATAAACCCATGTCACATACAATACAATACAATACTATCAATGCACTATCTGCTGTTAAAAACACCTTCATGTGGCCATAATGATATCTTGGCTATAACCTGTGTTTCTCTAACATAAGAAATATCTCACCAAAACAACACAGCAACAAACTGATGACTCTTGTAAGAAAATGATAAGGATAAACTACATCTGATGGCCTCTGATTGGGAGGTTTTGAGGATCGTGGAAACCCCTCTTAATTGCTGTTGTTTCCAGGTTCACCATGACCCAGGGTGGTAGACCCTGTTAGGGTCCCAGTTATAGTCAAATAGTTACCACCCAAACAAAACTGGGGTCAAAACACTATGAAAGTATAAAAATTGTTATAGTGAAAGTA
Organism: Acanthosepion lycidas; assembly: GCA_963932145.1. Taxonomy (NCBI): domain Eukaryota; kingdom Metazoa; phylum Mollusca; class Cephalopoda; order Sepiida; family Sepiidae; genus Acanthosepion; species Acanthosepion lycidas. Next base: position 87,590,447 of record OZ010579.1, read on the forward strand.
CCAGTAATACATTGTCATAGTAAAAAAAAATTACCAGCAATACATTTCTCTAAAAGAGATTACTAATGCTCCAACCAAAATTAAATTTTGGCATTAAATGACCCATAAGGAGTTGATATGCCACTAAACAAACAAGTAACAGATAATCAAATGTTAAGTTTGACAAAGTAACATTGTCAGTTATTTTCTCACTCATAGTAGGCCGTTAGTAGCTTGTTGAAGATTTTTCTCTCCTTCTCTGAACCATGTCTCATCTTGTTCTGTATGTATGCATATATATATATATATAAAACATTAGGCAGCATATAATTTACATACAAAGAAATAATCACACATAGAATCAATCAGAAATATTAATGACATTAATAGTGACATCCGTCACTAGAGACATAATATATGCATTACAATACTGTTAATCCATAGAGTGAAGTGATCCTCGTCGAAACCATAGATGTCTGTAGTTTTCAGTTTATTTGATCTTAAAATGCTAACATTTTTAACATCAAATAAACTGAAAACTACCGACATCTATGGTTTCGACGAGAATCACTTCACTCTATGGATTAACAGTATTTTAATGTATATATTATGTCTCTAGTGACAGATGTCACCATTAATGGCATTAATATTTCTGATTGATTCTATGTGTGATTATTTCTTTGTGTATATATATATATAAATATATATATATATATATATATATATAAAATCAATGTGTGTCGAATTCATTTAATTCAAGACTGCTGAAATTTTCCAACAGCATACTCTTACAACCTTACGTATTACACAATCCAAAGTATATAATACAATGGTGAGAGGATACCCAACCAAATACCACTTTGAAAAAGAAATTGGCAAAAAGCTCTTCAGAATAAAAAAAAAAAAGATTAATTTGGTCCAATTTTCAAAAGTGGGTTAAGAACTTTTCAGCACCTCTTAATATATTTACCATGAATATGTTATTTTTAAAAAAACTGCTACATAAAGAGACTTTTGAAAGCAGATTTGGAGTTAGCATTTTTTATTTATATATATATATATATATATATATATACACACACACATACATACAGAACGAGATGAGACATGGTTCAGAGAAGAGAAAAATCTTCAACAAGCTAATAACCACCTACTATGAGTAAGAAAATAACTGACACACATTTTTTATTTATTTTAGTAACACAACATTTATCTGGGTAACAATCTTTTTCTTCTTAGTTATTTTGTGTAGATTACAGATGCTTCCTCTTTATTTTAATCCTTATCATTGTTTCTACTTAACAATATAAAAACAAAAAAATTATTATACAGTGACTTATCGAGTCTGATGTCCTTATCTTGATGAGGATAACCCAAATATTTAGACAAGAGGTAGAATTAAACAAAGAAAGCGAAAAACATAATGGTTATAGAATAATGCTCCAGAGATTATTGTAAAACAGCTAGCTGTATTGTACCCATAAAAACTATGGTTTGGGGTGTGTGTGTGTGCGTGCGCGTGCGCGCGCATTGCACACACACACACATATATAGGCAGCATATCTTCATTCAAGTATGAAGGGTTGAATAATCTGGACATATGTCTATTTTTTTTATTTAAATCCTATTAAGTTTTTGTCATTTCTTTTATTTTCCCAAGTACTTTCAATCTCATCTGAGATCATCTTTTGGGGTGAATTGGTAAGACAAAAAATTAAACACACAGATCATCTGGAAGTTCTCGCAAACTGTTCGAAATGAAATCACTTGTAAAAATATAATTAAAAGCTTAATCACAGTGCCTTATGAGTTGTGTGTGTGTGTATATATATATATATATATATATATATGGTTTGATGAAAAATTATCTAAATTACGCAAAAATGAAAATAACTATCACATCTCATTTTAACAGATATTTACCAAAATTACAAAATACTAAAGATTAAATTTATTCAATAAAATTGCCATTGGCTTTGACCACAGTCTAGATGACTTCAAAATATCCTGCAACTCTTGTGGATGGTCTCCTTGTTTAAGTTAGTGAATGCTGCCATAATCCTTACTTTCAGTTCATTTTTGGTCTGGGTCCTCCTGCTTTTGTGGCATGATGTAGTGTCCTGTTCCAGAAGCCACCCACTTGATCCAGGGCAGCAGTACCTCTTCAAGGCACTTAATGTAGACCACCATGTTGAGTCTCAAGCCTTCATGAACAAATTCAGGAATTCTTTTCTTATCAGAATTATCAGAGGTTGTTTTCCAATCTGTCATACTTCATAATCACCATTAGATTCACTCAACTCTTTTCGAATCTCCTGCACTGTCCTCAGATTGACACCCAAACATTCTGAAATGTTCATAATAGAGCTTCTAGCATGAATGTGAAGTAGTACAGCATGCCGCTTCCAAATTTCTGATGGAATGAAGTGTGCCAAAGTGCTCTTTTTCTCAAAGATGGTATCCTAAACAATGCACATGCACAAAATTAAAAATATAAAATGGTGACAATTTACCCATCACAAATAATTTAGAAAAAATAATATAAAATAAAAGTTTATATGAAGTTTGACAAATTAATAAAATAAAATAACTTATTCACAAATTTGAAAAATTTGATAAAATAATTAATAGACAGAACTTGTCTATATTATTTAACAAAACATGTTTGAGAGAATTCTTGCTGCCAAAATACACCTAATATCAGTGGTTCCAAAACAGTGGGATGTACTTCATTGGTACAGTAGAAGAGAATAGTAGATTAGGCAGAATGATTGAAAGAAAATCAAAGATTTAGAAACGGTTTCAAAAAATTCATATGCCAAAATTAAATCTGATTTCAAAGTTTTAAATATGGATTATAAAATTTGTATGCATGAGTCCCGTTATAAATAATTATTGAACAATTTTATCATTGTGATATTTTTTCATTGTATTAAGTAACTATGGTCTGCAAATTTTTCTGACTTCGATTCCATGGTTATCTCCCTTGTTTTTTTTTTTATTTTTAACTGTACTTTTTATCACTTCAAATTTGGTGAGGTGTGAGTAAATTTTAATTCTGAAAATGTAGGCCAGAGAAAAAAGGTTTTGGAACCACTGCCTTGTATATATTTCAAGCAAATTTATTTTTCTCTTGATTTTCTATACCATTTCAAATTTAAGATTTTTAATAATTTCAAAATATAGCAATAAAATTGAGATATTATCAGCAGGTGTTATCTTGATTTTTACCAGCAACAGTTGCCAACCTCAAGCAAAAATAGCAATTACAGTAGAGAACCATTTCATGCTTATGTGTTCACAAAATCCTCTTCAAATTCTTGTTAAGAGAAAACCATCAAGGAAAAAAAAACAAAAAACAACTTAACACTATCTTTTACATAATAAATTTATCTTAATCACAGCATTAATGAATCCTTACTCTGCATTTGGGAAAGATTCTGATAATTTATTTAGTCTCTTATGTTTCAGATAGTAGACAAAATGTACTCACCTGACTGAGGTAAAGAAGGACATTTTCACATGCCCCTGGTTCATACTGCTGGCTACACTTTACAAGTTCATTGGTAGTGTTTTCATTTAATTTTATTACTGCTCGCAATTCAATATCAGCCTGAAAAACAAAACAAAAAATTCATTTGAAAATGAATACCTACAGCCCTATAATTGTGCTTGTCCCCCAATTTATAAGTTAGCATGACTGTTATGTCCTGTCCATGCTTAATAAATAAAGGACTATTCCCCGTTTTGATTGTGTGGAAAGAGGGAAAAAGACATTACTTGGTTTCAGTGAGAAAATGTAAGAAAGAAGGGAAGACAGAAGTAAGGACAGATACTACACTTTGATCTCAGCCAAAAGGCTGAGAAGTGATTTTTATTCAAATTATATGAAATACATTATTTTGTGGCACAAGGCCAAAGTGAAAGTGGGCAGAAGCTGGTCTATAATGGCTATCCTACATCTAGCTAATCTCACTCATGATGAAATGGCAACCATGATAAAAGCACCACTATTCAGATGCATAGTATGTAACAATGGAAGCCTAATAAGGCAAGCTATCATAAATAAAATAACATAATCTGCTAAATTATTTCACTGTTATTAAGAGTTGTTATAAATGTTCATAAAGCAGGGATTTGGCTTAAAAAAAAAAGATAGAAACTGTTTCAGTAAAATGGAAAGAATTACCAAATTCAAATCTTTTCACTTGTAACCTACTTTTTAAAATAATGACCGGCATTCATCTGATTGTTATTGCAATATTTTGCTAAAGTTGTTACATTCAAATAATTTTAATGATGTGATTGTGGAATTTCTACAAATATTTTATTGTCATAGAACTCGCCATGAGCTTAATCTGAAGAATAAAGATTCATCAGAAAATTAAAATAGAAAAACTGTGAAATTTTCATGGGTCTTTCTAGTTTTATATATTAATACTCTTGTTTGTACTTATCTATCAGCATGATATTTCTGTATGGCTGAATGGTTAGCATGCCCACTTTCTGACCATGAGACCTGGGTTGAAATCTCACCATTGTTGATTTGTCAGGGAGGTTGACTTCTTGATTATATTGGCCTGGTGAGGCAACCCCAGCATGTAACACATTTAGAAAATGCTTGAAAATCATAGCACAACTTAACTGAAGCTTGGGTAGGTGTAACTATTATCAATTGAGGAAGTCAATCCTAGTATGAAGCACCACTGGAAAATGGCTGAAAACCATACCATGGGTTGATTCATGCCCTGTATAGTGTATTCATCTCGCCACACTACAGAGGTTTCAGCAGTGATTATGACTTGTGTAGCAGTTTTTAGCTGAGAAAAACATCCACCTAGGTTCAACAACCACCATATTCCCCAGATCTCAATCCTGGCACCTTTTTCCTCTTCAAAAATTAAATCCCACTTGAAAGGAATAAGATTTCAAGACATCAAGGAAATCCAAGAGAATGTAATAAGGTAGCTGCTCATTATCCTAAAAAGCAGTTCCAGGAATGCTTCCATCAATGGAAATTGCACTGGATAAAGTGTGTTGATTCAGAGGGGGACTACTTTGAAGAAGATTAAATACCAAACTCATATGTGTTGTAGTTTTCTTTTTATAGCACCACTCCCAATACTTTTTGATCAGACCATGTATGCAATTGTATGTATAGTTCATGGCTCTTGGTCAAGCTGAGAACTTTTCACCACACCATAGTGTGTGTGTATATATATATAGATATTCTGATTATCCAAATTTGAATGTATGCATTTGCACACAAATTTTTGTATGTACATATACATATTTATATACTTTTTATATATATATATATATATATATATATATATATATATACACAAAATGACTTGTTTTTGTTTTTGTCATTAGAACTTTTGCATAAGCAATTCAATTGAAAAAAACTCTAGTTTTTGAAGTAACAGAAATATATAAAAAAAAAATAACAAAGAAAAATAAAGAATCACTGTCAGTAAAATGTTCAGAAACAAAAGAGAAACACACACACACACAGTTATTTCAACAATGTCATACACCAGTTGTTTCTCCAATATTTCAAATTCATTAATCCATTAATCAATTTGCATATATTAAAACTTTTCAAAAGAAAATCACTGGCCTAATAATGAATTCAATTAAAAAAACAAGTTTTGTATTTTTTGAAAGGGGAATTTCTTGAAATTATTTAAATTTTATTTACTCTTTTTTTTTTCTAACTGCTACATAAAGTCTGAGTCAAGTAATCAATTTCTTAAATTGTTCAAATATATTCATTCAACCTGACATAATTTTTTTTTTTTTAATTTTTTTTGTAAGGAGATAGTTGAATGCTAATTCAGAATTCAAAACTAAATTGTTTCCTTTTTTTATATATATATATATATATATATATATATATAATATTGTGTGTGTGTGTGCATATGTTTGTATGTGTATTTAGATCACGGCTTTGACCAAAACAGAAAACAAACAACAAAGTTTAAATAACAACACTGGCAGAAAATATTAAGAAAGTTTTAACCTGTTTTCATTTACTTCGAATGTTACAATTTTATTGATTTTTGTGAGTTTCTTTTTAACATATTCAACAATAAAAATTAAAAGATAATAACATAAAAGTGAAGTAAAACAAAAATGTATTGGATGCTTTTTGTGTTTTTGAAACTAACATAAGGATAGGTACAGATTACTTAGCAAAGCCTGGTGACCTAATAATATAGAATTTTAAAGTACTGGTAGCAAGGAATTTTTACCAATGAACAGGTCATTACTCTTTCACTAGTAGCTCATGGTACCCCACAGAATCTCTGATATGTACTCCAATGAGGGAGCAGGAAAACTCAACACTGTCAATTCAGTACCAGAAAATTATTAAGAATTAAAACCTTAATTAGTGAATATTTTTGTCTATGATCTCAACTTGATCCCACAGAGGGTGTTGATCCCCCTTTTCTCTCCATATGTGGTCAACCCTGCCTGATTTTTCTGACTGGAAAATTCGTAAACTTAAGGAATCAGCACATATGCTTGACCACAAAAATCTCCTGAGCCGACCAAGCATAGAAATGAATACAATATGGGAACCAGTAATAAGTGCCAGAGAAAAGCAGTAATAACAAAAATTGCAATATGAACTCTGGTAAAAAAAAAAAAAGCTGGCAATGATAACAGCAAAATTTACTATATGAGCACTGGTAAAAAAAAAAATGGTTGCTGAATAAATTTATACACAAATGTCCTCAAGGACACATGGTACAGTGGATAAAGGTGTTAGTTAGATCCAGTGATGGGACACAAAGAGGGTGAGTTCAATACCTGGTTAAGTCAGTGGAGAACTTTCAGATGGGAATTAACAGGAGATAACTGACATCCATTAGACAAGGCACGTGGAACTAAAACAGTCTACCCCAGTAAGCAAAATAAAGGGTTCAGTTCGACATTCCAATCACCTGAAGAAGGCTGGAGCGTACAACAGCTGAAATCTTGTAATAAACATGGCAACAAAGATGAGGACAACAGTTCGAATAATGGAAATAGTGTACATCTGACTCATTAATTATGCACATCTTATAGTTAAAGTGTTAGAAATTCTTTGATAAATTTTTCAACAGGTCTACCAGAATTCATCACAACTAACATGTACTTTATAATAAGTGACTGATGCTTAACCTTCATATTGCTCAATATTCTTAATTCTTGAAGTTGACTATGAAATATACAATAGTAAGTCAGCTGTATACTTAAAGTTCAGCTTGAGGATTGGCTGAACAGTTGTTCAGAATAATTTTGCAATCTCTTGGTAGGTCCACAGATGTGCAGTGCATTTGTAATTTTGACCAGGTTAAAATTGGTGTAAAACCACCAACTGCCAGACAATATCTAGTTTATCTTTGTCTTTAAGGAAACATAATTACTTGTATTTATTTGTTTACCCATCAACAATTGCCAATATGTTATGTTGTCAAAACACCATACTCAGCAACATGATTGCAAAAAAAAAAAAACAATTCCATAATTACACACTTATGAATTATACTGTAGCACTTGCTAAACTTATAAAAATACTGTGGTGGCTCAGTTTTTAGATAGAGGTGCGTGTAGTGGTTATCAGCACCATTGGGATCAGAATGTCAAGTTCAGATTCAGGCTGGGGCCATTGCATTCACTTTCACACAAATAACCTTATAAAATGTAGGAATCTATTTTATCTTCTCCAAGTTATGTGTTAAATAGCAGAACAGACTGGGTAATTTAGCCCTGAGTGGCAACCTGTCTAGGAGAAGGAAAGTTCTGAATTCAAAATCAGTTAGGTATGTGTCTGACAATTTCTCCCTATTAAAAGCCTATTTGCTACAGAAGCAACATTAGCATGGTGAAGCTGTAGCCCCACTTTTCTCTTTCCTTGGTGGATACATGGGTGATGTAACAGGTAGCAGCTTGGAATTGGAAATTGGAGAGCTCAGTTTGAATTCCAGTTGAGTTAGCTATATTCAATTATACACAAATACGTTTGGGATTTGTAACTGCAAAAATCATTCTTATCTCAAAAACATTTGCTAATGCAATATTCACTCACAAAAAGATATATTTCTGCTTTAAATAACTAATAATGGGTTGATTATCCATAAAAAAAACAACATTAATCAGTTAATTACCATCTGTTTTTACAAGTATACATGCTCAACCCATACCTCAATTGAAACACATATGCACAATCCATCAGTAAAAATGCTTGAAAAATTGTTGGTTCCTTGTAACACCCCACCAAGTAGCTGAGTCCTCATGTTATCCTCTACTTTTACAGGAGTCAGATCAAGCCTAAAACTGCTGCTATATTTGGACAGGAGCTTTCCAGTCTTGTAAGTGTCTCTGCATCCTTGGGACTGATAAAATATTTTCCACCCTGTAAGCCACAGACAAGATATAGCAAGCCTCTCACTGCTCTAACACTACTTCCATGGAAAGTGCTCAGATGAACTACATTCCTTAGTTCCACCAGTTCTAACCTTCACAGATAGGACCCACTATACAAATTGTATCAAACCACTTAGATTCCCTCTGCATTGCAGTGGGGGAAAAAGCAAGCTCCACTGCTCTGTGGAAATGACTCCCAAGAGAATGTTTTCCCCAATCATTACAATCCTAACCTGTTTAAGTCTAGGGTTAACTGTTATCTTTCCCACCTATCCATATAAACTGTGCCCCTTTCTCTGTAACCCTCTACCTTGGGTGGCACCCAGAGCTCGTACAGGGTAAACTTCATTGCAAAACAAAAAAAGATTCTGATACATAAAATTTCCTTATGGAACATAGCTTAAAGTTATTAATTCCACCTTGTGTCATGATTATGCAAAAAGGATGCTAAAAAGTTCCCAGCCAGCCCTCAAAATTGGTTGTTGAGTCATTCTTAGGAAATGGGTTGGGCTGGGAACTTTTCAGCCACCAGTCATATTAATTACAAAAGAACAGAATGCAAATCTTTCAATATTAACTACTGGAAATTCAATATACACTATCCTAAAGTGGCAAGTCTAGTAGCTGTCAAATCTATTTAAAACAAACTGAGAAAAATATTTACATTCTTAAAATCATACAGGTGTTTTGATTTTAAGTAATATTTTGTTATTGTGCTTATTTCAAAATCCACATCATTTTTGACTAGTAAAAGACAAATTACCTCTTCATTGGAAAGGTACTTAAAAGTCAACTAATCAAATCTAATAGTCTCTCAACAGACTTTAATTTGACATTAATTGAATACAAGTTTTCAAGTGATAGCACATGATTCCCCATAGAGCAACTGTTGCACACATCTCTCAATTACTTTATCATACAAAAATCTACCTCATAAAAGATGTTCAATATCATTTAGTATCATGATAGGCTTTTCAAGTATTGATTTGCATATACTAAATTAAACTGGCTGGATTTATTACCTGAAAGAATATCACATTTTCTAGTAGCACATGAGAATATCCTGAGAAAGCAATACATACATTTTTATTTATGAATGTAGGATAAACTTATTAAGAACCACTGACACTTTGCAATCTCATTCCAGTAACAATAGTTGTGCTGTTAACCATTTAAATCTGAAAGTGTCCAAATGTGCCTCCAAGTTTTATACATTATAGTCAGGATGTGCCTGAATGTTCCGACAATCAGGTAGAACTGCATTTCACTTTACAGCATTAACATCAATCATAAGATCAACTTTTTGGAAATATACAACTTTGTAAAATCTGAAACCATACCTTCCAATCAGCAATATCAAGGAGGCTAAATTATCATTTGATTGATTGATATTTTATGACTTATCAACCCTTTGCAGGTTATTTAAAACCAGAAAATATTTTTTAGATTATAATAATGTTTTTGGAGATAATAATGATATGGTGATACAAGTCTTACTAACCCATAGCTGAAAAGAGGTGGATTTGTACCTTTCCCAAGGGCATTTGTTATTAAGTGAATATAATAAACACAATGGGAATTGGAACACAACTCTTCAAACACTTTTTACCTCATTATATACCTAATAAATTTCAACCATCTCTCTATGATTCCAAGTATAAGTGTCTTTTTTGTTTCTATTTTATTAAAACTTACTCATTGTTCACATGACCCATCCATGGTATTCTCAACATCATTCTGTAGAACAACATCTTAGCTGCTTGAAATGTTCTCTTGTGAAGAAATTGTCCATCATTCAGTCATATGGAAGAACTTTTTTTTGTTTGTTTCTAATATTTTCCTGTTTCTTAATACTTGATTAAGTTTTACAAGAACATCTTTTGCTATTCTAATGTACCCTCAAATTTCAGTGTCACATTTTGCATCATCTATCAAAACCCAGATAGTTATATGCTTTTCCTTACAACCATATATTCTGTCTTCTTACAATTGATATATAGTCATTTCTTCTCACTTTACTACCTCATCTAGGAGATCCTGAAGTTTTCTTACTGTGTCTTCAGCCTATTTTATATTGTTATTAAATAATATAATGAAGCCTAGGAGGATCTTGACCTCCCTTACGATAGCCTCACTTTAAATGTTGAATAAATTCAGTGAGAAGAACCACCATTTGCTTACATCCTCTTTTCTTTTTCTTTTTTTTTGTTCTTTTTTTTTTGTTCTTCTTCTTTTTTTTGTTATTCTTCTTTTTGTTGTTATTCTTTTTTTTGTTCTTCTTCTTTTTTTGTTCTTCTTCTTTTGTTGTTCTTCTTTTTTTGTTGTTCTTCTTTTTTTGTTGTTCTTCTTTTTTTTGTTGTTCTTTTTGTTCTTTTTTTTTGTTTTGTTCTTTTTTTTTTGCTTTGTGCTTTGTTCTTTGTTCTTTGCTTTGTGCTTTGTTCCTTTTTTGCACATATATTCAATTTCTATCCATATACAGGCGATTTGGTCCCAGTATATGTTCTAACATCTTTCCCAAATAAATCAAGATTTCCTAACAATCTAAACAGATTCTTGTACCCTATCTTAACAAATGCTTTCGCATATACTATGAAACAAGTACATATTCTTCTGGGCTTGTATTGCTCTCTCTAAAAGCATTCTGACCATAAATATTCTTTGAATGTTGCTGCCGCATATGATCCGGTGCTCCTGATATATATTTAAAGATTTTCAATAAGATCCAAAGAAGAATCAGCAATACAATAGGTCCTAACCTGTCATCTTGGTTTCAGTCACTTTCTCATCACTACAATGAAGCTTCCCTGTGCCTTTTTTATAATAACTTTCATGGCAACTCTCCCCTATGCCAAGTTTCTTTTCTCACACTTCTCAGTTGTGGAACTGTCTTCTGCCTCTATGCTTTCCAGCCAACTTTGATCTTCAAAAATTTAAATACAATGTCAATAGTTATCTAATAGGTCATTTTTATTACTCTTCTATTGCTGTGACTTAATAATGTTTCTCTTTTTCTTATTCTTTCACACTTAATAACTCCTTGTGTCTTAGTGGCTTTACTCCCTTGCATGGGGTTAAATGTTTAAAAAAAATACAGCATTTCTCATTTCAGTGTCTTTTAAAAACTACTGTTCTTGTTCTATTCTCAATCTAATTCTGCTTTATGCTCTATTCACCTGAATTCAGATTATTAGCTTGGATATCTGACTCATTAAGCTGATTGTCAGATGGAGCATGCATTCATTTGCATCTGACTTCTTAGGCATTTTATGTGGCCTGATGAAGAACACCTCACATGTCCTGTTAATTCTTTTGATCTTTTGTACATACTTTCTTTATACATGAAACTCATTTTTCTTCCTATTTTCTAACACCTTTTCTTGATCCATTCCTCTTCAGTTGCATTTGTTTTTAATTCTTGTGAATCATGACAATGACTGGAGTAAATATTAAAGCTACATTCAAGTGAGAAAACTTTATCTGACAATGGCTTTGAACTTGCCCCAACCCACCATCACCATCAAAACAATATTAAAACCTGATCCTTACAGATACAATCTTTAATGCACAAAAAAATCCTATCACAATGTTCACTTTAGTGTAATACAATCAAACTATTAACAGTTAGCCGACAAAGGGACATAATTCCTTGACACAATACCTCAATATCAACTATATGACACTCTTAAAGTAGCAATAATTAAATGAACTCGCAAATACAATCTACTTGAAGATGTATTTAATATTCTGAAGTTAGGTTTAAAGGAATTCAATCCACATTTATATATACCTATATATAATTAGGTGAGAAAAGTCTATCTTCAATAACCTACTAACCACTTATTATGAGTGAGAAAATAACAGACAATGTTACTTTGTCAAACTTTTAATAGCATTTGCTTACCTGTTTCTTATTTGTTTAGCAGCATGTCAACTCCTTATGGCTCATTTAATGCTAAACTTTAATTTCTTGAAAGCATTATTAATTTCTTTTACAAAAATGTATTGATGGTAATTTTTTTTATTATGAAAATGTTCTGCTGGTATTTTTACTATAAAAATGTTTATCCTTCCATAATGTTTTGACCGCAGTTTTAGGGCTAACTAGTTTCCCATAGCTGAGATCGTAATATGTTTTACCACCCTCAATCAGGATGTACCTGAGAACAACAGCAATTAAGAGTTGGTTCCATGATCCTCAAAACCTCCCAATCAAAAGCCTGAATGTACTTTATCATCATACTCAGGATGGTTGAAGTTAATTGATAGAACTCTTGAGACTCAGTTTTATGTCGGACACTATTTTACAGATATTGTGGCTGGACAAACTACCTACTACTAAAATTTATATATTATAGTTTCTGATAACAAAAACAGAATTGAAAAAAAATATTCTAAAATTGCTGACCACACAGAAGTAGGGTTGCAAAATAAAAGTCTGAATTTGAAATCTCTCTCTACCCCAAGAAAAAGAAACATTCCCATCAACTACAGACCACATTTGTTTAACCAAGTACAGTCTTTTCTAAATATCCAACAACTGAAAGATACAAGAACTGCAGACCCCACCTTCAATGGGAAGTTCCCGGAGGAGTAGAGAAAACAACAAAAGATGCAACTATATATGTTGGCATCACTGTAAATTTGGTGCAAAAGCAAAACATAGTTTACAATCTTGGAGTTTCACCAATACTAAACAACATGGAAACAACAATACCAGCCAGTAACAGAAACATCTATCACTGGTATAAATGTACAATGTTACCTTTTTTAAATAAAGTAGCAAATAGCAGCTACTTTCCTAATTAACACAGGAACTGTAGTTACAGTCATACCATGTGCATGCAAACATCTTATCCTTGAACCAAATAAGCAACAATCTGCTTTAATTGCAGCCAAACAGATACTTATAGAAGTATGATTTTTATTGTTAACATCAGCATGTCAACTGTCTCCTGTCCTATTCTCATGGCAATTTCCTAGCTTCTCTGTCAATATGAAAAACATGGTTAAATAATGAAACAAATATCTAAATTCTTGGAATTCACAATCAACAAATCTTAAGGGAAATTAGTGCAACAGCATGATAGAGCACAAATTTCATGGGTGATTTAAACAACTACAAATAAATGAATCAACCATTTTAACACACAGTCAAATGAAATTGATTAGTATAAAAATGTTATTTTTAAGTACTATTAGTCTTTGTTTTAATAATAAATGCTTAATTGTCTTGGTTGTTTTTTGTACATGTTCTTTTAAGAGAAGTTTATTTTTAGAAAGCTAGACAGTTTGTAAAAAACGTTTCATGTGTATCTTTTTAGACTCGGCGGTTAAAAACTACCAAAATCATTAAGGATCCATTTCATAATTATGGAAAATATTTTTTTTTTATATACTGACCAATGAGAGACATGGTCTCAAGCCCTGGTAAGAACCTGAATAGGGGCCTTGTGTGATCCTCTTTTTCCCAATAAATGAACTCCAGTTAAAAACTAGAAGGCATTTTGACCTCAAGAAGAGAGCAATAAGAAGGTATCTGCAGAGAGTCCCAAAGAATCTCCTGAGATTAGACAACAAAAAGCAACAAAGGAATTCAAAGAAATTTTCCCAAAAGCCTCGGTGAAATACAGACAGTGTAAATATAAAAATGTCATGTCCCAGAGATGCACATGGGACAAAGTAAGTTTTTTCAATTTTTCTAAACTGTGGCTGCACCTTTTCTTTTAGTGCCTTCTTGAATGTGTTTTGTCCTTTTGTCATTTTCAAAACTGAATCCTTGTCTTTTTCTAAATTATAATCCTTTTTTCCATTTTCAATGCTAATCCTTTTTTTATAATATATCTTTAAATGTTATCCTACCTTAATTATTTATAAGGCCCACAAAAAAAATTTTTGTGCAAGAGTCTTATATGTAAATTTTTGCATTTGTATTTTTTCCTTTTTCTATATACTGCATTAAATTTTATCCCTTGAAACTTTTTACACAGTGGTTTGAGTCTTGATTGCACCCTATACAACTTTCTATTCCTACTAACTAGGTTTTTGTGTTTGGCACAAGAATTTAGATTTTGTAGGGAGTTAAAATTTTTATATTATAGGCTATTGAACAACCACTGTATTTACCACAATGTAGGCAGCAGCCTTGGGTGTACCAAATTGTCAAAAGCAAGTTTTAATAAAATGCTGCCTAAGAGAATTATCTGATTACCTGAAAATCCATATGCCTCAATTCTGCACTTAGTCCCCTACATGAATAAGAATGGTTTTCACCTATGTGTTTATTTCTGAAAACAGAATGCCTCATTAATCTCTGATTGCTATCCTGTTCTCCACATCTCTATCTGGGAGCTCACACTTTTCTAAAATAGACTTTAATAAAAGCCTTCTCCTAAGGGCCAGCAGCAGTGGAAGAGAATTCTAAAAACAGCAGTCAAGGCACCATTTGAACTCTATAAAATCATACAGATGCCCTTCATGTTACAACAGCAGTATAAACCTTGATTTGACAATGATCTTCAGTGGGTTAATATGTTTATGTGTGAACAGATAACATATTAATAACCAGTTAATCTAGTAAAAAAAAAAAAGCAAAAGAAAATCTCAATTACATCAGTTGTTTTAAAGATAGCCATACTTAAACTTTAAATGTGGAGAAATGTGTTTAGAGCCACTTAAGCCAAATCCCTTGGAAACATATGCAAGTTCATCCTTTCCAGCAATCCCGCATTTCCCACCAACAATTTCAATAAATCAATTGCTTTAAATTTTTGGACTGAAAAATATTGATTTGAATCCAACTGCTGATGATTTCTTTTAACACTGACCAATTTTCTTAAAAAAGAAAAGCATCAGACTACAACATGACACACTAAATGCTTTTGAAATGCAGCAAAATCAGCACTTAAAGATTATCCCAAATTAACCTACAGCCAAAATATTGGAAAAAAACAAACTTTCTTCACTTCAGTTGTTTTCAGCATAGTGATCATAGCAGTGATAAATCAGGAGATTGTTTTTATAAAAAGACCTGTTGGCTTTTCTTTAGCCAAATTGTGTAAACAAAATATAGCAATTTATCAAGAGAACTGTTAATCATATACATGATAATCAAGTACTTCAGATATTTATTTGAGAGAAGACATTTCATAATTCACAAAAAAATCTCACTAACATATATGCAGATTATATAGTCACCTCTAAATATCTGGATGACTAGCAGCTGATCTCTAGTAATGTAACATGCCCACCAAGTAGACCCTAAATTTGCTCCAATCATGATGAGTGGTTGTACTCTGAAGGAGGTTCCTTGCATCAAACATCTATTAGGTCTAAAGCTCATTCCAGACCCCAAATAAAACTTGTATATTTGTATCTTTACAAGAGGCAAATGTAAGCAAAAATGGAATATTGCTGCCATATCTGGACTGATGTTGTCCAGTACTCAGCTTCCAGCCTTTACAGAGTTTAAAACTAATTACACTGCCTTGTCAGTGATGAATTATTTTCTACCCTGCAATCCATATCCCATACTCTATTGCTATTATTATTATTATTATTATTATTATGGCAAATGTTCAATCAAGCTACATTCCTTAGTTCCACCAACTAGGTTGTGCCATACCATATTCACAGCATCACATCATCTCCATTCCTTTTGTTATTCTTTTGGTAACGAGTAAGTTCCACCTGAACGGCTTCTTCCCTTGTGGAACAGACTCTTAAGAGGATGCTTTCTTGATCACTGCAATCTCAACCTCTTCAAATCTAGGGTCAACTGATATCTATTCTATATATCCCTGTAATATACACCTCTTACTTCCTTCTTCCCCCTCCCCCTCCCTTATGCTCTTACAACAAAATCTCACTCAGTAAATGTCTATCTTGAATGGCTCTTGAGCCTTGTATTTGTTGAACTAAAGTAATAAAAAACAAACTCTAGCAAATATACACTTAGAGAAATTAAGACCTCTGGAATACATCTCATACTTCTCAACAAATATTCTTCTTCTATGTGCCATGTTCCTTCACAATTAGCTCTTAATATTCTCTTTCTGTTATCTCTCCTAAATTCTGTTCTACCATTAATTTACTCAAGCTCACTAGGCAGGTTATGCATTGTTTTCCTCTGTCCTTCTTGCCTTCAATCTATCCTGTGAGTATCAAATTTAGCTAGATGAATCTACTGATACCTTTATCAGCTTGTTATGAATCAATACTAGTACAGAACTCAGTTCTTTCTTCAGGGTCTGCAATGCTGCTTTTTGAGGCTCATCCCAGATTTATTTTGCTTTTTTCTTAAGAAGCTCTCGGAGTGGTTTTGGTAGTATCTACTAGGTTCTTAGCAAATTTTCCAATTCTGATTTTACCATGCCCAGTACGCATCTTAGATCAGACACATTCTCTGGCCTGGGAAGATCCATAATGACTTGTACGTTTCCTGGATCTATTTGGATTCCATCCTTTGAGATGGTGTGTCCCAGAAACTTTGTTGGTAACAGAAAACGCACACTTATAATTTAGTGTGGCTCTGAAGTACTGTTTTTAACTGCTGGTCATGTTCCTGCTGGTTTTGTCTGCTTATGAGGACATTGACTGTGTCACAGATGAGCCCTAGTATCCAAGATAAAATGTGTGTCATCCCCCTATGAAAAATTTTGGGCCCAGAACTTATCCCAAATGGAGGCTGTTTGAAGTAGTACCTCCCATATGGTGTTATAAATATGGTAAGTTTCTGTGATTTTTCATGGAGGATGATTTGGTAGAAACCACAGTTGCAATCGGGTTTGCTAAATATTGTGGCTTTGTTGAGTAGCTGATCTGTAGTGGGTAGAGGTAATTTCTCCCATTTTATGCTTTCATTTAGCTTAGAAAATCAACACACAATCTTATATTATAGTAAGCTGTTTTTTTTTTCTGTGGCTAATGTGGTGCCCACATATTCAATGACCTTTATTTCATGATGACAAGGTCCATACAGTCTTTTGTTTGTTGGTTGGATGAGTGGGAAATTTTTCATGAAATACCAGTCCAGAACTACAGTCACATCTGCACTCATATCTAGCCTAGCCTAACATTGATGGTTTCAAGACAAACTCCAGTGATAACCTTGACCATAGCCTGTCAATTTGAGTTACTGTCCTTGCTGACCACATGTATATTTTCCATAGTAATTCAACCTAGAATGCGTAAAATCTCATCTTCCTCATTTATTTTTCTCACTTTCTGTTTGTCATTCCTGTAGACGAATGCATTGTGTCCTTCCTGTGAACATTCTGCACTGTGTTTATTTTACTGAGCAGTCATTCCTATTATGGAACAGAAATTTCCTGCAATATGTACATTTGCTGGGCATCATTTTCGACTTTAGCTATTTGGAGAAATTATTTTTACATTTTCTCTTTGTAACACAGTTAATGTGAGAATCGGCACTGGAGGGAATGGTCTGTGTCTGTGTTTTTTGGATGTCCTGTGAATTCTGCCTATTTGCACTTGTCTTAGTAAGCTGTTTATCTGACAGCAGCTTCTTGCTTCTCTCTTGCAGAGGTTTCTCTAACCCCTATATTGACCTGTTCCCGAAAAAGCCTGTCTTGTAGCTCTCTGAAATTGCAGTTCTTTTCAAATTGTTGCAGAGCAAGCTATATAGCTCTCAATGCTTTCTTCCTTTCAGAGATGCAATTTGTAAGACTCATAGGTTTTGTTTGAGGAACTTTTTGTAAATGAAACAAACTTCTTAATCACTATCCCTAGGTCTATCTTGTTTTCCTTGCTGTCAAACTTCAACACATGATATACATTGTAAGCCTCCTCCCTGATAGTGACTAAGAACACAGATGCCTGGTAAGAAGTTTCTGATTCCCTAGACAACCTTCTGGCAATGGAATAGCTGAGAAAATTCTGTTTAAATTTTTTTCCAGTTGTTAGCATCATTACCAACAAGACTCATTCTTTCTGTGGGTGGAATATTGGCAGAGAATTGTTTTCTGTCTATAAAGGTCATTTCAGAAATTATACACAATGTGGTAGAAAGAAAAAATATTGTATGTACAGTTCTTTCTTTTTTTTTTTTTTTTTTTTCTTTTGTTTGGGAATATATTGATTCCACATTTTTTCTTTCTTTTGCAAATTATTTAGATTCATTAATACTTTTTTTTCGTTTAAACTGGTCTCCACAAATTTCTAACATCATGTAATGTCACTGACTGGGTTTTAGTAAAAAAAGATGAAGAGAGCAATATATCATAATAGTAGTTTATTGCTGTTCATACAAAAACTGCTGACTAAATGCCAGGAGATGTAACTGTCCCCTGGGACAGATGAAACTTAAGAAACATAACGCTACAGCATACAAAGGAAAAAGCTATTTAACCACAGCCAATGAGGGGAAAAATAACTCTGGCAACACAGTTTTATTACTACTAGTAATAATAATAACATTAAGTTTAGCTATCTGTTCAAGCTGATTTGGTTACTAAGGCATCCAATCAAAGTTATTGAAACAGAAAACTAGAGAAAAATGAAGCTTTTGAATAATGAAAACTTCATTTTTAATTCTTACCTTTTTTTATTTTTATTTATCATTTGCTACTTGATATTGTTTCCTTCTCTAAGATCAAATTAGATTTCCTTTACATTTCCCAACATATGCAAAATTTCAGCAACTAACATAAAATCTGCTAGTATGTAGATAGAAATGTTCATAATGTGCAAAAAGACCTTAACTTTTTTCAATTTCTTTACATAACTCACACACATATAATCATATGAACATTATGTCTGCATAAACATATATAAAATATGGATAGCTGCAAGTAAATAAGCATTCATATTCACAAACATATGTGTGTATGTAACATATGTATATAAATAACATTTTGAGTAATATATATATATATATATATATATATATATATATAAAAAAAATGCTCATGAATATATGTAAGTATACATACAATATTTGTGCTTGTGTGCATATATAAAAAAAAAAAAACAAGTGTTTATTTTTAAAAGACGTTTTGCAAAAAGAACTTATTTATAAATTATTCAATGACAATCTTGCAAAGAAATGTTGACATCTTTAAATGACTAAAACATGAAACAGTTCCCAGATGGTCATAAAAGTAGCATTTAAAAAAGAAATTAAATATAAAATAAACCTTTGAGACAATTTTTCTATTAATTCCCAAGAAGAACAAACACTTTCATAGACTGCATACTATCCATAATTAAATAGCAAGCATGCCAGATAGCATCAGTAGACTTGTCCTTACCCAGATATAAATAGGAATAGTTTGAAACATTCATCAAAGAATTTAAGTTCTTAGGCTTGCATTCAAATCTAGATGAAAATATAAACAACTAGAGAAGCTTCCAAGAGTATGTTGCCATAGGGCAATCATGTGTAAGCTAGTCTGATTGACTATCATTATTGAACAGTGAATTTGATCCTTAATGAGTGCTCTAAACTTATAAGTCTTATGCAAAAATTAAGCCTCTCTGTGGTGTAATGAGCTATTCTGGTTAATCATTAGTAATGAGTTTTTCACAAGGTGTCACGTACTTGCAGCTAAACTTTTTCAGAGCTTAATAAAAAATAATGAGGAATTCCTGCAATTTGGTCCCAATAGGTGACTGAGAATGAAAACAATCAACATTTTATTTGACTAGTTTTATATTCATTATTATCTAAAAATTATTTTAAAAATGGTGTGTGCATTTTAAGTGAAGGAGCTGCACAGACCAAAAACCAACATCACAACATCCTGCTCAGGGTACGATGACAAGGTGAGGATCCAGGAAATACAGGGAATATCTTTCTCATTTGTGCTTAATGGTTCCAATTCAAATTCAGACTTTTCTTTCTCCTACACTGTTAACATCCAAGACTAGACAACCCAGTCTATCTTGTGACTTAATCCATAGCTGGAAAGCAAAAGCTTGGTTCATGCCTTTCCCAAGAGTAAAAGTGACGGTAATAGACAAGGCCAGAATTTGAACCCAGCTTTCCAGTTACACTGTCCACACCAATAACCATCATACTACCCATACATCTATTATATTTCATAATTAAAGGGGAGATAACTAAATACCAAAGCAGAGCTTGCTGTTTATGCATTTGGTTATAGCTATATGATAAGCCAAAGTGTTGATCAAACTCTTTCATCTGTTTCTAATGAGAGTACTAAAATATTCATTTACTTGCATTGGTAAAGAACTGGACTCTTGTGTCAAATAGATGGAATGGCTGATACAAATTTAATCCAGATATTCACATTTACATCCAAACTAGACAAACTTAATATTTTTACCTCCAAATAACTTCCTATCCTTTGTAACTCAAGGCAATGGTTTGTTCTCTTACTATCCCTCACAGTCCATATTCTGCTATATATTCACACAAGCTCATCAAGTAAGTTACTTGCTGTTTCAGTCCTGCCACTTGCATTCAATAGGACCTGCAAGTGTTATTGACCAAGCTGTCTGCAGAATTCTCAGCTGACTCTTTCTGATTTTAACATTTTCCTTAAAATTTCCTCATTGCTCATATGTACAATTAACAGTATTCTTTGGTAGAACCATATCTCTGATGCCCCACATCTTTTCATCATCAAATTTGAAGAAATTATCCTGCATTCATTGCCATATAGGAGGATTGATATTACATAGCATTTCAGCACTTTATTTTTTTGCTTTTGAGAAAATCACTTCTTAATGTTTTGTATAGTTTTTTGAAGGAATCTTTTGTTATTTCAAGGCAGCTTCAGATCTCTTTGTCATGTTTCAATCATCTGTTAAAACACTTCCTAGATATTTAAGTTTCAAGACTTTCTTAATTCTGAAATCTCCAATTCATAGCTCACCTCTTGGGCTATTTTACCTGTTAAAACCAGACATTCTGTCTTCTTACAAGTGATAATTCGTCTTTCTTTTTCTACCTTTTCTAAGGAAATTCCTAAAATTGTCTGTGTCTACCATCAACACAGTATCATCTGCATATTTTATGCTGTTAAGATTGTTCCCACCCATAATAAATACTGGTAGTTCTCTTAGGATCACCTTGCTGTATAGGTTATATGAATCTGGCTAGAAGAGATATTCTTGTCTTATTCTCCTTCAAATGCACAGAATTGAACCCTTTGTCTTAGGCTGTTTTTTTTTTTTTTTTTTTGTTTTTTTTTTTATTTTGCAATAATGTCTTATTTGAGCTTGTGACAGGTCATTGTGTAAATTAGCAGAATGTAAGATAATAGGTATAACTTGATGAAAGGGATGTGGTCAGATGGCTGGGGAAAATATTGGGTTTTGAACCTGCTGTTGCTATTGAACTTTGTTTTATAATCACAGATGGCACTTAGACAAAATGTAATAAACTTGTTTGCTACAAATATCTCAATTCTTTCATCCAAAACAAAAAGTACATAAAAAAAAACATTCTTTTTACATTGTTTCGGTTGTTGTCCTCATCTTTATTTCCATATTCACAGCATTTCAGCCATTTTCAGGTGATATACATTGGAATTTTGAACCAAACCCTTTATTTAGTCCACTGGGATAGATTGTTCTAATTCCACATGCCATGCCCTTTTCAAATATCTCAGTTTCAGTTAATTCTCTTTATTAACTCAACTCTTTGTTCAGTAATCCAAAGTGTGACGAGTTCAATATCAGGCCACAGCAGAGGGAACAAAACACTTGGAGAATTGAGTTACTAGAGGAAATTAACTGAAACTGTGATATCTCAAAACAGCATGGCACATAGAATTAGAACAATCTACACCAGTGAAGTAATAAAGGGTTAAGTTCAAAATTTCAACATGTATCACATGAAGAAGGCTGAAATGGTGTGAATATAGCAATAAAGATGAGTACAACAGTCCGAACAATGTAAATAGTTCCAATACCTCATCTCAGAAGTATAGACAGAAGCATTCTTTTATTGGTTTATCATGTAAAAAATAAATTTTTCTTTGTCATTTATCAAACGCTTCTTTATTAAAACATTCATATTATTTCATTTAAATGGATTGTGAAAGAGAAATATTTGCTGTTCTAACAAAAGGGCTCTTATTTTCAATTATGCCACAAAAACATCTAAGAATACAAGCACATTCATTTTCATTCATTATCATTAGTGAAACATAATGAAAAGTACTGTATATAACTTTCTTAAATATACCAAACTTTTCACTGTGATTAGAAATGTTTATTTAAAAATGTTAAAACATTTCACTGATGAAGTATGACCCAAACATTATTTTTTGAAGAAAAAAAAAAAAAAAAAAAAAAAGACTAAAATAATGAAGGAGATGAATTATTACCAAAAGAACTACATTACTCTTCTAATTAGGAAACTTTGAAATAGTAATACTTCTGCATCTAATTTCTTCATTATTATAGACTCTCTAAATTACAAAGCAATTAAATCTTCATTTCCAATTCCACAGTTTATGTTGAACAAATTCAAAACAAATTAATTGCAAAACTCATGCAACAATTAAAAGAACACAAAAAATAATTAATTTATGATTGACAAAACAATTTTTTTTTTTTAAATATTTATGCATTAAAAAAGATTTTCTTAAAGAATTTTGGAAACCTTCCATGACGATTTCTATCTGAATTTTTTAATGTTTATCTGGAGTGAAAACATTAACTTAATGGCATGTCAGTGAATTCCTCTTTCTTATTTTTTTAAGATTCTGTGAGGAGTGAAATTGAAAAGTATTTATTCTCCTCAAAGAACCAGTGTTTCTACCTCTTCATTCTGATGCCAAACAAGCAAAAACCTTTTGTCTTTGAAATAAACAAACTTTAATGTGACAAAATCCGAGCTGTAAATTGTCTGTATTGGATTCTAAGAAGACATTGAGCCTTCAATACAAAGAGAAATACAATCACTTAAGGGCAAAAGGAACATAAAAGTACTGAGTTGTTCTTATTTATTACAGAATATTCAAACTTTATACACATTCATACTTGATGTTAATGTTTTGATCTAAAGTCTTTTATCAAGTCAAAAAAAAAAAAGGATAAAAGGAAAAATCCCTCCTCAGAAATTCAAGCTAACATAAATTGCCATATTTTACAGTCAGGTAGTTTGTTTTTATAGCAACAAGATGTTCAGGTGAATTTTATATTCCAAAGATGAGTAGATAAGAGATTTTATTTTCTTCTTATCTATTTCAGACATTAACCACCTGAAAAAAATCAAATCACAACTGATTGATTTCCATTTGTTAGCAGCTCCTGAGAAAAATGTACAAACTTATATAACCTACTCTTTTTTTAATACTAAATTTCACCCAATGCAATTCTTGAGAGCCACTCAAGATAGAGGGTTACAGTAAAATTGTAATGACAAATGAGGTGTGTGATATGGATGGAATTGATGGTTACGAAAATGCAGAGGACAGATAACAGTTGACCATTGAATTGACATTTCATGATTTTAGTATTCAGGGATTGTGATCTACTAAGTGGCAGTTCTGTCTGAATAAAATTTTCTTCTTCAGAGAAATCAGGGTGATTTGACTCCATGGAAGTGGCATGGCATGTCCTCACTATGTATAAGGCTGCAAGAGAACAACCAAAAATGACAAAGTACTGCCAGTGAGTAAAAAAAAAAAAAAAAAAAAAAAAAAAAGCGGACAAGATATCTTAAAAAAAAAATTTCTGTTTTGCTGATATAATGTATTGTCCTGGGTAAGGGAAGCAATTTAATGACATAATCAAAATGTTGACACACCACACTACTTTAAACAAAAAGTTAAGAAGGAAACCCCCATCAATACTAGAAAGTGTGATAACAGCTACTGGATCTGAGAAACCTATTTTACTGAAAAATTGTTTAAAAAAGATTTTATAAATTTCAACTGAAAGCAGTACTGACTGTTTGGATAATGAATGTAAAATATTCCTTTATATATAAGGAAATAGATAATATTACCATTGTCATTAATAGGGGTATTGCCATAGATCTATTAATAATTTTGTATCACCTGTGAATGATTTCAAGAATCTGTTAACATTGCAAACAGGTAAAGACTGTTTAAAATCATAATATTAGTTGTTATTCACTGATGCTAATAATTTATATCTGACTGGAGACAAAACAGAAAAAAATTTCTCTCATGTTTAATACAAATTACAATTTTGGACAAAGATTCTGATGCAAAATTCCTCAAATTCTACATCATGTAAAATATAGTACTTAAGAAACAAAACGCCAATGTTTCTCAATTAACAAACCATTTCCTGTAATTTGATGGCATTAAAGAAATAAAGTGATTTCACCTTAAGATAAAATTCATCACAGTAAAAAAAAAAAAATTCATATTAAAAGATAAAATTAAAAACAAAAAGCCCTTGGAGTATCTATCAAAAATTCAAATACATTTGAAAGCAGCACCAATTTTGAAATGTAGCAAAACAATTATATAAATAATTCTTCACCTGAATTTTTTTTATTTCTGAAAGAGTAAGATTACATACGTGTTTTCTAAAATTCTGCTATGTGCAAATATCAACTATGATTTCTGCCTGAATTTCTGGGATAAGAAGTTATCATTACTTATACTATTTATATTCAAACTATTGTCCTCGTCTTTGTTGTTGTTATCACAATGTTTTGGTCATTGTGGCCTCCAGCCTCTCTTAGGTACATATTGATCTCAATACCAGGAAATTTTTCTTGTCGGAGTCCATCTTGTATATATACAAATCTATCATTCACCTATGCATTAAATACTGCTGCCATATGTAGTGCTCCTGCTATTCATCTAGAGGTTCTTGACAAAATCCAAAGAAAGATCTGCAATGTAATCCATCCTGACTTGGCATCTCAATTTCAGTCACTTTCTCACCAAGATGACATGGCCTCCCTGTCTTTTCTACAAATATTTTCATGCCAACTGCTCTTATGAGCTTTTATTCCCTGCTATACTGACTGCAGGAATTTAAATGAGTTACTAGATTGGCATCTAGGTCTCACCAGTTTACTGTTGAAATAGTGAAATGTAACCATCACATCTACTCCAAATTTTCTCACACTCCCCACCTGTGGAACTCCCTTACATTTACTTGCTTCCCTGATAACTACAATCTTCAAAAAATTAAATGCAACTTCAATCACCATCTTTTATCTTCATGAATCCTGTTCATATTTTGTCCTTTCTTCAATCCTCCCTATACACTCTCTTCTCTCACCTTCACTATCTGTAACTGGCTGCATACTAGTAGCATTTCTGCCTTGCTTGAGGTGAAATGATTATTTTTTTAATGCCATGTTTATGACATTGTCTTCTCTTCTTCAACCTCAGTCTACTTACATGGAAAAAGATAACACATAAAATGAGTCTCTCTCTTAGGGAATCCCTGTATCTTTTTCAAGGTAGCCTTAAACTGCATTGATACGGTGGCACCTTGCCAAACAATAGGGGTTTCGAATTTTAATGGTTAGATATATAGTATAATGGTATTATGGATAGAACAACTACATGCTATGAATACAAGTAATATCACTGACTGAATCAAGAGCAATATTTTGTCTTAAAAAAAAAAATCAAACTTTTTAGTCTGCTGTTTTTTTTTTTGTTTTTTGTCTGTTTTTAATCATGTCATCCCAAACAAGGCAATAATGTCACTAAGATGCAAGAGGTTACGGGAAGTGCAAGACATTGGGAAGATTAATAAAGGGGAAAGTACAATAAAACAACAGGGTTCAGGAAGACAAGATTTTGTGATGTTGCATTTAAATTTTTCAAGATTGTCGGTAGCAGGGAAGCAAGAAATTGGAAAATAGTTCCACATGTGTGAAGTGTAAGAAAATAAATTACTAGAATAGAACTTGTGGTTACATTTAATTATTTCAACAGTAAAATGATGAAACATAGCTGCAAATCTAGTAGTATGATTAAATTGATGCAGATGGTGTACTAAGAGAGCCGATTAGAAAAACTATCCAGAAAATATTTATAGAAAAGACAGAGAAAAGCCATGTCATTGGTGGTAAGACTAAAATCGAGATGTCAGGACCAATAATATTGCAGACCCTTCTTCTGAATCTCAAGATATATACCAAGAGCAGCAGACCAGATATGGCAGTAGTATTCAAATTGTAGATTTACAAATGTACAAGATGAATTCTGATTAGAAATATTGTCTGGCATGACACAGTGAATCAACTTTCATAGTATACCTAGCATAAAATCACTCTACTTCATGTCAGTGGATGAGAAATTATATCTATTTAAAGAAACTCAAAGCATCACTATTCAGCAGGTAGGTTATGTGTAAGGCTCCAAGTTCTACACTCAGAATTGTCCCACATGACAAAAGCCTAGTGGTTTAAAGCAGTGCTACTCAAAGAGTGGTACACATACAGTTGCTGGTACACAAGCCATCATCTGCTAGTACATGGAGAGTTTCTTGGAAACAAAGAAACAGTAATCATATTCCATGCCTGAAATAGGGTGGGGCACAGTGCCCCACATCTGACATAAGGAAGGTTCACTTGCTTGTCCATCACACACTGAAAAAAAACAACTGCTGCTATGCAACATCAGATAGATTGAGAAGCACTGGTTTAACGTATTACTTCATGAATTTGGTAATATAGTAACAGCAGGTTTAATTTCTGGGCTAGGAAGTGTGTACTTGAACTCAATGGAAATGATATGAGCAATAACTAAGCAGTACTCCAAACTTAATGAGCTACCCATAGACATGATCATGGAAATGTAAACAATCAAACTCCTGAGCAGATTAAAAAATGGATTCAGTTTTTACTTCCCTGAAGGTTACCAGGATCAACAAGCACTTGATGGAAGGCCAGAGAGAAGCACAACTGCCAAAATGTTGTGGCAATAACTAATATAAGTACACCAGTCTTGCTTCTGTAAATCAAATTTCTCTAATTCTGAAAGACTTTTAGGCTGGATGGTAGGGAAATCAGTGTTATCAACAGCAGCAGCAGCAGCAGGACACCTGATTATTGGATGTTTGGCAGATCATTACTATTATATTGCAAGTTGAACTCTCATTGTGTGCCCCACCACACATGTAGCTTTAATAAAACACAACAAATCTGTATATATACTTATGGCACTTTAAATGATGAGTTTATAAGTGATACACCCATAAGCAAATGGTCTGAAATTAGAAAGATCCATGGTGCTGTACTGTGTCCTTGTCTTGTGTTTGTTCAAACTATTGTACTAAGCCTGAGGAGTCCATTATTTTCTGTCACAGCTGTAAGTAAGTAAAAGGGCCAGTTTGTTTCTTCAAGACAACATGCAAGGTGAATTTATTTTTGAATTTTCCTTTGCTTAAAGTGGAAGTAGCAGGTCATTTGAATTCAGAGTTTTCCTTCTCCTAGATTGGTTGCCAACCAAGGCTGTAGAGCCCAGTCTATCTTGCTATTTACCCATAGCTGGACAGAAGAGAGGTATTCATACCATTTCCAAAGGTATTAACATATCAGTAAATGCAATGAAAGTGGTATTTGAACTTGGCTCTCCAATTTCCCAGTCCAATATGCTACCCATTACCCTACCATGCCTCCACTTATAGACTGAGAAATAAAAAAAAAAATTCAATATGGCTGAAATCCTTCATGTAAAGTCATATATTCAATGCCAAAAGATTTTCTTAACAAACATAGTTTCCAAAAATTAAGTTTCAGTGTACAATTATTATGCAATTTTTAATTAAAATGCAAGTGATAAGGCGACATAATACACACAAACACACACGTGTGTGTGTGTGTGTGCTTTTCTGTATCATCCATTTAGATATGCTACAAACAGAAGATGTAATGGAATGAAGAGCCATTTGTGGACAGTTGGCAACATCTGTAATTTGGATAGATGCCGACTCCAGTCGAAGGCTTATCTGATTGTTTCAAGTGGTCTGTTGTTTTCGAACCATGAGAGATTGAACAGATAAACATTAGGCTTGAGCCTCTTCCTGATTTTTAATTTGTGCCAGCAGATGAAAAGTACGTTACATTTTGTGTTGATTGTATTCTTATTCAGAAAGTGCACAAGAAGTTTTTGCATTGTTCACACTGAGTAATAAATGTGTTCTTCCTCTGACAAAACATTCAATAAGATATTAAAAGACAATAAATTTTGGCTCGGGTTCTTCTATTATAGTTTAATATTATCATGATTGGCCTGTGGATTTAGTAAAAACAAAACACTTCAAATAACTCGGTGTATGGATTGGTTATAACAAATTTAGTATAGAAGATTAGGAAACTGAGCATAGAATAGGCTGTGCTTGTCATAGTTCAACACCACAAATTTCTATAAAACTAAAACATTAACTTAAAACTATGAGTCATGTTCTTAAATAGCCTTGACAGATGAAGACTTTTATATGGATGCCATTACATGTCACCAAAATCATTCAGAAATATATAAACCATCAACAACAACATATTCTCAGATCAATGCTTAAAAATGATTTTCAGTAAATGAAGTTTATAGTTTTTACTCATGACCATTTCTCTTCAACCTTTATGGACTGTTATTACAGAATCACAAAGAACTTTATCAAATAACACAAACCACATTACTTCAAGGACTTTTATCAGCAGCAACTAAAAATGATAGCACATCTAACTCAAAAAAATATGATGACATATTGAAGACATTGACATTTCCCACTACTTCAAATAAAAGGTTAGGAAGGAAGCCTCCATCAATACTGGAAAGAGTGATAACAACTACTGGACTCAAGAAACATATTTTCCTGAAAAATTGTCTTAATAGAAAGATTTTATAAATTTTATCCAACTGTATTCCTGACTGCAATGAATGCAAAATGTTTCTATATCAGAAAACATCTGATATCACCATTTTCATATTCCCCAATTTACAACTTATAACTGTCATGTAGTCTCAGAATAAAATATTATTTGCAATCCTAAGGCAATCATTATACTGTGGTTTGTTCTTTTTATTTATATCACAATATTTCTACAAATAAGAACTTCCAACACCTGAAAAAATAACAATATCAATACATTGTAATTGTGCTGAAAAAAATTGGTATATATTTGCATCTACTTACTTATATGGAAATTTAAGGTGGTGTTACCAAAAACAGAAAATGAAATTAATACACAAATTTCAAATCCTGGATAGCAGTGTGTGTTTACTGTTTATATATACAAAAGTATGAATCTATCTCTCATGACAGGTTAGATCAAAGAGTTCGCCTAAATGTTCAACCCCTAGCTATGGGAAAATTAAAATGACAATTGGCACCCTTCATTCTTGTAAAAGAGCCCCAAAAGAAAAAACTACATTAACAATAAATCTATAGATTGGCAATCACTATGGCTGACTTGACTCATTGAGCTTGTAGAGACAAAAGAATAATATTTAGGCTATCAACAAATATTCCAATAAACTTGAGTCTACTAAAATAATACAGAAGAAAATCTGCAGTTTCCAATAATGAATATGAAAATAAAGTTGTATATATGGTAAACAACTATGGTAAACATTTATATATTAACAGACAATAAATTAATCATACACATATGGGTATTTCCAAAATTGTATGAAGATTCTGAAGAAATGTTATTTAGTGTTTACTGTTTTAAGTTTAGCTTTGTGTCAATCAAAAAAAAACCTGTAATCATGTATATGTGTGAAAGAGAGAGAGTATATTCTAATAAGAGAAAAAATGTTTGTTCCTGTACATACATTTAGAGAGAGAGGAATAAAGACTTTTTAAGAACAACTAGTGTCTTTGATGTCTCTATCTGACTGTTGTGTTGCTGAAGGTCGACAGCATTTCTTTGAAGTTGCTGTGGTACCAAATGTGTCTTTTGATGTGAATGAATCTTTTACTGCTACTCACTTTTTCAGTTACCAACTCACTTTTTGTCTTTGGAATGATTACCAGTTCACATCCTTTGTTTGTTTTGAAAATGTATTAGGAGCATTTAGTCTAGTACTCTCTCAGAAAGAACACATTATGTGTTTTCTATTATGTCTGCTGAGATCAGACCATCTCAAGTGAAGCTGTTGAGGAAAGGCACCATATCTAAAGAGTACATTCAGTGTTTATAAGTAGATCTCTAGCTTAAATAATCAGTGGAGGTAAGAGGTAGAAACTACAGTAAACTACGTATAGACAGCTTTCTTCAGGTCGACCTTTGACTTCCTACATCCTATGACAGAATGAGACTAGTAACTAGCGGTCTATCCTCTAAACAATACCTTTATATTAGGAGGAGTAGAATCAGAGGTCCACATCTTTTTTCACTTTTGTTTTGAAATCCAAAAAACCACGTCAGTGAGTATAAGAGGGACTTACGTTAGGACAAGCACTTACACTCACATGTAATCCACAGGAACAAGACCAGCCATAACTTTGATTTTACAAATACCACACTAATTAAATAAGAACATAATTCTTTACATTGAAAATACTTTGAGAGAGTCCTGATAAAAATTTTACCAACTATAAACACATGTCAAAAACACTATATTACATCACTGACCTTTATTAAATTCAATCTAACATAATTTATCTATCACAACCAATGGTTACATAAAAACACCTGGACAACTGCCAAAAATAAATTTTAACTAGGAACAAACTTATGAATGTACATTATCAAACAAATCCCACATAGACAAAGTAGAAGTCTGACACACTTACATAAATAAAGCAATATTTATGTTTTTTCAATAATCCATTATTTTTTTGAACTTCAGGATGTCATAACTTATATTAACACTGTTTAACAAGTTAAATGAACATGAAGCCCTGCTTAAGCAATGATAATGAAACAGCACAGGAATAAAAATAACAGAATTTCTTTCTTTCATTCTCCATATCTCATTCTGTAATGAAGCTTTAATAAAAGTGAAACATTTCAAATTTGTTCTTTATCCAATCATGCAGTTAGATTCAGATCCATATTTGATCAATATTCAACCCCAATTCATTCTTTTCTCTATAGAGATAAAGATTGTCAATAAAATCAAATATCAAAATATGTTTCAAAGTTTTTTGTTAAATATATAATAAAATTTATATATTTCTAATGTTTGCCAACAGTAATTTTGATAGATCGTAAATTTACAAAAGCAGTAAAAGATCTAGAATAAAGTTTAACTATGTTGCTGTAAACATACTTCTATGTGCCATGTCCCTTCAGAATGTTGACAATCATAGCTCTTCACAATTTTCTATCCTTTTGTAACTCTTAATAAATTTTGTCTTTTTCTTATCTCTTCAAAACCCTGTCCTGCCATCCATTTACACAAGCTTATTTTTCTCTATTTCTCTTGCCTTCAGTTTTGGAAAAAAATTATTTTTTTCTTGGTAAATAACTGCTAACTTTTGGATAGCTATCATAATAGTCATTAGTAATTGACAATTGGAAGAGGGTTTTCTGCACCTACATAGTTAACCCTTATCTGTCTTGTAGCCCAGAGTTTTCAGATATATCCAATTTCAGTGACTATATTTTTTTAAGATAACTGTAAAAAAAAAAAATGTGCAATAGGAAAAAATATTGGGGGGGAGTCAAAACTTTGGTTTCTAGATCAGAAGAAAAAGAACATTTTTTTTATATTTTTTTCATTAGTTTACTGGATACAATGCACTAATGTTTGTCTTATTTGGGGTTTCTTGTCAAAATTCTGGGGAACAACTTTTTTTTTTAATTAATTTTTTTCTGTAAGCAATGGCTGATAAGGAAGGATATTCTGGAGCTGAGCACCATAAACAAAAGACAGAAAACTTAAAGGAGTTAGCAAAACAAGAGAAGATCTTCCTTCAGACACAGAAATTAAAAACTGCTGGAAAAACAAAACAGAAAAATGCAAATATCAAGAACAATGAGAGTATTGCAAAAGATGGCATTATGCCTGAATTGAATACAGTGACCCTGCCAAACAGCTTTTCTTTTTTTTTTAATGATAAATTTGAATAAGCTTATAGTAAAACATTAGACTCCCACAGATTGTATCACAGTATTCACAAAGACTCAAAAAACAGAATTTTTCACTTATACACCTTAATAGCACAGCTGATGTCAGCCATTTTAATCTGATATATTCAACTCCAAAAGATGTGATTTTTATTTTAAGTTGTTAAGCAAGAAAAAATGGCATATCATCCCAAAATAAACAGGAAAAAAGAACAATGCAAGAATTATTTCCTCACAAAGACAGAAATTTAAATACCAAGAAAGTGTTTTAACAGATGATGGAAAGTGAAACACAAAAATCTGTAAGTACATATAAATAGCAAAAGATGCCTCCCAAGAGTTATACAAAGTATTAAGAAACAGGAAAAGTTTATAGAAACAAAGAAAAGACTGCTTAGCTGTTATGTCATACTGATCTTCATATGTGCCAGTGAATGTTGGACATTTTCTTCACATGAAGATAAAACTGAAAGCAAGAGAAATCTGGTGCTACAGAAGAATGCAAAGAATACTATGGATGGAACATGAGAGCAACAAGGAAATTTCAGAAAAAATGCTAACCAAAAATGACCCTTAGAATTGAAAGATACACATAATGACTAAAGAGGGCTTAAATAATTTCACACTCACTAGACATATTGAAGGCACAAGTAGAGGAAATAGTAACCTACCTAATGAGCTTTTGTAAATAAATGCAAAAACATGAACTGAGAGGATAGTAAGAGGAAAAATGTAGGACTACAAAGAATAAGAAGTGAAAAAACATACTTGGTGACATCTTGAAGGGACACAGAACATAGATGAAAAAGAAAGAGAAATTATGACCTTTTAGTAAACTATCAAGCCTGTTAACTTGAATTGCACTTACCTGAAAGATAAAACAACTGAGACTATTAATCAGTAAAGAATTAGGCATGAACAAATCTTGCTACACATGATTGCTTTGGCAAAACTGCTTAGCATGTGTAGAGATACAAAAAGGCACTTATCTCCCTTTGGTGGAGGTAAGTCACATGACAGCTGCTTAGTGACATTCCATACAGTAATGAAAGCAGCAGTCAAATACAGCTTGTTTTATAGCAGCCAAATTGAAGTGTTGCTTTCTATATCCTTTGCCAGTCATGGATTTGGTAGAGGCTAAATCTGCTACCCCAGTAGCTTACAAGTACATGGAAACATTTCCCTTTGGGAATATTTTTTCTCAGATATATAATCAAATTCAGACTTGCAGTTCTCAATTTAGGAGAACCCCAAACTCATTTTTTCCAATTCATGGAATATGTCATAATCTGGAACATTGATGAATCCAGCCCATTTGAATCTAGAGTCCTAAACATGGCTCCTCCAGGCACAGGAGTATCTTCATATTATAAGACCCTTCCTTTTTGTTCCTCCTTACACTCTATTTTGCTGTAAAGATATGCATGATATATTTTTTTCTGCATGGGACACTTGTATATATACTATTGTGTATATCTTAGTAGTATAAAAGTCTCTCTGAGAACAAAGCATGTTAGTCATTCCTTTTCCTTGCAGGCAAATACAAATGGGAGATAAACCATTTCTTCCATAGCTTTCTCCTGTTACACATGCAAAATTTATCATTACATGGCACAAATAATAAGTTATACAGTGTAAGCAATGGAAATTCTGAAAATTTTGTAGATCATTTCACCCATTTTGATAATATCATGAATAAACATTAACTTAAAATTAAAGGAAAATAATCAATGTTTCATTACTGAAGAAAATATATCTAACAGCTTTTAAGCATTGCTACAGAGCAGAAAATTTTAACAACTACAAGCTCTATCAAATACTGTTCAAATATTTTAGACTACACACCTAATGTCTGTCACATGGGACAGATGACATTAATTGCTCATTTTTTAATATGATCAAACTGTAGATCTAAATTTCCATCCTTTCCTCCAATTTGTATATGTCATGCTTGGTTGGTCATGTGATCCTTAATGACCAGTGGACAGTTTATAGGTAGATGCCACAGAGAAAAGATGCTTTTCTAACACTTGAGTAAAATACAGCTTCTTACAACATGATGCACTGAACTTATGGGTAAAGACTGCTTTTAGAAAATCCACTATCTTTATTTTTCAGGACTGAAGAGCTGATATGTAACACATGTTTACACTTTATTAGAATGTAATCTTTCTAGGAATATAAAACTTTTAACTCTCCCTTGCAATCTTTATTTTTTATTGCAAATGTTTGGGTAAATATTGTTATTAGTACCTACCTATGGTAGATACTAATAAGGCCAAGGTTATGTTAATGAAAATATTAAAAACAAAATAATAGAATACAAAAGAGAATCTTGGGCATAAATTTTGTGCCTTTCAATGCAGATTCTTTAATTTTGGTAGTCAATGAGGTTTGAGGTGCTGTTTGAAAGCAACACTTTTATCCAGTTTGGTTCAACAGGCAGGAGATATTAAAAGAAGATAGACAACATAATAACAAACAATTTAGAAATGCAATATATGTAAAATATACCCTCAACAAAAAAACATTTGAAATATACCAAAGTGATTATTGTGAGAGTGATCATCACTAAGCCATATGTATAAGGGTAAAATTACAAAGATTAAAGAAAAAAAAGGAATGCTTAAAGTGCAATATGACAATCTTGAGATTGACTCAATTTAAAGACAAAAGTGTGTGGCCATAGTTATGAACAATTATAAAGTATTGTAAGACATCAGATATTCAGAGTGAGGCACCTTAAGAGAAGCACTAATAACAACAGGACATGAATTATCTTAAGAGAGAAAGGAACAAAAAAGAAGTGAATGGCAGAGAAAATACTCAATCCACTGAAAAAGAGACACCAAGAAAAAAAACATCAGAAATGATTGCAAGTAAGCCAAACAAGAATGGCTGAATGGGCAGCGTGCAGAAATTGAAAAAAGTGCAGAACATAAATATAGCCGGCATGCATAAAAATATAAAAGTAACAGCAGGAGAGAAAACCTGTTCTTTGGCAGGATGCATAAAACTGTAAAAGAGAACATTCACAATGGCGGGGGAAAAAAAGATGCTACAGAGATGGGTCGAAGACATTGGAGAGTTCTTCTATGGCAACAGAAGAGAAAATCCTATAATACATAAAAACATGGAAAGAACAATAATGTTAAAAATAAAATTACTTCAGCATTATCCATGATGAAGAGAAACAAATCAACTAGAGAAAAAGGGATTGTATAGCAGATGCTGTGAGATTTAGGGATATACAAGGTTACTGAAATGATAAAAGATATACACAACAGTGGTAAAATACTGGAGGAGCACAGTAAAAAAAACAAGTACTGCTAATTAAGCTAGGGGAAATAAATGAAAGCGCCATTAAAAAATCAGCTTGATGAGCCACCTAAGTAAACTATTCATTAAGATTTTAATGTAAAGAGCTTAGTGCAGAATTAGAATGAACACAGGGAAAGGACAGTGAACATTTGTTAAAGACACTGGAACAGAAATGAAATATTTCTGACCAGAATACAATCAGAGAAAGCAATCTTTTTTTTTGTTTTATATGACATGCTTTCTGAATCTGGACAATCAGGGTCCTCCACAACTCCCCATATTTGGTTGCTGTAAGTAAATTTTAACCATTTGCCATCACTCTTCATTCTGCCAAGTTTGCTAAGTAGATTACTTGTTGTTCTTTCTTTTTTCTGCCTTCAATATGTTCAGTGAGTGTTCAATTCTCTAAGCCCACTTTCTTCATAATGCATCCCAGAAATTTCAATTCTTTTTGATTACAAGTATCAGGTTCCTTGTATTGGGTTGGTCAAAAAATTGTTTGCTTATTAAATAGACAATTTACTTAATAAACCAAAGAAAGTTTTGGCCAACCCAACAGTTTTTATTTTTTTTTCTTAAGGTTTCCTCAATGTTTACATGTTCTTTCATCTTACTCTTAAAATCTTAAAGTAGTACCACATCTGTCATTTCTAGTCTCTTCTTCATTTATAAAGAAATTCACTGTTATATAGAAGCCCTTATTTTTCTAGTTTCTAATGACATTTTCCCATAGTCTGTCTATATTTCTGAGATGAGGTACTATGTACAGTATTTACATTAGTCGGACTATTGTCCTCATCTTTGTCGCCATATTTGTCACAACGTTTCGGTCGTTGTACGCTCCGGCCTTCTTCAGGTGGTTGGAACCTCGAACTGAACCCTTTATTTCGATCACTGGGGTAGACTGTTCTAGTTCCACGTGCCATGTTTGATGGATGTCAGTTATCAGTTATCTCCTGCTAATTTTCCCTCTGAAAGTTCTCCACTGCCTAAACCGGGTATTGAACTCACACTCTTTGGGTCTGTCACTGGATCTAACCAATGCCTTTATCCACTGTGCCATGAGTCCTGAAGGATAAAGGTGTTGGTTAGATCCAGTGACAGACCCAAAGAGTGTGAGTTCAATACCAGGAGATAACCGATAACTGACATCCATCAAACATGGCATGTGGAACTAGAACAGCCTACCCCAGTGATCGAAATAAAGGGTTCAGTTCGAGATTTCAACCACCTGAAGAAGGCCGGAGCATACAACGGCCGAAACGTTGTGACAAATATAGCAACAATGATGAGGACAATAGTCCGACTAATGTAAATACTGGACATTTTCCCATGTTTTAATATTTTGTTTAACTTTTGGAAGACATCTTTCACTATTATTATATGACTTTTCACTTTATAGAATTATCCCATTATGAATATTTCCAAGGGTGCTGTTCACCAAAAGCTTTATATAGCATCACATAACATTACCTGAAGTATACTGTAATTTATAAAGCTTTGAAAACTAAAATCTGTAGCTTCGAATCCATAGAAAATCATATTAATAGATTATTCTACAGGAGCACACTCTTCCCTGATCATTCTTTTTCTCATCAGTTTTATGGTCTGCACAAACTAACCAGTGGTAAAAGGACACTATTCTTTGGAACCTTACCATTGATACTAAAGACTAAGAGATTACACAGTGATTAAGGACTACAAACAAAAGGAACTTCTTAGCAGCACCACCAGATTAAGAAATATCTGTTAAAGACTATGAAAAAATAAGTAAACTTTAGGATCTTGAAATTGGAAAACCATGGCACTTGAAAACTACGATTCTATCTATTTTAAATGGAACCCTGGATACAATTAAGACAGAGACAAGAACATTAACATGATACCAGGCAGCCACTGTTTGCAAGAGACTTGCACTATTTGAAATTGCTCATCTACTCATTAGTACATTTATTAATGTAAAAAAATATATAAACACTGTACATGTTAAGTAACCCATAACATCATAATTTAGTTAGTTGATTCATTTTTTTACAGTACATCAATGCTTTGCAGGTTATTTATAACCAGAAATATTTTTAGATTTAAGAATATTTATTTATTTTTTTTTTTTTGAGGTAATAATGGCTTACTGATACATGTTTTACTAATTTAACACATAGCTGGGGGGAGAAGAGGTGAATTCATCCCTTTCCTAAGGGTATTTGCGCATAAGTGAATATAATGGATTCAACGGTAATTGGAACTCGGCTCTCCAGTTAACAAGTCTGAGCCATTATCCATTACAACACATGCATATCTAAGCTTACAGCACCTGGTATTCCCAAGCAGTCACTCATCAGGCGTGGCATTGCTTAACTTTGTTGATAATGTGAGAACAAGTGTTTTAACATAATGTGGCATGATTCATTTTTCCCAAGTGTATTTTTACATAAGTGAATATAATCCAAAGGGAATTGGAACTTGACTCTCTAATTAACAATTCTGCCCCATTCCAACCTTTTAGCACATGGTATCCCAGAGTGGTCACCCATTGAGGTACCGACCAGATTTGACATTGCTTAACTTTGTTAATCATGTAGGAACCATGGTTTCAATGTGATTTGGCCATAAGCATTAACACCAAATATATGCAAACAGAATGTATATATTTACTATCTTACCTTACCTGATGTCTTGGTTCATAAGATTATAAAAAATTGTGTAGAAGGAGAAAAAAAATACTTTTAGTTACTATTGTCTTTCTATATTTCTGAGATGAGCTATTGTAATTATTTATATTGTTCAGTCTATTGTCCTCATTTTTTTTTTTTTTTTTGTTGTTGCTATATTCACAACATTTTGAATAGGCATGGCAGAACAATCTACCCCAGAAGATGAAATAAAAGGTTCAGTTTGAAATTACAATCACCTGAAGATGGCCAGAGTGTACAACAGCCAAAATATTATGAATATGGCAATAAAGATTAAGACAACAGTCCAAACAATTTAAATAATATAAGTTATTACTATTGGTTACACAACAGTTATGTTCCTTATAATTGAGTCCTCCTTCATTACAACCAGAAATTTTAAATTTTACCTGATCAAGTGTAATTTAACTCTGACAACCGTTGCTTAGTATAGCTTCAGAAAATGCAATTCAACAAATGTACATTTTATTTAATCTATGTTATAAAGTAGTAAGTACTTTCATGCCAACCTGGCTATCACCAATTTCATTTTCACACAAAAAGAACATAAATTTCTTTGAATCTTTATTCCACAACATGACAAAACTTTTTATAAACATTTATTACAACACTCACTCATTAAAAAAGAAAAATATTAAAATTCTTGTGTTTCTGAATCACACATAATTCACTAAATCAAATTAAGGTTCTCCTTTTTTTTGTTTTTTATTAAAGAAATGTTTTTATGCCTTCAAATTTGGTCATAAATTTTCTATTGAAATTTGACCACTCCCAATTCATGTAACTTTGAATTTGCTATAATCTGCCAAAGATCATGCAAAAGTATCTGTTATGCTTTATATCTTTTTAGGACATTGGTGATCATGACTCTTCACAACTTCCTGACTTTTTTTAATCTGTCATGTTTGACTCTTTACCATTCTTTTTTGTCCTTGTTCTGCCATCCATTGACACAAAATTGTTCAGTAGATTTCTTTATTATTTCTTGTGCCTTCAGTAGTCTGAGTGTTAAATTCTTTAGGCCATCTTTCCTGATTATGTGCTATGAATACTGTCTCTTTCTCATTGTAACTATTTTGTTAGTTCCTGTTTTCTTTAACCCCCCCCCCATTGATTACATGTTCCATCTAATGCATTCTCAGCTTCCGTCTAAAAACATACATCGCTGTTATCACAAGCCTCTTCATCTGTGAGGAAATTGTCCAGAATTTACAGCAAGATGGTGGATGTGACAGAAGTTCATCACCCTTTTGTTTTGAATGAAATTTTTCTCTTAATACTTTTTTTTAGTTTGGGAAAAGCATTTTTTTGCAATTCCAATGTGCCTTTGGATATTTGCATCATATTTTCCATTGTCTTTTCCTATCTTAGACAGGCTGTTAAATCTTTGTACCTTTCCAATATGTTGGCTACACCAGTTTTTTTTTTGTTTGTTTGTTTGTTTTTGTTTTGCTAACAACCATTTTGCTATCTTTAAGTTAATAGACCTTTATTTTTGTTTTCCATTTCTCTCTTGGCCAACAGTTATTTATTTCCACTTCTGAATCTGCCATCAATGCTGTCTCATTTAAGTATCTAATGTTGTTGTTAATATATTGACTAATAATTCTGCGAGGTCATGTACTTCTGTAAGGATAGTTTTCCCTTTATAGCTTAAATAATTCTAGTTAGAAACCAAATTCTTCTCTTAATCCTTTTTTTTTTTTTATTTGTGTGTATTCTCAAAACTTAAAAAATTCAATGACATGATAGTCAAGCAAAGTAAGAAAAAAGGTCTAAGAATGAATTGAAAGAATAGCTATAAGCAAAAGAGAGAGCCATATCAAAATAAAGAATGCATGAAAATTTAACTATCTGAGCAATGTATTAACAAAGGACAGAAAGTTTAACACAGAAATACCTTTCAGAAATTAAGCAAACCTTCAAGAAAAAAGAAATGTGTTTAAAAACAAAGAAAAAGTGCTATATATAGTCTACCCACATATATGTCTGTGAATTTTGGTCAATCTCCTCATAATAGAGACTTAGAGTAACATTACTTGTGGTTCTATCAATGAATGCCAAGATACCATGTACAGAGCTTGTGAGAAATTATTTTTTAGAGCTTACCAACACTTTGTGAGTTATTTAATGAAAAAAACATAAATTGAACTGTAGGAGGTTGTTTACAGTACACTGTATTTAAAAGTGCTAAAATTCAGTGATCAAATAACATGAATTGAATGTAAGCTGTAAGAAATGAAAAAAGATTTCAGGGAAATAAAAAAAAAATAAACACTACAAAGTGCCACAAACAGTTAAGAAACAGTTGAAATATCAAAGAAAAATAATGAGAAAAGAAGTTTAGGTGAAACTAATGCTCACAGAGCATACTGAAGACAAAAGAAACAGTAAACTATTTGATGAGTTTGAGTGACTGCAAGACAGAAGAACTATAAAAACAAAGAGGTGTTGTAAGGGGCCAAGAGTAACTTAGTGAAATAAAATACACAAAGTTACTGAAAGTCCTGACTGCAAAACACATGAAAGCAACATAACTTTTACCCACAGCTATCAATGACTGACAGACACAAATAGCAAAACACTGCCTACAAAATAATGGTTATCGACCAGGCAAGAGCCAATTTCATTGAGAGGTTGTCTGGTTTCACTTGACTGTGTTCCAGGAAGGCAATCCCTGAGATCGAACTTGCACATTTAATGTCTGACTATACAACTTTATTTTTTGAGGAAATGCTATTTTTTTTTTAAACGAAGTTTGTAATTTTGAAGGTAGTGGGTGCAAGTTGCTATCCATGTCTCAGGTACAAAAGAATTTGACACAACCCTGAATGTTTTTTTTAATAAATTCACTTTCTTTAATGTGTAAAAATAATAAAACATAATTTTATTTCATTTTTTTTTCACTTGTATTTTTTGGAATTATTGTAGTATTTCATAACAGTTTTATTTGTATCATCTTTTTTAATTAATTATTGTATTATTACTTGTTTTATTCTTATTTTTTAATTATTGTAGTATTTCATAATAGTTTTATTCTTATCATCTCTGTTATTTAAGGTACTCTGTGTTTTAAGGGTTTTAATTGTCTTCTTTTTCTTTCTTGTTTAACAGTTTATCTTATCTCCTGACTTTCTGTAAAGTTCTTTTTTGTGAATTCATTTGAAAAGCAAAGTCTTTGAAAAAAACAAATGAAAGGATTTCAAATGATAAAATCTCAGGATGCGTTTTGACTCATCATCAGAATTATTTTTTGCAAAGTTGATGCTAAATTGTTAAATGAAATTTTTAAATTAATTAAAGAAATTTTGATTATGGTGATGATCTGAAGTGTTTGTTCCTTCCCGTGTAGAATTTTGCCCTTGTCAGAATTCAGGCATTTTGATTCAGATTATATTTTTAGAAGATCATTTTTTTGCTGCAAGATGCCCTTCCTGTCACTATAAATTTAAGGTTGAGAATTGGTGGCCTGTCAGAGGTAAAGTACCTTCAGGAATCATCCGAGACTATAAAAGGAATGTGCATTTAAATTCTAAACATAAGTGACATGGCTTGCCATACAACTTAATTAAAATGATACAATTAAAGTGATTAATAGGAAAACAGAAAATGCAGAAACCTTGGAACTAGACTACAAGAAATTTGACGATTATAAATATTGGAGCGTCATTGTAGACCAAAAAACATTGTTTCTCTTTTCCATCTACTTAACATTCTGACATTTTTATCATTCAGTGAATTAAAAAATAGGTTCGTATCATGGGTTTTCAGAAAAATTTTGATTAGGCTCATGAATGGGAAATGTTATCATACAGACTAATAAGAAAAGACTAAATGTCTCATATGAAATATTGTTTATTCACCTCCACACATTATCAATTAATATTGATAAATGGGTGTGTGGCCTTGGAAGCTTTCTTCTGCTTGTGAGGACTTGGTCATTTTATTTTTGGCTGGCATGCTTATATATCTTTTTGTTTGGTTGTCCTATGTGTGCACATTCTAAGCATAACTGGGTCAACCACATGTAAGTGTAACTGCTGAAGCACCTGGTGACTTTGATCATCTCATGTGATACTGAGGGCAAAGTTTATTTTGTTAACTCAGCTCACCAATATCTCTTCCTGTGTCACTAACCATTCCACTCCCTACACATCCATGAAAGATAACAGGAGTTTTATATCTTAAAAAAAAAATAAGGAAGGCATACATTTTCTTGTACATTGTGTTTATCTTTCATTTATTCTTTCTCTTTGTAAATAATTTTTATCTATCGTAATTTTATGCCTACTTGTCATTTAATCTTTCACTGTCTCTTCATACCTAGCAGTGACTCACTATATTTATCTTTTGTCTCTATCTATTCCCTCTCTCTCATATATATGATAAAAATTTCATTTTAAGACACGCTATATTTATGGTTTTACAGAGGGATGCTGAGAATACCATAAATGTAACATTTGAGCAACAAGGAAGTTTTCAGGAAAAATGCTAACAAAAAGGAGATTTATTTTTAGATTAAGAGAGAAATAGTTGAAATTTCTCAGTTATATAATGAGAAAAGAAGGTCTGGAGAATGTGACACTCGCTGGACATAACAAAGTTAAGGTAACTTAACGAGTTTGTGTAAATGGATGGCAGTACAGACACTAGGAAGAATCACATAGGGGCAAACATTGCTTAAAGCAACAAAGAAAAGGAATTTGTGGTGAGCCATAACTGCAAGAGACACTGCACATGAGAATGCAAAGTTGAGATGGGAATCTATAAATTATATAACTGATCTTGTTTGTGCCCTTTTATCTCTCCTAAATACTTTTCTGTTGTCTATTTACACATGCTTGTTAGGTAGGTTATGCATTGTTCAAATTTTCCAAACCCTCTTTCCTCACTGAGAGGCATGAGAAGTTAAAAAAATATAAATTCTTATTTTTAATTCATTCTTCTGATTATCAGCTATGAAACGTTTTGGCTCAGATTGAAAAATGCAACTGATACACACTGCAAAACGTAAAACATTAATGGTCTCACTTATCATATTTGCTATTATAGATTTTATGAACAAGAAAAGCATAGAGAGATTATTCTGATTTCATAACTATTTTTCTCTTTGTGAAAAGACTTTGTAATGAAATAACTTGTCTTGAAAACTCCAAGTTGTCAGTAATCAATTCTCTGCTTTACAATTTGGAATGATACATTTGTAAGCATTTGATAAATGGTAATGCTATAGAGACAAGTAATTGGCAAGAAAAGGAAGCAGCCAAAATGGAATGGTGATCATTTTGAAATATATATAGAATTCCTTTGTGCATAAGTTTGACATTTATTTCAGTAAACTTCACCAAGGTCTTTCTGATTGCCTTACAAAAACAAACACCTTGCCAGATCTAAAGATAACCTTCCATTTTTGCCATAATGTCAAGTGGTTAAGAGCATCCATTGTCAGGTTTCAAAAAAATATTTTAAAAAATGACAATTTTTTTTAATCATTTATTTTTGCTATAGTCATCTATAATCAAATAATAGTTGAAAGATATGTTATTTTGCCACAGCAGGATTTTGTGACTGCATTTTGATCTGTAAAAAAAAAACCCCTGATAGAT
This sequence comes from Acanthosepion lycidas, assembly GCA_963932145.1. Classification (NCBI taxonomy): domain Eukaryota; kingdom Metazoa; phylum Mollusca; class Cephalopoda; order Sepiida; family Sepiidae; genus Acanthosepion; species Acanthosepion lycidas. Next base: position 87,634,420 of record OZ010579.1, read on the forward strand.
TTGAATTTCCCAAAACAGACCAGCTTCATGATGCAATGTTCTTATCCCCCTCATGCTGCCTCTATCAATTTATATGTATCTGAATCTATTTTATTTGAACTAATGACTACTTGGTTCTTGAAGTGAAAACATAATATTGCCTATTTTAAAATGGAAATAGCTTTACAACAGTCATACAAGCAACTAGTCACAAAAATAGTCATGCTCATTTATATTGGCAATCAAAAGCACAGGAATTTAACACTAATGTGGATTAGCAGAAAATAAAAGACTTTTATCAATTCAAAGAAACATCTTCTAGGTGCTATGTGCCTTGTTTTCCCCTTACTATCCTACTTAGTCCCAATTTTGCTATTCATTTACACAAACTCATTAGGTTAGTTTCTTCTATTCTTTTACGTTCTATGTCCTGTGAGGGTTATATTCTCAATGACATCTTTTCTCATCATATGTCCTAGAAACTTTGCTTGTCTCTTTTTGATTCTAAATATTACTCTCCCTTTTGTCCCCATTCTCCTTAAAACTTCCTCACTGTTCACATTTTCTGTCCATGATATTCTCAACTTTTGTCTATAGAACCACATCTCAAGTAATTGTCAAGCATTCAATACTATAGAGGATGACTGATATGACATCAAAGTTATGTATTCTTTTCTTTGTTTCTAACAAAATGTTCCTGTTTCTTAATAATTTGCTATTCCAATGTGCCTTCAGATTTCTGTGTTACATTTTCCTTTGTTAATTAAATAATGTATGTTTTAGAATCAATTTTTTTATTTTTTTTATTTAAGTAGGTTTTTTGAAGATTAAACACAAAGCTTCTTTTTAAAAGATTTTGAGTAATTTGCTATTGTTTTGGCCTGTTTATGTAGAGACTGTTCACACACACACACACATATCCAACATTTACAACCAAGAACATTAATTTATATGTTATGGTTTTGAAATGAAAGAATGCTTTGATGGAGAGGGTTTTTTTTTCATTATGATTTTTTAGTCTTGGAATGTGGTAAATGTAACTTATGTTTTGATTATATTGATGATGTCATTTACAAGCTGCTTGCAACATATGTAAAGCTGTTTACAAAGTTATGTTCTTTCAGCCTTTGTGTTTATTATTGAATACATTAGTTCTGAAGCTAAAAATTATTTAATTTAGGTTTTATTGGATTTTGTGATTATGACTTTGAGAATTTGCCATCATTCTTGTAATTTATGTCATAGCTTATCTTTCTTCTGTCTACTGGTATCTATTATATATTGCTAGGCATATGATGTCTTGCATGCTATGTTGATTAATATGAGCTTCTTGGACAAAAAGAGTGTACTTGTAGTCATTTGGTCAAATTATATTAGATATTTTTATATACAATCTGCTAATGTGCAAAATAATTGATAGATTTCATTGGTCTTATTTAATAAGGATTTAAAAAAGCTAGCACGATTAGTAACTATAAGTAGGAAATGTTTAATTTTTAATAGTATATGATAAATTGAAAATGATTATCACTATCTTCAGTTGATGTATACAATTCTTTATAGAGTTTTACTAAAGTTCACCCAGTACTTAATGGAAAGAAAATGACAAGGCAAAGTCAGGGTGAAAGCATCTTCACATGCATTCATTGCAATCAAGACTGTCACTCCTATGTGAACCTATACAGTCATAACAGATGCTGCACCACTATCAGCAGCTGAAGCCTAACTCTTTTGGCATAGATCCAAGGTTTCTTGAGACTGACAGATGCCACACACATAATAATACAAAAAAAAATACAAAAAAGGGGCTAAAAAGCCACTCAAGCTAGAGTGTTACTGAATGAGGCATGTGATATGAATGCAAAAGAAAGAAGCAGAGAGTAAAAATTTTGAGGATATAGTGGATAGATAACTAAGTACTTTCTTCTCATAATTATATGTGCATTCATTTTCATAAGAATGTTATTTGTTTTACAACTACATAGTTTGGAAAAAACAGTTAAAAAAAAAAAAATCACCTCCCATGTGTCCATACATTGAATAATGTTGCTATATCTGGTTTGGTGCTCCTGCTATACATCTCAAGATTCTTGACAAAATGCAAAGAAGGATCCCTAATGTAACTGATCCTGACATGGTATCTCAACTTCATTCACTTTCTTACTGACACTACAAATATTTTCATGGCAACTGTTCTAATGATCTTTTTGACTTGGTGCCCTGAATACATGAATTTAAGTGTGCTACTAGATTGGCATCTAGGTCCCATCTTTTTACTGCAAAATGCAACTGCCACTTCTACTCCAAGAGTTTCTTTTCTTGCACTTCTTACCTGTGGTACTCTCTTCCATTCCTTGCTTCCTTGATAACTATAATCTTCAAAAATTTTAATGCAACATCAATCACCAACTCTGTCTTCTTGAACCCCTTTCATCTTTTGTTTCACTTTCTCAGTCTTCTCTTTCAATTTCACTTTCACTCCCTGTACACCCCCTGCAAACTAGTGGCATTACTGCCTTGCTTAAAAAAAACAATAAAACAGAATCCTACAACTCACCAACCATAAGACTTAATGTTTGTTAAGTAAGTTATTTTTATCTTTTTAGATTCATGCCTGAAAGACAAAGCAAAAAAAAAATTTTCTTCATCTCTGTTCCATTCACAATTTTTTGCTATTGAAGCTTTCTATTCTCTTTGGTCTTTTTTGTTTCCAATTGATGTATCATTTATAGAAAGATCACTAACTACAAAATATATTATAGTGAAGGTACTTAGAAATTAACACTGTATATCATTCAGAGAGACTCAAAACACTGGCATGTAATATGTGGATGGAGTTGGCCAGGTGCTTAGTGACTCTACAATCACATCCATTCATGGAGCTGATGGTGATGATATCTCATCCCTATGCATATATTAATTGATTCATTCCTTCATTTTCTATGGCTTATCAATGCTTTGCCAGTTATTTAAAGTCAGAAAAAATTTTGATTCAAAGAATTTCTTTTTATTGAATTAATAATGGTTTCAGTGATACAATTTTTAATAATTAACCCATAGCTGGGAGAGAAGAGGGGGTATACATACGTTTATCAAGGGTATTTGTGCAGAAGTGAATATAATGAACACAAAGTAATTGGAACTTGGATCTCTGATTAACAATTCCAAGCCATTATCCATTAGACTACCTGCACATCCAAACTTACAGCACCAGTTATTTTCAAGTGGTTACCCATCAAGGTACTGACTTGGCTTATCCATGTATAGATTTGATAATGTCAGTGTTCTCATAACTTCCATTAAGTAACTATTTATAATACATCTCTCTTTCTTTCTTCTCATAATCTACATTTTTATGTGCTGTGTCTCCTCAAAACATAAGCAATCATGGCTCCCCATAATTTCCAGTCCTTTGTACATCTTGGTAAATTTTGTCTTTTCATTATTTCTCCTTAACAGTGTCCTACCATCAATTCACTCAAGCTCACTAAATATGTTAAGTGTTTCCTCTGTTCCTCTTGCCTTCAATCTGTCCTGTGAGTATCAGATTTTCTAAGCCAACTTTCCTCATTATGTGACCTATAAATTTCAACTGTCTTTTCATTATGTTAAGTATAAATTTCCTTTTTGTTTCCATTTTCTCTAAAACTTTATGGTTGCTCACGTAATCAGTCCATGATATCCTTCTGTAGAAACACATTTCTGCTGCTTTAAGTCTCTTCTTCATCTTTGAGGATATTGTACTGCACTCCCTGACATACAGGAGGTAGGAGACAGGTTTTATAAAGTGTCAGAAAAAAGCTAATTTTCTGTTATGTCAGCATGACTTAACTGGTTTTTCTCAAAGGTAAAATAGACTATCTAAAAAGGCTAAATAAGATGAATAAAAACAATGTCTGTTTAATGTTGTGGTCATAGACTTATATTCTAATTTGTTCTTTTTTATTCATTGCTTTTTTTTCTGATTTGCTAAAGGGATTAACTCTAATCTCACAAGGTCAGAATTTATGATTGCATTGTCTTCTTTCCGGCTTGCAAATTTGAAATACAACTACTCACATATAGCATCAAATGTTCTCAAACAGTCCCTCTTCTACTACAATAAATATCAAGTAAATCAAACACACTGCCATATTTCTTGTTTTTCATTTTTTGTTGGGGGGGGCCTTTTTTGACAGCACATACTGAGAAAAGTTTGCAAGTAATACTTTAAGAGTTTTCTTTCATAGACTATTACAAAATATTAAATGCCACTATTGAGTGAGGTAAAGCATAAGTCACAGTTAAACACAGTTCAAGAGTTAAGGTACATTTTTCCCCAACAAACCATCCAAATCTTGACTTCAGAACAGAAAAGCCATCTTTCAATATTCTTTTTCTTTTTTTTTTTTTTTTTTTTTTTTTTTAAACTTTGTTTCACTTCTGTCAAGAGAGTGGAAGCTGCTTTGTAACTAAACATTTTGCTTTCTCTCTTTTGTGCCTGATGTTGGCATTAGGTTGGTTCGTAAATTTATTGTATCATTTTGATCTTCTAAATTGAGGAATCATATAAAAGAGAAGTATTTAAAAGAAAATTTTGATCATGCCAATAATTGGATGCTGTCATTTTAAATAGCTTCTTCTATTTTATATCTTCATCAGCAGGAAATTTATGAGCTGAATGTAATTCAAAAGCCGATTTCAAGATATTTATGTGAATGACTGAAAATATTTAGTGAAATGAAAGTAGGAGGAGAAATTAAAGAATTCTTTTGTCAATGACAAGAAACTATAATTTCATATTGATAGCTGTAATCACAGGAAATATAGATTTTACTTGGAGAATTCTTGAGGGAGAAATTGTCTAAATAGAAATGTTCTAAAACATTTACCTGAAATTTACAATTTCAGATATTTTATTCTTACAAGTGTAAAAATGCAGATATTTTGAATTTTTACAATAGAAAATAACCAGCAGCAATGAGAAAAGTCATGTTACCTTTTTAAAACTGTAAATAAGAATTAACAGGGTATATTCAACCAAAAGTGTATATAAATATCAGAATGAAAGAAAATTCTAATGAAATTACTATTATTAGTAAACACCTATAAAGTTTTTATTCAACCAAAACTGTACATACATATTACAATGAAAGTTAAGTTTAATGAAACATCCATTAATACTAAAAGCCAATAAAACTTTTATTCAACCAAAGCTATATATATATATATATATTTGAATGAAAGATAACTGTACTGAAACAAGCACTATCAGAAAGACCTATTGTGCATCTATTAAACCAAGTTCTATCACTAATGAAATTACTATTATTAATTAAAAAAAATTAGGCTTTTATTAAACCAAAACTGTATATGGAATAAGAGAGGTATCAACTGGACACCAAAATACAAGTTTATAGAGCAGCCATTTTGACCATACTATTGTATGGCTCAGAATCGTGAACACATATAGGTCTTATCTCAATCTGCAATCTGTGGCTATACTTTTGCTGATAGGGTGTCCAATCCTGATCTTCTCACAAAATGCAACATTGGTGGAATTGAGATTTTTCTGATGCAGTCACAACTTTGCTGGGCTGGTCATGTTACAAGGATGAGTGATGACAGAATCCCTAAAGTCCTCATGCATAGCCAGCTTGTCAGTAGACAAAGACCTGTTGGACGGCCATGATTCAGGTATAAAGACTAGCTAAAGAGTAACCTCTCAGCTGTCAATGTGTCTCATACTGACTTCGAGAAAGTTGCCTTAGATAAAAATAACTGGAGATACCAAAGTGGTATCAGAAAATTATAAATCAGTCATATTAGCCAGCTAAGAGAAGAAAGAAAATGGTGAAAAGTGTTATATTACTGTTGCTATACCCTGAGATCCTTGCTGTTGCACAATATGTGAACTTGTATATAGTTCATTAGCAGGACTGAAGTGTTACATCCAACAAAATATAAGAACTGAAGGAAGTTGTCGGATTCTCATACGTTTAAATCAATGGGAGAGTCCATCATATATATCCCAAGTAAGAATGTTATTTTGATCTCAAAGTATGCTATGCCCTGATATACTTGATGTTGCACAATATGTGGACTTGTATGTAGGTCACTAGTGGGACTGAAGTATCATATATGACACTAACATAAAAACTGAATGAAGTTGTTTTGCTCTCATACAGTGAAATCGATAAGAGTCCATCACACACACACACGCATATATAAGAATTAAGTTATTAATCAAAATAAATAAGTCTTTAATTAAACCAAGCTGTACATAGAATGAAATTTAATACTAATGAAATTAACATCGTTAAAAAAATTTAGTAAAATTTTAATCCAACTAAATTTGTATATGCACATTGGAAATGAAATTAATTGTAATGAAAGAACCATAATTAATAAAAATCTATAAAGTATTTATTCAACTAAAAATATAAATAGATTGAATGAAAGATAAATCTAATGATATTAGCATTATTAATAATAAATAAATAAGGCTTTTATTCAACCAAAAACTATAGACAGATATTAGAATTAAAGTTGACTTCAATGAAACTATCACTATTAATCAAAATCAGTAATGCTTTTATTCACGGAAAGCTTTCTCTGGAATAATGGAATTAAATCAAACAATTTGATTGTACTTAATAGATGAACTGAAAACGCTTTCAATGCTCAAAGAGTCATTACGTGCTTATCTACATTTTTCCCAATTCTGACTTCTTATAGGAGGAAGTAATTCCTGACAGAAATTTGAGATTTAATACTCAACACAATGACTATCAAATCTCATTTAGGTTTTGTTGTGGCGGCTTTGGACAAGATAAATATCGGCAAGTTCCAAAGATGTTTATCTGTTTTATGTGACAATGATGAATTCAAATATTTATCTTCTTTGTATCTTTAGATAAACTTACTTCTCATGCATTTTTATAAATGCTAAAGATTGCTGGCTAAATGTGTTTCATTCCATGTTTCTATTCACTTAGAGTTTTATTTATACAATATATTTTCTTGCATATACAAATGGATATCTGGTCAACACCTTTACTATCTGAGGTCATTGTTCTTACATCAAACTTTGTGATCATAACTAATCTCCCTTATATAGTTGTACTGAATATAGAGAACAACAAAAATGATTGGCTGTAGAAAAGATACATAGCAGCAGCAGCAGAGTTGCCTTTAAAAAGCATGCTTTCAAAAGAAAACTCTTTTCCTTTGCTTATTACTGTATCACTGACATAAGAGGAAGCACTCCTCTCCAGTCAGTAAGTATTAATTTCCTTTGTTCAGTAATATAGACTTTTGGAGTCAGACACTCTTGTTAGTGAAAGGTAAACCTTTTTTAACATCCAGACTTTTATATTTTATTCCTATTTTATGAAATTAAAATATTCAGAAAATTTCAACTTGTCATGTATTTGATTTTATTCTGTATTGTTTTGTTGTGAAAACATTTTTGGTAGTAACCTGTAAGTCCACAGTAAACATACATAATGCATCATCATCATCATCATCAGTCCCATTGGTTTTTGGTCATAGGATTGCTATGCAGTTACATCAGCTGATCACCTGACCAGCTTCCTGCATATGTCTCAGCTGTATATCAATATCTGAATCTCTGTGAATGATCTTCCAGTCCAATCAGTGATGTTGTCAGCCTAGTTTTCCCTCTGCCTGCCTCTACTTTTTTTTGCTTAAGGTGATACCTTGTAGCAAGGCAGTGGAAAGATTGTTGGCTCTTACGATAGTTGCCATACCACTTCATAGTTAATACCGAGCTCAAAATCATTCTAATACAAGAGAATAACATTTAGTACTATCACACCTTCTCACTACAAGAAATGGAATGAGTTGTTAAAATATACAGAGACTGATAGATGACCAATTCAGTAATGTATTAATGCTTCTGTTTCTATAGTATAGTAATATTAGTCATTTTAACAAAACATTTGACATTCATTGACTGAGTATCCAGTGCTGCTTTTGGTTGAAATTTATATATTTCTCTTGAAGTATTTTTTCAGGTTTCTAAAGTTTTCTGAAGTTCACTGTTATTGCTTTTTGCAATATTGATTGGTGCAGGAATTCCTTCTTAACCTTTTATTTGAAGTAGTGTGGAATGTCAAAATTTTGATTTTGTCATTATTTTATGTGATATCCATTTTAAGTATTGCTACTGTTGAACGTTCTCAAGTGATATTACTTCTATTATTTATTAAAGTTAAGGTAATTATGTTGATGAACATTTGTGTAAAATAAATGCTTTCTTTCATCATAAAAATATGGAATTATTAATGTATTGGTTCACTGTCTATTATCTATACATCCCAAAAATTGTGTTATTTTTTACTAAGCAGAGACACCCATATGATTTTGAACTTTCTATAAGCTTCGCTAATGCAGTCTTTTGTCACACTCATGGAAGCAACAACTTTTATTCTGTGTATTCTCCAGGGAAGTTGCTTGCCTAATCAATCAATGGAATTTTCTGTATGTCATATTCAAAGTTAGACCAAATCAAAGAAATTTCAGAATCAAATTATACCCAATTTCATTTATGGATTGTTAGTTTTCTAACAAAATTCACTTTGTTCAAAGTTTTGGAACAAACATACTAAAACAGAACTAATACCAACAGAAATTCTCATGAAATGAAATTCAATTCCTAGAACCAAATCCTGAAGCTATCAGCATAAAAAGAACCAAGTGACGATGATTAGAAAGATGGATCATTAATATGTTCACAGGAATTTTTTTTATTCTTGGCTGCTTTTCTGGAAGCAATATTCAGAATACAATTATCATAATCTAATCCTACATCTATTTTATTTTTGACTGAAATGAAGAAAATTTTATCCAATAGATAAAGAATATTTATAAGGAAGGAAATAATTCATTTCCTTGTATCAATGACTAGACCTCTCTGACTAGATAATAATTATATCAATGTGCAAGTCTCAATAACAGCCACTTTTTTATTTTTTGGAACAGTTTACAGTGTAGAAAATGAAGTTGAAAATCTTCCAACTTTGAACAAAATTGTCTGAAATCTTGAAATGAGTGATCATTATTGCAGATGTTGCCTCAAATAAAATTCTCATCTACATGATGAATTAAAAGTTTGAGGCCACACTGTGGATTTCAAAAAATCACCTAAAAATTAAAAACCTTTTTCAAAACTAATTTACTCGCTACATGCATACATTGTAGTGAACCCCCTTCATTCCCTTTGTATTCCATTGGTGAAATGTAGGTTCCACTCAAGCAGCTTTTTCTCAAAAAAAAAAACTGCATTGCGGAACTGACTCCCGAGAGAATGCTTCCCAGATTAATACAATCTTAATCTGTTCAACTCCAGCCACTAGCATGTAAGAGTTACAGGATGTGGAGAAATTAGAAACAGAAACCTTAGCAATGAGGAAAAAGAGAAAAGAGGAATCAGGCATACAATAGATAGCGACATTGCCTTTAAATTTTTGAAGATTAAAGTTACTTGGAAAGCATGGAGCCAGGAAGTAGTTCCACAAGTGAGAAGTGTGAGATAAGTAACTGTTAGCATAGAAGTTATGGCTAAATCTAACCAACTCAACTGAAAATTGATGAGATCTCACTGCAAGTCTCGTATTGCACTTAAATTTATACAGTCTTGCTACCATAATGAAGTGCTCCTCCATACAATTACCATGAAAGTATTCATAAAAATAGCACAGAGAGGTAACCTTATGATGGAGAGCAAGTAACTGAAGTTGAGCCATTAGATCAGGACCAATAATATTACTGATTCTTCTTTTTGATCTTATCAAGGATCCCCAGGGGCACCAGACCATATATATTAGCAATATTCTAAGCATGGACAAATAGCAGACCTATACACATGCAAGATAGATTCTGGAGTGAAAAATTGTCTCATCCGATACAGTGTACTGACTTTTTAGCAGTTGATCTGTGATGCATTCAATGCAGTCTTTCCACTTCGTGTCAGCTGAGAATGTTAGCCCAAGAAGGTGCAATGAGTCACTTTCTTGGAGGATAGCATCAACCATGTTGATGTAAGTTAGACAGAGGTTCTTAGATGATTAAAGGAAAGAAATTTAATTCTGGAGGGGTTAAAATTGAGAAGCCATCTTTTGCCCCAGTTAAAAATGATCTTACGGTTGTTATGTACATTAACTGCAATTTTGAGCTTGTCTAATTGATCTTACTATTGACTTGAGGACTATCAACAGCAGCAACAACTAAAATGTAAAAGAGGAAATAACATAATCATAATCAACAATTCAATTAGAAGGTTCAGAAAGAAGCCCCAATCAATATTGGAAAAAGTGATAAAAATTACTGAACATGAGAAACCTGTTTTCCCATAAAAGCGTTTTAAGAGAAAGATTTTATGAATTCGAATTGAAAACAGTAATGGCTGCTCAGTCAGTGAATGTCAAATGTTTCCTTGTAGGGAAGCAGCTAAAATTACTATTACCATAGAAGTCCACCCCCATTTTTTTTTTTTTTACTGCTGTGAAGTTTTTCTTGACTGATCATAGTTATCAATGATGTGCTGAATCTGACTTCTTTAACCTTTTAACCGATTTAGCAAATAGTTTCTCCTCTCCACTGAAGTTTTCTATTTAATGAATGGTATTTTATGACTGACCAATAAGTGTATCAGTATACAAGTTACAGAAAATAATGAGATTTTTTCTTCTACTTACAGTTTAAAGTTGAAAGTTTTCCAATGTTGAACAAAAATAGAACTGATTAGCTGAGACTTGAAGAACTATTTCAGCCATTCCTGCTTTACCAACTTTGGGCAGTCATAAGAAAACAAATCTCAAGGGAATTGATTCCTATCATCTGTTCAATCTTATTGTTTAAATGCAAGGGTACATTTGATTTCAATAAAATTAACCAATTATGGTTTATACTGATTTCAGAAACAATTTAAATCTAGGCAAGGCATATCATCTTATTTTGTATATGATGTAATATGATCAGTTTTTTTTTAATGACATTTCAACTTCTTTAGAGTTATTTAATGCCATGATTTGTTTAATAGAGGAAATTTTGATTTTAGTTTGGATTAATTTTTAGTTAATTTTACATGTTTTTATTGATATGTCCGGTTTGAATAAGAGTCAAATTTTTTCATGACAAGTCTTCCTCCTATGACATTACAAGAAGTAATGAACTATGGAAGGCAGTAACATTTACCTTGAGGTATTTGATATATACCCAAATGCCCTGGATATAATGTGATAAAAATACTAAAGCAGTCTTATGTGCTTATCTGTATCAGAAGATGTATTTATATCTTGTGAAATTTTCACTCAAGTGTTCTTCAGAAAGCAAAGTGTACATAACATTACTTTATTTGAAATAGTCCCATTCAATCAGAAACATCTGCAGTCATTACTGACCACTGATAATTTCTGTCTTACTGATTTTTAGTACATTCCTATCATATAATCATTTGAAATGCATTTATATTAAACATATACTATCATGATTCTGTTAGTAATGCATGGATTAATTCTTGAACACAGACCAATTTTTCTTCCTGATTATCCATACACAATGCAAACACTGAATGTCAAGACTTATTCAAACAAATTTTAGGTAAAAAAAACATTATTTAATCATACTATTTTTCTCCTATTTCCCTCTGTGATGTTTCGCTTCAGGATGTTGGCAATCATGGCCCTCCACAATTTCTAATTGTGTTTTTCCTGTGAGTACATGCACAGAAATGTAACCACTGAAAACTTGCCAAGATATATGAATTTTTTATTCAATATGGCTGGATACATTCCATACAGAATGTGTGTGCCTGTGCTTATATATAAAATTATCCATGTATAATCCAATAAGCAATAAAGACATTCTGTATTGTATTTACAGAAAAAAGTGTCATTGTAGATCATGCAACTTATAGGTCGTATTTACATATTTCATGACTTTTATTTTTTTTTTATTCTGTTTATTCTCTAACATAATAATTCATATTTATTTTTTTTAGCATGATATTTAAATTTGCACCTAGTAATGTCTTTTGCATATAATTTGAAAGAGATAAATGTATTTTCAAGCTGCACATATGATTTAGCATAAAATTAATGTAACAGTGGAAGTTTTCTATGCAATGGTTGTCTTGTGTGTAAATGTGCGAAAAACAGTCACACAATTAACATGTCAACAGCCATCACTATCATGCACACATAAACACACACACACACACATATATATATATATATATATATATATGTATATGTATGTATGTATGTAGATAGATAGATAGGAAGATATTATTCAAATTTTAGGTAAGAATTTTAAGAAAATACATTATTTAATCATCATACATTTCCCTTACCAGAATAAATTTAGTTTGTGGGTTTGTGAATAATAACATGCCCACTGATGGTCTGCCAACAAAGATATATGAAAGCAATATTCAACATAGCAGAATATATTCCAGACAGACATATCTTTGGTTGTGTGTGTGTGTGTGTGTGTGTGTATATATATAATATATATGTGTGTGTGTGTGTGTGTGTGGAGGTAAACAATGACATGATATGGTAAACATTTAACAAATTTGTAAATAATAGCAATGAAAGGATCTTAATGCTATTAAAATATAAAGTATTTAAGGAACCTTTCAGCCAACCCTTCTTTAGTTGTCAAAAAAGATTTTTTAGTAGGGGAACACACTAGTGCATGATTAAAAGATAGAAATTGTCTTCTAACAATTAAGAAACCAATTTAATTTTCATTAATATAAATCTTTTATTTGTATTTAGATGTTTTCATTAGTATATATATATATATATATATATACACACACACTACAAGACCCAAATTGTTAATTCAACCAACACCAAGCCTACCAGGTGACTAAAAGGAAACATAATAAAAAGAAAAATTAACAATGAAACCGAAAACAAAAAAAATAATGATTTAAAAAAACAGGGGGAAAATAAACATAAACAAATAAAAAAAAAAAAAAGACCAAAATGCAGACACCTACTAAAACAGTAACAAACAGTGCTTTATGCCAAGGTTACCAACCCAAAGCAATATATGCTTCCCAGAATGACACCTCAAAAAAGACCACTACTTGAGTTTTCAAACTATCGCATTCAGGCCTCCTAATAAAAAAAAAAAAAAAAGAGTAAATGTTGTTATTTATGCCCATTCATTTATTAGGCACTATCACTTCACAAAGTAAAGATATATTCACTACTTGAAATTTAATTCATAAATTGGCTTGTTATAGTTAAGGAAATTTTTACAAATATATGCCAACTTGTTGAAGGTCAAGTAAATTGCAAATTTCAAACACTTTTTTGCACTAAAGACAATATTCCTAAACAGAACTATTTTTTATATGAAAATAAAAACAATCCTTGAATAAAACAGCAATAAAGGACAGTTAATTAATGAAATAAACTTTTTAAAAATCAATATGCAAATTAGTGAACCTGAAAAATCATATTGCCTTGAAGTAGATAATATATAATAAAGATTTTGAGTTTTTTTTTAAATTGCTCTTTTGAGTGATTTGTAACACATTAATTATCATCTCTCAGTTGCATTTCTGTCTTTGGGCAGAGTACACTCAAACGAATACTGAGGAAAATTATACTGAGAGGTGTCAGCCCTGGGTAACAGCTCCCTGAGGCTGTGCCCTTTCATTGCAGCCTGAGTGAAGACCAGGTCCCCACATTAAAAACTGACCTTGTGTCACAATATGACTCAGTGGGGGTCAAGTAAATCTCCGCTCTGCCATGGCCACACCCTCTCATTGCACTAGTTCCAGAGGCTCAGGAAGTTTTTGTTCCTTGCTTGGCTGTACGCACTTTGGCTCCCCACGTGAAAATGGCCTTGTGGGAGTTTGAGTAAATAGAAACTGCTGTCAAGTAGTGTGTAACATGTTTATTTATCATCTCTCAGTTGTATCTCTGTCTCAGGGGTGGCTCTGTCAAAGGACAGAGTTGCAACTGAGGAAAATACTGTCCAACCCTGCCCAAGGCCACACCCTAACATTGCACCAGAGAGAGTGATCAGTGCTCACACTAAGGCCAGTGCAACTTACGTTTGCAGGGACTCGGAGAATTTTTGTTCCTAGTCTGGGTGTTCCTGCTCAGGCTCCCCTTAAACCAATATTGTGTTACAACCTGAACTGGGGGGGGGACAGATTGGGGGGTCAGTAAATACAAATTACTATAAAGTAGTTTATAAAATGCTATTTTATCATCTCTCAGTTGCATCTTTGTTTTTTGGCAGAGTGCTCTTACAGCCTGAAAATATTTATGTGTATTCTTAAATTTAAAACCTTTGAGAAACTCACAATATTTGTACTTAAGTTTATAAATACTTATTACAAAATTGAATCCTTACATTTGCCTTGATAAATGTCCATTAGAGGATGAAATATGTGGTAATAGATAATTTCCCTTTTCTCTTTATTGATATTGTTTTTTTTGTTTTTTTTCAGATATATTTTTAGTTATATCTGAACACACACACACACATATATATATGTTGAGAGGCAGAGACAGAACTAGCAACTACCCTGGAACCTGTGCATGACCCATAAACATTATCAAGTACCATGCAGATTGAGTACACGGGCTTACCTCAGCAAGTTCAGATGATACTAGTACAGTTTGACAGGTCAATTTGAACTGATCTTTGAGTCATAACTTGTGGTATTAAAACCTAGGATATTACTAAAATTACTAAAACATTCAAGATTCCAGTGGTTTCACTCTTTAGAACCTAGCAAAGTGCTTTAGGGCCTTAGGCAGTCCAAACACCTGCAGTCACTACTGCTCCCATTGATCTTATGTATATAATATGAAGTTTTTCTTACATGTTTGTGTGACTATCTATTTTTTATATGCAAGTCTTGCCATGATTAACTGCAAATTTTTAACTGTTATCAACATAGAAATAGACATTTATTTAATATATTTTTCTACTGATTCAATGTGAAAATTCATCCTTTTACATGTTACAATATACTACCAAATGATATAAAGACATGAAGCAGGAAGTGGTTTTTACATAAAAAGTAAAAAAAAGTGATAAATTCCTTATTTCCAGGTGAAAAAAGATATGTGAAATGTCCAAGGAGACAAGGAAAATGTTGGTTAACTGGGTAGCCCCTGAACTTCAGTAATACAGCTTTTATGTGTCTCTTTCTCTCTCTCTCTCTCTCTCTCTATGCATGTACATGTGAGTATGAATGTATTGTTAACCATATGAAGCACCATAGACAAAATAGACAAGGTAGATTGCCTGAAATTAACTAGCAACATTTTCTGTTTGAATTTAATGCCAGACCATAATGCTGGCTTGAAATGTCCCCTTCATTCCAATGGTAGAAATATTCCACCCAGGGATAACGCTAAACCTGTACGTCATATTCACCTATTTGCTGCTAAAACAAATGCAGGTCTAGGTAGCCATTTAAGAGCTCATGAAAAAGTCATACATGTTGTCATGCTCAAAATCAAATTGGTTCACTATATCAATTTTTCTCTTCAGAATCTACCTTACATATTTATATGTCTATTATTCATCAATCCTTTGAATATTGTTGCCACATATAGTCTGGCACTACTGTTATAGATTTAGAGATTCTTGATAAAATCCAAAGGAGAATCTGCAATGTAATTGGTCCTGATCTGGCATCCCAGCTTAGTCACTTTCCCACCACTATCATGTAGCTTCCCTGTGTTTTTCTAAATACTTTCATGGCAATTATTCTGATGAACTTTTCTCTATGGTACCTAGACTTTATGAATGTAAGTACAATGATAGATTGGCAACAAGGTTTCATCATTTTAAAGTTGAATTGGCTTGATCTAACATATTTCTCACTTGTAAACTCTATTTTGGTTTCTTGATTTCCAGCTAACTTTGATCTTCAAAAATTTAAATTCAATTTCAATTGTTACTATTATAATGCTCTTCGAAGGACTTATAAGTAATGCTTCAGCAACTTGCTGTGATGTCTGTATTACTTAATCTGAAGACTGACTCCAAATGGAGACCTGGAGCTCTTTATCTATAGTTATGGACTAGTTCATATAGTCACCAGGGTGTTCTATTTACTCCACAACAGTTATCTACCGTCTTCTTGATTCCTCTTTTTTATTGTTCTTGCTCCTTAATAATATTTTTGTTTTTCTTATTCTTTCACAACGAGTAAACCCTTGTTGCTTCATTGCCTTGCTTGGAGGGAAATGATTAAAAAAAAAACAAAAAAAACAGTATTTGTCAAATTTAAACTTGTCTATTTCAACCCTTGGTAAAATCTCTATCCAAATTCTTAGCCACTTTAATAGTTATTGAGAGTTCAGCAATCTAGAAAAATGGAGTTCTTCATGTTTTTATGCAAATTAAAATTATATTCATTTAAGGCTTGCAAAATTTCATACTAATATTTTTTATAGAATATATATTGAAACACGGAGAAAGGAAAGGATCTAACAACTGCTGAAAAAACAAGAAATAACTTCAGAAACTGGGATCTCGTAGCCGAGAAATCTCATACCCAACTTCCTCTCAGTAAAGCAACTGTCTAAACTGGGCCAAGAAATACATGAAATTTCACTAATTTTAGTTGCTGCTGCTGCTGTTGAAAATCTTCAAGTGATGTGATTTATTTTATTCAATAAAGTTCTTTGTTTGTGATTCTGTAGCACCAGTCTGATGGATGGGTAAAAAAATGGATTTTATCCAATGCAGATTAAACTGTAGCTAAAAGAAGCAAACATACAACCCTGTGACAATATGAACTGGAATTGTAAACCTAACCATTAGTAGGCCATTCAAAGTCAATGAAAGTATGAAACTGAACAGTGCTAATTACTGCAAGTTTATGGACAAGACTTCATTGAATGGTACAAGTCTCAGCCTTGCAGTTTCAAAGCAAAGTGTATATTTATGCATCAAAAGATCCTTCTAATGTATCTAAGGTTTCTATTGACTGTCTTGTATGTAAAAAGTTTATAGGAGGCCAGATAATAGAGTGACCACAATCAAATTCTGATCTGAATGCAATCAAAAATCTGTGGTCAAGTGTGAAGATGATAAAATTATATGAAAGTGACAAACAATATGAGAGCAAAGTTGACCTCTGGGAAGAAATTAAAACTACCATGTTTAAAATTGACCCCTGCTGAATGCAAGAACATAACAAAATCAATGGATAACAGATTTTGTTGAATGCTATTAAGAAGAAGAATAGATTAACCTGTAAATGCTCTAATGATCATTTTTTCTAAGTATTCATCAATTGTAGTCAATTTTATTACCTTTTGTTATTGAAGTAAGACATGATTATCTGGTCTTGCATAACTTTATAGTACTGTTTTTTTTTTTTTAATAAATCAAATAACTTCAATAAAATGTTTAAACAATTTAAATATATACTCAAGCTTTGTTTTGACATTTAAATTGATTATTTCAAAGTAAATTTGAGTTACTAAAGTTAAGGTGATTTGCATAATAACTGCTGTGTATGTTTGTTTAGTGGCATATCAACTCCTTATGGGTCATTCAATGCTGAAATTTAATTTTCTTGTGAGCATTAGTAATTTCTTTTGCAGAAATGTATTGCTGGTAATTTTTTTTCTTTTCAAAAAATGTATTGCTGGCAATTTTTTCCTTACAGAAAGGTATTGCTGGTAAATCTTTTGCTATGAAAGTCTATTTTTACTATAAAATTTTTTATACTTTCATAATCTTTTGACTCCAGTTAGGGGGTTAACTATTTTCCCCATAGCTGGGACCCTAACATGTGATACCACCCCAGGTCAGGGTGGACCTGGGAACAACAGTAATTAAGAGGTGGTCCCCTGCTCCTCAAAAACCTCTTGTTCAGAGGCCTTGATGCCAGATACACTTTACTGATATGCCCTGGATGTAATAACTCCCAACAGTCTGGTATATAGTGATTATCTAAACTAGATATAACCTTGTTTTTCATGTCTATATATTTGATTGAATTCACTAAGTCACTGGAATTCTTTAAATGTGCTGAACTGATAATATCAAGTAGCAGAGTCAGAAGATTTTGTGATTTTAGAAAATACCAAACCATTAGTTGCATTGGAATGTTAATTTTATGTATTTTTGATTCAGCATATTTTGCTTTAAATTTATTTTTTATAGCATTTTGTAAATATTTTTTTATCCTTATTTACAGTTGTTAAGTTTAATGTTTCAATGAGAATCTAGCAGAATTATATATATATATATATATATATATATATATAGTGGATTATGCATGTATAAAGCAAAGAAATAAGCAAATCTCCAACACAGCTCTATAAATTTAAATAATTTATTATTATTTGACTATTATTTATCTTTCAAATTAAAAGAAATGAATTACAAAGATTCTTTGTGAACTTCACACAAAATATTTAGCATATCTTTTTTTTTTTTTACAGTACAACCAAATGAATTGCATTAATATAGGAGAAACAGAAAATGTCTACATGTGAGAATGTATGTGACACAGAGGTATATTGTGTTCCACAACACAAAATTGTAAAAAAGAAAAGGTAAAAAAACTCACTTGTTGTCAAAGATGTGACCAACATTTTCCCCTCCAGTGGAGGGTTTTCTTACAGGGTCAAATACATGGATGAGGAGAAATAGTCAATAGTAACAAACAAACACCAGAATACATTTTAATAAGATAACAAGGCAACACATGAAAATGCATGTGTGTGGAAAGATGTATGCAATACCTTTCTGCATGAAAAGATGTATGTGTTATATATGTGATATTAGCTTTAGCCTGAAATAAAAATGTTTTCTCTTTTCCCCTGTCTACTTCTTTGTGTGTTTTATATTTCTCTTTTTTTTCCTTCTTTTTACTTTCAGTTCAAGTCTTTCCAGTCATGCAGCAATATCTTTTGATCTGTTATTCTTTCTTCACTGCTATAAGTTCAGACCCCAAGTGATCAGCTGTTTCTCATTTGTTTAGGAAGGATTCAGCACTGTATCAGTCATAGCTTTTCTCCAATTGAATAATTGGTTGGGTTACACATGCCTGTCTTGGGTGATTATAATGCTTAGTAATTCACCCATTTATCTGGTATATGCAGCATAGTAAATTCATGAGTTGGAACTGGACTTCATTACATGATTTCCTTTGATTGACGATAACAAGTGAAAAGGTGTAAATCACTTAAGGTCTGCTGTCTAACGGGTTCTTTGAATATTTTCCCACTCAACTTTTCATATTTGATCACATGATTCTGCATCTGTGTGAGGAGCTATTTTTAGCTCTCGAATCTGTTTCTTAAGTCATCAGCCTATTTGACACAATTGTTCTGAAGTCAGTGACAATTACAACAGATTAAAAGTCAGTGGGTGAGAGAATGTAGCATATTATAGAGAAGGGGAAGAGTGATGGATTTACTAATGTAAGGTGTATGTGTGGTCAAGATTTTTTTATGTATATTTGAGCAGCAACCTTTCTTTTAAACATCTTTCATTAAATAGGATAGACAAGGAAATTTTAATTAATTTTTATTTAGTTTTACAGTGTTTCTCACATTTCTCTGTTTTGTAGAAGTAAAGGAGTGAAAACATTGTCTATATTTGTTCATTGCTCCAAGTACTTTTGGCCACTTCTTTAGCCCCTTTCAAGCTATATATGCGTCAGTTAGGAAAACTTCCATTTTGATATGTTTTGCTGATGAATTGGCATCACCAAAAAAGGATTTTATTTCAACAAAATTCTGCATGAGCAAGAAAAAAGTGTGTCAAGCATAGTAAAGACTGGTTTTTACTTTAATTTTTCTGTTTTAGAAATTAGATTTTGACAAATTTCATGTTGGTTTTTAATTTGCATTTAATTATTACTGTGTTTTAAGTTTTTGGTATCCCACATTAGATCAGTACTAATGTAATAAGAACAAGTGATAAATTAAAATTGCCTGTAGGAAATTTGTAGACCAAGACACTTTCATTATAAAAATAGCTAAAGTGTGGACATAGGAATCAACACTATACAGTAACTGCCAGTTTCTTGATCTGAAAACTGCCTTGAAGCTTGAAACTGACAATCAATATGCAGTGTTAATACCTAGATCCACACTGTCTATATCAATAACTGGTTTCTCTATGGAAGCATCAAATGTTATGTTATTTTATGTGTTATCTTGCTTCTGGACTTGGGTGATCACAGCTCTCCAGAGTTTCCTATTTTTATAATTCTAAATATTGTCCCTTACTTGCTCCCCCTGAGCTTCTGTTCTGCCAGCCATTTAAAAAAAATGTGAAGTAGGTTACTTGCTGTTTCCCTCTGCCTCTCTTGTCTTTAATATGTCCTGTGAGTGTCATATCCTCCAAACCTGCTTTTCTTATTATTTGTCCCAGAAATTTCAATTGTTTCTTTATCTTTCTAAATACAAACATCCTTTTCATTTCCATCTTCCTTAAAACTTTATTGCTGCTTGCATCTTCCATCCACCATGTTCTAAGCATCCCTAGAACCAAGTCTGTTTTAATGGCTACCATTTTGAATTGTTCCATATTCACTTCCATAGAGAATGACTGACATTACATAGCAGGTCAGCACTCTTATTTGTTTCTAACAAAATTTTCCTGTTTCTTCATAGTTTGGCTTTTGGAAGGCATCTTTTTTGTATGCCAATGAGCCTTAAAATTTCTTTATTACATTTTTCCCTTGTCTGTGATAACTCTTCAAAGTATTCTCCTGTACTTGATTTTAATGTTTACAATTTGTTACTTGCACCTTGGGCCCTTCTTGCTAATGATAATACATTCTCTCTCCTTACGACTGATGTATGGTTATTCCTTACTCTCTGTTTTTTTTTTTTTTTTTTTTTTTTTACAATGATGTTCACTCTGTACAAGGCTCAAGGGCTACTTGAGATAGTTTATGCTGATATGTGTAGAAAATAACACTGAACTCCAGATTTGAATAGGTTAAGAGTGAAGTCATCATGGAAGCCTCCTCTTGGGATTTGGTTCCACAAGGCGGTAGTTCATGAGAAGAAGCTGTTCAAGTGGAACTTACCTCTCACCAGAGGAATATGAAGGGAATAAGCATGGTTCCAATAAGAGTGGATTTAACAAGGTTATTTTTCTGTAAAAACTGTTTTAAGAAAGGTTTTTAATACATTTCAACTGGCAGGGTGACTAAATGTTCAATCAATGAATATCAAATGTTTTCTGTATGTGAACAGTTAATTTCATAATTACTATTTCAATGATATATCACATTATTGTTGATGTTCAGTTGTACAGATACTATAGTAGTGGATACAAGTATTGAGAAATGGGCAACCATCAATTGTTATGATTTAAAATTCAATATAGATGAGTAACCAACAACCATCACTTGAAAACTTACAGGGGAGTGAGGATCATCCAACGATACATACAGTATTACATAAACTTAAAAAATACACAGTAACTCTCAAGAGATTTCTCGTGCCTCTCAGTTGATTAAAAAAATGAAAATACTTTTGATACACCTGCGACAAACTGTATAAATTTCAATGCTAGAAACTCTGACCTTGGTTTTCTTTTTCAAAGAATAGACATTTTTTTCCTCTTTCTTATTCTTTCCAGTAAATTACATTTCTGTTTTCTTTTCACTTTGAATTTACTTCTTGTTGATATTATTTTCTTCTTGATTTCCCAAACGGTGAAAACATCTTTGGAAAAACCAATTGCAATATGACAAAAGAATTTTGGATACTAAAATGCAATCTTCTAAATTTTCCCATACCCCATCAAAATACACCCCACCCTACAAAAAAAAACAGAACTTTTGTCCAGTTAATTCAGTTTGCATTTGATTAATTGAAGTATATTTATACACAGTCTGAAACAAACCAATTTTTACTCTCAAAGCAAAATCAGAAAATGGATGGACAAATTTATAAACTGCATTTGTACTGTACAATTTATCAGATAAATACAAATTCTTTTCCTAAAAATCAAAGTAGTCCAATAACATTTGAATGTTCAATCATTTCTAAATTTTTCCCCTACATTTTAAAATGCATATTAACTAAAAATAATGCACAGTCATTGTTACTAATATTCTAACTTACATTTTGTGAAAAGAGTGGTCTTTTTTTATAAAGATTATCAGTGGTTGTTTATATATATATATATATATATATATATATA
>OZ010579.1:87659280-87699280 GCA_963932145.1 Acanthosepion lycidas
TATATATATATATATGTGGGAGAAATGATATATACATTTTTATATCCTAGATATATCAGTAGCACTCCCCTAAAACTGGCAAAATAATTTTTACACCTCTCCTTGGAAACATTGACCCATTACATGTTATGAGTTCAGGGAACTTGGTTGAAAAACTATAGGGAATAGATATGACAGATAAATTAATGGCTGGCTTAGATGTAAAGTCCCTTTATATTATCATTCCTTTTAACAAATGCTTAAGCTTTTTAATAAAAGCATCAGATGAAAAACAGACCTCTTTCTACCAATGGCGAAAATAATTGAGAACTGCTGACTCATCACCAACCAATGCTATTTCCCTTTAAACAATAATTTTTATAAACAAAAAGTTGGATTACCAATGGGTTCACCTATTTTAACTGGTATTTTCTGGTCCTTCTCAAAGTATTTTACATAAAAAAAAATCAACATATTTCTGATAAATTGATGATACACTATTGATATATCCCCACAAGATAACATTATATGACATTGTAGATACACTAGACAAAGTCAAACATATGCAAGCATTCACATATGAAACAAATAACAGACTACCTTTCTGAGATATTATGTTACACTGTACTGAAAGTGAACTAAATCTAAAGTGTCCATTGCAAATAAACTAATAAAAATAACCTCATAAAGTTTTATTTTCACCATAACAACAAAATAAAATCTAGAATAATTATCAAATTCTGTTTAACAACACTCAGAATTTGTAGCCTTCTATATTTTAATAAAATGGAGAAATACATTGAAAATACTTTTAAGTTCTTCCAGTACTATAATTATTTCATATTCAATGTGAAACAATAGGCTCATGAAAAATGAAAAAATAAAAGAGTGGACCATTCTGACAAACCCATTAAATCAAAATATATTATTCTATCTAGTAACTACAATTAAAAAGAATTTATCTAAGTTTAACATAACATTTGTTAAAACTACTTCTAAAACAGTAAAAGACAAAATATTAAGCGAAAAGTTGAAGGAGGAATTTACACTATTATCTGTAATAATTGCCACAAGGAATATATAGGAGAAACATCAAGGAATTGAAATAAAAATTATAAGTGCTTTAATTGCTAGATCATCTGCCCTAAATTTTCATCCAGTTACTTAAAACATTTTACCTTTCTTTGCAAATCACCTGTTATCCCAATGTAGGATATTTAATAACAAAAGTGATAAAGACATAAAAAATAAAAATAAACTAAATGCAACTGGTCAGATAAAACACATCTAAAAAGAAATTAATTTAAAATTTTAGCATCCACTCTCCATTGTCCATATTGTGTAGTTGCATCAAAGAAATGTCGCTTTAGTTCAATGAAGTGTTAAAGAAGGAAATGCATCACACAAAATATTTTTGTCATTATTTTTGTTAAAATATATATATATATATATACACACACCAGGTATAACAGCAAAACTGTTCAATTGTTAGAGTAAGCTTTGAACCATTTTCCAAATTATTCAAGATATTCTTCACCTTCTAACCTTCTGTCCTGAAGTAACAAGGTGCTTCAGAGGTTTCATGTAAGATTACATTTTCAAGTCTTGTTTCACTGCTCTTTGGACTATCATAATTGAAACTCCACTCTCATGTGCCTAACATCTTATGGATTGAGTTGGATCTTTTCTAATTGATCTCTTTAGCACTAAGTTGAAATGATAATCCTTCTTCCTGTTGTGACCTCCTGTCCAGTTTTCTTTTCTACTGTCCCCTCTTTTTTAAAATTTTTCCTCTCACCATTGCACAATTGAGAAGACAGTGGGGCTGACACAAATGATTTTAATCTGTTCCTTTCCAACTGAATAACTCACAGACTTTTTCAATGATTCTTACAACAAATGGTGTTAAGATGGCTAAATATCTTATATGGAAACCTGGAAAAAAGAAACTATTAGTTCAGTTTTGTTTTAGATATAAAACATTTTGCTGTTACACCTAGTATATACACACACACACAGAGAGAAACCAGTAAATGATAGATCTAATAAAATATATCATAAATTGAACATACATACTTTAGGAAAATGCTCAGTTCTGCAGGTCATAGCTATTGATATAAATATTTTTAGTTGTGGTATGTCATTGTAGATCTATTAATATATTTAACAAAGGAAGTTTAATTATATTTGCTTTACAATCATAGCGCAAGGCATTTATATATTTAGAACTTATATATATATTGAAATGTTATTAAATTGGAGAATTGGAGATCTTAAATGCTTAAATGTAGCCAAGTGGAAAGAAAAAGTAGTTATTGTTGTATGTAATGCTTGCTTTACAATTACAAAAGTTAGTGAAAAAAAAGTCCCCTGAGATTGTAATAATGGCAGCCAATTTATGTATTGTGCAAAAATAACCAAATAATATTGATTCTGCTTCTACAGACATTTCTATTTTATTGACAGTAATCATATTTTGATAGGATTACAATACTAGATTTCATTAAGGCAATGTCAAATTTATAAAATTACATTTTTTAAGTAGATTTCAAGTATATTTCGGTAAATTTATGAAAGCATTTTGCTTATTACAAATCTTATAATTGTATAAACTTTTTATAATTTTTACAGTGTTTAATAAAGTTTGCAGCTTGTATTCCATAAAAATAAAAAAAAGTTAACAGATGAAGTCTTCCTGAGAGAAAATTATTTTTATGTGTATATTTATTCCAGCAGCTAATAAATTAATGTGATTCAGTTGACTTATCTTTCAAACAACTTTAAGACTTCTTGTCCAAAATACTCATTACGGTAACACAATTATAATATTTATGCCAGTAAAAATGGATACATTAGGTCAGCCAAATTAATTGTTTTATTATTATTTATGCTAGTATAAATATATCCATGGTAAAATGACTATTTTCTAAACTAGATTAAAATGAAAAATATCTTTTTTATATAAGAATTTAAAATATTTAAAATAATAAATAAATAAATAAATTTAAAATAATAAATTTTACAAAATATTTCCCTGCATGTCTGGGGGACTGTGACTAAGTTTAGAAAAGTTTTTATTCATTCAAATGGATCCAAGTGGTTTTGTACAAATTTTCAGTTTATATATAATATACATTTGAAAAGAAATTCTAATCAGATTATTTATAGAATTAAAATTCTGTATACCTGCTATACATTTCAAATGCAACATTTTTATGAATTCCATTTTCCATATGCACATGTCTACAGTAATTCCTATTATTATTATCATCTTTTATATGCTATGTCAGCAAATAAGGTTCTTCACAACCTCCATGCTTTTGTTATTCTAAATAAGTTTTATCCATTTTTCTATAATAATAGCATCTGTAATTTCCATTTTTTTAAAACTTTTGCTTATTATAAAACTTTTAATTACATACAATGTTATTTTTTCAGAATGGTATAATGGTATTAACTGATATGAAAAGTATTATAATGATTCATGTGAGTAAAGTACTTCCATCTTAGAACTATTTTTATTCTCAAGATTTCCCATGGCTTTTGTTTCTCCCACTGTTTTCACTGATATTCTCAGACATGGTAATATTAACCTTTCCTCATAAGGAAACATTCAACATTGACTGCCTAGTAAGTGCTACTTTCATCTGAAATTTGTAAAGCCTTTCTCTTAAAACAATTTTTCAGGAAAATAAGTTTCTGAAGTTTAGTAGCTGATATCACCCTTTCAGGTATTGTTGTTGGGGATTTCCTTTATTGTCTTTTGTTTTAGATTATGCGGAAAGTCATCATCTTGATTATGCAATTATTCTCTCTTCAAGATATGTTTTTATTTATAAATTAATTCAAAGCATAAAGGCTATAGAATCATGTATTTAATTAAAATGATATACCATGTAACTGAATAAATTTCTCATTGTTTTCTGTTTGTTAAGGTTGGCTCCTTAACATTTTGTAACCTTCAGTAGATTTTCATCTATTAATTTTGTTAGCTTTTTTACCATTTCAAAATTAACATTACTTAGAGTAGTTTTTATTGTTTCTTAGAAATGTAACAATTTGAAGATATAAACATCAAGCAGGTGCAGAATTTCAAATATCTGGAAAGTGTAGAGGATGGAAAATGCTACACCAAGATTTAAGCAAACATAGGACTAATGAAAGAAGCATTCCAAAAGCTAAGCAAGGTGCTAACTAATGGAAAAATTTCACTGGAAACAAAGAAAACAGTGCTCAGATACAATGTGTTATCTATCCTTTTATATGGCCATGAATGCTAGACAAATCAAGAGGAAGCAAAAATGTGGCTCTACAGAATGATACTGAAAATTCCATGGATGAAACGAGTAAGCAACAAGAAAGTTTTAAAGAAAATGACCGCAAGAAGAATACTTCTACTCAGAATCAGGGAAAGGCAGCTGAAATTCTTTGGATACATAATGAGGAAAAAGGGCTTGGAAAAATTTAACCCTCACAGGATAGATAGAGGGCAAGATAGATACGGGAAGGCAGAAAGCCACTTAACTGACAAGTATGTGTGAATGGATTTGTTGGAAGGCTTAGCAAAGCGAGAAAAAATGCTAAGAGCCACAAGGGGGAGAAAGTTGTGGAGAGTCATGATCGCCTATGTCCTGAAAGTGGAGAAGAGATTTTTGGTTGAATATTGCTTTCTATTGTTACATATTTCTCTTAAAAATAAACCACAAATTTTCCATTGGATAATATATCTGGAGAGACAGCAACATTCTATTAATTTGATGTGCATTTTTGGCAAGGTGATCAAATGTCAGCTTTGTATAATTGTGTTGGTAAAGAAAAGAAAAAGCAAAAGAAAACAAATAATGAGTGTCAATTTCCAGTAGGAATAAGTCTGCAAAAGATTTGTCTCTCAACTTGCAACACTTGTAGCCAAAATCCAGTTCAACGACTGTCTGACGTAACAATCCAACAGGCCACGTAGAGATGGCAAAATTGGGTCACACACCCAGCCTTCACTTCTCGCCAACAAGAACGCCCCTCTCTCTCCCAAAAGACGGCTCACTTTATACAGCTGAGGACCGACCATAATTTACATACAAATCACAAGCCAACGAGATTTCGTGTTAATCATCCGAGACCACCTGTCATAAAACATGTGCGCCGCCATTTTGATTCTTTTTTTTTTTTTCGCCATCGAGCAACCGGACTTTACATTATGCACAGATTCATGGACGTTTCCAAGGTAGGTCATTCTTTTCTTTCCTCGTTCGTCCAGTATTTCATTTTGCCAGGGACTGTTGCTACATTTGCGTAAGCGTCCACTATTCTGCTTACATATTATGCATGCCACTCATTGCCTCTTAGAACGGTGAACTGTAGTCAGTTCAGCAGAACCCACAGAATGTTGCCTTTCAGTTCCGCTACAATAATATAAAGGAACATTGGGTTCCATAATTATCCACTTTTGGCTTAAGGTTTCCTAATTGTGACATCTACCAATCAGACAACCTCTTTTCCAAGAATTTAGGATAATTCTCTGCATTTTTCTTGATATGATCATCAACTTTGAAGGGACCAATAATTTTGCTGCTTACAATAGCAGTCCAAAACATTACTCCTCCTTTCAACTGTCATTTTCTAAGGTATACTGGTTAAATATTTATATGAGGAATCAACTTCAAGCTTACACATCAGGACCATCCAGTTTTAGTAATAAAAGCAAAACATTCATCACTGAAATTTATTCTTTCTTTTCTTCTATGTGTTAAGTTCCTTCAGGATGTTGATGATCATGGCTCCCGACAATATCTTATCCTTTTTAGCTCTAATTAAATTTTGTCTTTTTGTTATCTCTCCTAAACTTTGTTCTGCCATCCATTTACTCAAGCTTGCAAGATAAGTTATGCATTGTTTTACTCTCCCTCTCTTGCCCTCAATCTGTCCTGTGAGTATGAAATTTTCCAAGCACTTATTATGTGCCCTAGAAAATTTAATTTAATCTTTTTTATGTTAAGTATAAGTGTCGTTTTAGTTTTTATTTTCACTAAAACTTTGTTGTTGCTCTCAGGTTCAGTCCATGGTATTCTCAGGATCCTTCTGTAGAATCACATTTCTCCAAGTCTCTTCTTTAACTGTAAACAGATTGTCCAGAAAAGGTGAGAAATTAGTTTACACATACTTCTTCACCCAACTTATATATTTCTCTTTGTGATATTTACATAAATGTAATTGTTTAGTTGATTTCATGTCTATAGTCAATGTTCTGAATATTCTGCAACTTTTCTCTCTGTTTACATTACTAACACCATCGATTTGATACATTTTCTTTCTGGTCTATTCATTTTTCTTGCTTTGTATCCTTTTAGTTTTCCTCAAATCTTTTTTTTTTTTTTTGTACCATTATTAAAACCAGGTTTTTTTATTCTTCATGCTGATTTTTTTTCTCTTTTTGATTTTTTTATGTATCTCTTCAACTTATTATTCTTGGGTATGATGACAAACTACATCTAACAACAAGACTTCTGATCTAGAGATTGGAGGTTTTGAGGAGATAGAACCACTTCTTAATTGCTGATGTTCAGGTCCACCCTGATCCAGGGTGGTAGTACATGTTTTAGTCCCAGCTATGGGCAAATAGTAAACATTTAGACTAAAACAAAACACTATAGAAGTATAAAAATGCATATTTATATTAAAGATTTCCAGAAATACATATTTCTAGTAAAAATTACCAACAATATAATTTATTTATACTTGAATGCATGCAACTGCATTCAAAATATTTAGATTTCAGAATTAAATAACCCATAGAGTTTGATATGCCACTAAACAAAATCAACCAACATAACAGAACACTTCAATGACATAAATCCATGTATTATGCAACAATTTCTTAAAGAAATCAAACTGTATTCCAAAATATAACTTCAGCAAAACTATAACATAAAACACACATATCACCACTTCTCAGAATTATGTCCACACAAACATGTATATGCTCAAAAGACAAATGTTTTCAACTTTAACAAATCATTTATACAAGGTAATATCGGAAAAAATACAAGCTTCAAAAAAAAGAAAAGAAAAACATTGGGAGTGATAAACAATTATACCTTAATACTTGAGCTCTTAGTTGCTCACATTAAGTGTATAATTGTTGTTTTTAAATTGGTACATGATCATGAGTTCAGGAGGTAGACTAGTCAGTTCTTAGGTACATTCTGATTCAAATCTAAGTGATAACTTTTCTTGGATTTCTCCTGTGGACTTTGATGAACTACTCTAGAGTCTGCTGATCTGTTCTGCCCAACCTGTGGTTCTACTCCGCTTGACCTGTTCTCATTGAAAGCCTCAAAATGCCCAGTTTTTATAATACTTTACCCAAACTGGATAGGGGTCTGACTCGCATAGAAATATCAAACATTCCTTTGCCTCAACTGAGATTTTCCAATTTGGGGCAATTATCTAGTCACTTAGAAGCAGTTAGAGGGTTAATCCACCCATTCAACTCCAACTAGCCTTCTTTGGCATCTCTGACTTCCACTCATAGCTGCTACCTCCTCTTCTTTCCCCACTTGTTTAGAAACAGTCTGATATTACTCACTTTGGGGGTGTCACTCGATCTGGTTGACCAATCCTTTTTAGGGACTGTATCAAGGGGTTGTCAGAATTAAAAGCTAACCATCTCAACTACTTTAAATTTGAGGTGAATTCAATTTATGGAAAACATCACCCCTTGAAAACCATTATTATCTGGTTTCTGACGGACACCAAGAAATGGTTGTATAGATTTATTTCATGGAGAAATCAAATCTCTAGGAAAAAAGATAAAAAAAAGAATATTTAATTCTCTTTTCTTTCTGGCCACATGTGATGCTTCCTCTAATCATTATCTTCAAGTGAAAAATTATTATGCAAATTAGCATCCTGTTTTAAGCCTGAACAAAACAGATGTTTTTCATCAAGCTCAACCAGTGGGTTTAAGTGTGTCCAGCCTGGAACATGCCAGTCAAGATTTAAATATTATCTCAACCTGAGATAAGTGCTTTCTGGTTGTAGCTGATAATGTCACAATATTATCATCTGAACATCCCAACTTATATAAGTATATTCTGAAACCTTCACTAATATTGTTTGGTTAATGCTAATTCTATTGTGAAGATATTAACTTGCACAATAAAGTTTGGTATAATGTATATCTTTATTTCATTGGATGCTGTTTACAATTTTGTGGTATAAAATTAAAAATTATAAAAGATAGAAGACATACTATGCTACATCCATGTAGTCAAATCACCCTCCATATTCCAATTCTAAGGAGAAAGTTCTATTCAGACATCATTTTCCAAAGACCATGACTTTGTGGAACAGACTATTACATGAACCCTACACTGAACACTACAATCTTAACCTCTTGATGTCAAGGGTTAATCACTATTTATCTTCCTTATCATCATAGTCACTTCCTACCATCTACTCTTACATTCAGATCACATACCTCATTTAGTAAACCTCTAACTTGAGTGGCTCTTGAGTCTTGTACCAACTAAACTTTAGTAAAAAAAAAAACAGTGCCAAAAGAATTTCATGCATAATTGAAAATGCTCTTTTTTAAAAAAACAAAACAAATTATCAGAAGAAAGTCCTGAATGTGTTCAAAATAACAATGATGAAAGTATGTTAAATAATAGTTTAGCAGACTATCATTTTTAGAAGAAAATGTATCTCAGTACCAACTTCCAGAGTTTGACCTTTGAGGTCAGATAAAAGACATAAGGAAGTCGATTTTGATTGGCAGACCTAGCATGAGATAGATAAAGTATCCATTGATGTAGACCTTTTTTCTTTCATGTCTGAAACAGCTTCCAAATGAGAAGGGGTGACACCCACTGGATAGTCATCAACATGATTAATAAAAATAGATAAGTGAAAATTGTCTGAATTGAAGTCTTTCATTGCTGAACTGAAATGATTGGTGGATTGCCAGATGAGTGAAAAACTGAGCTGAGATCATACACTGCTGTCAACATGCAACAAGTACAAGTCAGAATTATTCTTAGAATAATGTCAATGCTTTATCTGAGAATGTAAAATAACATTTGGAAATTTGCAGGAATAGTAAATGAAACAAAAAAGATGGAGATATTAGTCTGAATAATAATAATAAAGAAAAGTATCATAGTTGGAAACTGGAAAAATTGTGCTTTACCTAAAAAAATTCAAATTTTCTCTTTTTTTTGTTTTAGCAGTAAGTTTCACCCTCTACAAGGCACATGGATCACTCAAGGTAGAAGGTTATGGTAAGGATTAGTTTATATGGATAGGAGGGGAAGATAATGGATAATGCTAAACTTGAACAGGTTAAGAGTGTAGTGATCAGGGAAACATCTTCTAGGGAGTCTGTTCCATAGGGCAGAAGTTCTAGGGAAGAAGCTGTTTGAGTTGAATTTACTTCTCGCCGATGAAATATGGAGGGAATGTGGGTGGTTTGCTACAATGTAAGTGGCATGACAGGTCCTAGCCATGAAGGTCAGACCTGATGGAACCAGGAGATTCAGTTTGCCTGAGTACTTTTCATGGTAGCAGCAATAGAGCAGCAAGAGGCTCTCCACACCCAACCTGTGAAAGAAATCTTGAAGCGTGGAAAATAATTCCTACCACAAGGACTCAGAGATATTTTTGAACTCTTTCAAGACTGAAAAGTGAGGTCTGGGCAGCTCCTGCCCAAATATGGCAATGGTACACTATTTTCAGTTTGATCTGGCTCTTATAAAGCTAGAGGCTAGCATTGGGTGTCCACTAGAGTGGTACAAGGAGCTGATCATTTTATCTGCATCTTTAGAGATTGATCATATATAGGAGTTCTGCTTGAGATCAGGTGTGAGTTTAAGGCATGGGGCATCCTTGAGGTGACATCTGTTCATCATGACTGGTGGTAGTTTGGTGTAAGATTGACAGTGTTGGAATGTAACCAGTTTGGTTTTAGAGGCATTGAATGTAACAAGCCAGTTTTTTCCCCCACTTGAAAGTTAGTGTTAGATCAGAAGAGAGGTCTTGTTTTCGTATAACCACATCTGCTTTTGATGTGAATGCTTTATTGACATTTGTTTTAATTAAGAATGATTAATTTCCTGAAATCATGTATATTGAGTTTATTCAACATCATCCTCTGCCAATCTGACAGATTCTCAATCTGATAACTAAAATGATTTGGAAATTATCTTCTTTCAATGTCATCTGTTATCAAGAATTTTTTTTTTTAATTTTCAATATTTAGCTATTTTTCCTTTATTCTCAGTTTTGCTTGATTAAAAGTAAAAAAAAAAACAAACTAAATGATTCTTTTGGCTCTAAGCTGAATCAAATTATGGTACTTGCAGTAAACTTGGGCAGCCAAGATCTGTTTGAAATGGTCCTACCATTAAATTATTACCCAAGTGACCTAACTTATCCCAACATCTGTTCCCCTTTGAAAATAGTCTACCAGGTTCATTTAGAGATTGATATCAGCTGTGTAATGGAATCGTTCTTAATCTTATCAATTTTCTAAGATTTCTTTCCTTTCAACAGCAGTTTTAGCTTGTATTAGTTTGTTTGGTTTTCCACATGTCTAGGGTACTTCTGCCCAACAGAAAAGGCTGGTATTATATAGCTCTCTTAGTACCTGACCCACACTAAATATTGGCTAATACCTGCCCAGTATCATATGCAAATTTTATCAGTGCCACCCGCTCTAAGTAGAATGTCCTCTCTCCACAACCGATTGTGGAAGAGGACATAACCCCTGGTGCTTACTGCACTATGTGCAACCAATTCTGGGTCTCTTGTCAGGTTGACCTGATCCTCTGTTACATAGCTTTTGAATAAACAAGAGGTTGCCGAAGTCTAAATATTGACTGATTGATCTGAGTAAAGTAATGCTTTGCCAACAAACCATGCATGAAACTTGAGGAATGCTAAAAAACATTCAAAAGACATGAAGACTGCTCATAAACACTATGAGACATGGGGAATGCTAACAAACCCAACATCAGGAATGTAAACAAACCCTTCCTGAGACATGACAAATACTAATAAACCCTGCATGAGGTATAAACAATAACAACAAACTGTGTATGAGACATGAAGAATGAGAATTTGAGATATTCAAATTGACTGGATACTTTCTGAACAATCTGTGGAATTCCCTGATCTTTTTCAAATTCTTGCACCATCGAATGCTGATTTCCATTGATGGCTGTCCACGTATTTTCAACTTTTGTATGCCCTTTTTGTTAAAGTATGTGCGACACTTTCAGTGGTTTCTTGACAAAGTTTGAAGCTAGAGTATGAAAATTTAGCTTTGCCTTCACTTACTAAAACATCTTCCAAAAACCTATTTATCATTCAAATATTTTCCCGGGAAAAAAATCAAGCCATATTTGCTGATCTGCATACTTGAACATTGTGTGATGATTACACATGGCACAAACTCAATCAATGGCATTTTAACACCAATAAACCCACAAGAAAATGTGTGTTCTTGCTTGCATAATCACAGTCTCTGTCTATGGTTACCAAGTTATATTAAGGTTCAAATTTTTTAACCAAACATTCTTCAGATTGCTATGCCACTTTGAGAAGAGGGTAATCCATAGCTTCCTATCTTTTGTAGCTCTTAGTATTGTATTTTTTCCATCCCTCCTCATCCTTGTACTGCTATTCATTTAGACAATCTTATGAGATAGGTTACTCAATGTCTTGTAAGTGTCAAATTCTCCAACCCCTCTTTCATCAGTATGTGTCCTAAAAGTTTTAGTTGTTTCTTTCTGATTATCATTTAAATACAGATCATGGGTAAAGATCCAGTGCCATTCAGTGTGTCATACAATAATTTTTTTCTGGATACTCACTGCAGAAATATAAGGAGGTCTTATACATCATCAAAGATTCTGAAAAGAGTAGTCAAAACTAAAGTTAAAAAAAGGAAGAATGTACTTTTATTTACGTTTAAGAAACACACTCTGCTATAAAACAATTTTTTCCTAACCAATAAAAATGAATTTATACCAGTAGTGTCTTAAACTACTTGTCTTAATATATGATATAATTTGTTCAGATGTTGCATATTAATCATTTTATTATTGTAACAGGAGAGAGAGCTATGGAAGAAAGATGTATTCTCCCATTTGAATTTCCCCCATTGTTAGCATTATTATATCCATGATATAATAACAGGGTAGTTCAGTAATGGATCAGAATGGCTGAAGGGAAAAGGAATGACAAGCATACTATATTCTCAGAGAGATTTTTATATCACTGAGATGTACAAAAAAAACAAAAAAAAACTATATATACATATATCCCATGCAGAAAAATTACATCACATAGAAGGGGTCTTGCATATAATATGGAGATACTCCTCAGTCTGGAGAAGCCATCTTTAGGGCTTCAGATTCAAATGTGTTGGATTCATCTAAGTTCCAGGCAAGGACAAATTCCACATAGGAGAAATAGTGAGTCTTAGGTTTCCCAAATTGAGGACTATGAGCTGGAGTTTCTTTCTATATCTGGGAAAGATATATTCTCAAAAGGAATGGCATCATGGATTTGTAAGTTGTGATTTAGCCTCTGCCTGGGCTATGGAGGCTCAGGCAAAAGAAAGCAACCTTATGGTTTAGCTGTTGTAAACAAAAAATTTGACTCCTGCTATTCTCACTGTATAAAATGACATCATTAAGAGGTCTTCATGTGACCCATGTGATTTATCTCCACCAAAGGGAGATAATCAACTTATATATCCTTACATCATGATAGGCTATATAACATTTTGTCTATTCTCTCAGAAATTATTCAAAATAATTTTTAAAAGAATTAAAAACAACAAATTATTTCATTCTTTATATTATTTACACTCAGACTATTTTCCTCATCTTTTTTGTTATTATCACACAGTTTCAGACCTTGTGCTCTCCGACCTTCCTCAGGTGTTTTCAATCGAGGAATTCAAGGAATTTTGAATGAACCCTTTCTTTAATCTATGGAGTTAGATTGTTCTTGTCCAGGTATATCTCATCTAGTTCTTAATTAGTGCTGTTCAATTATTGTTTATCCTGTTTCCAATGAGTCTAAGTCAGCAATGCCCAGCTCAGAAATTGAACTCACAATTATTTCTTACTCCTCAATCTGTCTGTTTCTGCCTGCTGAAGCAGATGTTATGTTTCCAAGGTCGTTGTTTGTTTTGTTTATATTATTGTTCATTTATTACATGGCCCAAGAGCCATTGAAGTTAGAAGGTTACTGAACAAGATTGATGCAAGGATATAGGGAAGGAGTAAGAGGTGGATATTATAAGAATATGTAAGATAGATGTCACTTGATCCTAGACTTGAAATGGTTAAGATTGTAGTGGTGAGGGAAACATCCACTTGGGAGTCGAAGTAACAGTTCTGGGTAAGACATTCTGATTGGAACTTCTTACTTATCAAAGGAATACAAAGGCAATGAGGATGATGGAACTAAGGATTGCAGCTCATTTGAACATTTGCCATAGTAACAGTGGGTAGAGTAGTGAAATTCTAGCAGCATTTTGACTGTGGAAAAGTTGTTGTTGGATGTGAAATAATTCATCACCCACAAGGCCACATAATTGCTTATTCCCTTTTGATACATTAAGATATGACATATAAAATAATATTTTCTGCCTCTAAATTTCCCACTATAATAAAAGTACAGAAAATTTCTAAGTTCAGCCTACTTAATAAACAGAATTTTTTTTTTTTATTCTTTTTTAATTAGGCTGAAAACCTTTCAGCATCCCTTATTTAAAGAAAACAATACCTTAGAAAGATCTTCATGAAAACAAAGTCAAAAGAAATGGACAGACAATGTCTGTCTTAATACTAACGTGACTGGTGCCACAAACAATTGATTTAAATTCCAAGCAACAAACTACCATGGTGTTTTCTTCAAAGTAACCCCCCTTGAGTCTAATGCACTCTGCCATGCTTCTGTGCACTGCTGGAAGGATTTTTCTTGGATGCTCCTCAGTTCCGTCCTTACGGCACACTTGATGGGACTCCACAACTTCAAAACTGCTCCCTTTGATGATCCCCTTGAGCTTGGAGAAAAGAAAAATATCACATGGAGCAAGATCAGGTAAATATGTATGTAGTTCAAGATGTTCTGCTTGGCCAGGAACTGCCACATGTTCATAGCATTGTGAGTAGATGCATTGTCATAGTGAAACAGCTGTGATTTGTCCTGACACAACTCTTGTCTCTACTCATACACTGAGTAAAGCAAATGCCAAAGGATCTTTTTGCAGACTTGCTGACTGATCATATGACTCTGTGGCAAGAACTCACTGTGGATATAGCTCACACAGTACATCCAGTCCCATTACATCTGTAAGTATAAATGGGGAAATGCCTTTGATTTACTAACCATATTTTACTTAATAATCATCTTCATTTCCTTTGTATTCCATTGGTAAAGAGGAAGTTTGAACCAGACAGATTCTTTACCAGAACTATTACTTTGTGGAACAGACGCCCAAGATGATGCTACTCTGACCACAACTAGAATCAACCGATATCTATCCTACATGTCCTCATAATATGACTTTCTTCCTCTTTCCTCCACTCTTACAACAATCTCATTCAGTAATCTGAATTATTTAGTGAATTACAAGAAAAGCAAAATGACACTAACGATGCATTGTTACATTCGGATAAAGATCCTAAGAAAAGTCAACAAAAAACTGAAAGAATTCCAGGAACATGTCTACTTATAGCAGGTAAGGACAAACCATGAAAAATTCAAGAAACTGATATACAATAGCTGGAAATGCCTGGCTGGAAAGCATTGAAAATAAAAATGCATTTTCAAAAAGCAATCTACCAATATGCTTAAAACAAATTTTGAAATCAATGTATAATGATAGCTGAGTCACAAGGATGGAACATATGGAAATTAAAAAAAGATCACCTGATAACAAACTGGGAATAGAAAGAGCAATGCTAGAAATAACTCTTAAAAGGTAAAAAAGGCTACGATGGATCAGAGAACAAACCAAGGGAAGAAATATCAGCAAATTGATTGGTGAGTATGATATATAGCAAGTAAAAAAAGGATAACAGATGGAACAAAAGGTTGCTTGATTAGTGCCTAATGAATACCAAATGCAATAAAAAAAAAATCAAGCAGAAGATAGAGAGATCAGAAAGGATTTTGCTGGTAGGACATGACAGAGAATCATGCAGTCACAGTCATCATGAAAAGATTAAAAAAAAAAAGGCCCTTATTCAGTACTGGACTTGTAATGGCCAAAGATGATTGCACACACACACACACACATATTTTTATACAGTGGGGGAAACAAATATTCGTACATATGCATTTTTTTAATTTATTGTATTTCCAACTAATGAATAAACATACCTTTCATATAATTAACTGTACACAGATGCATAATAACTAAATATGCATAGAAAACAGAAAAATTACCAATTTAATAGAAATAAATCCCATTTATCCATTTTAATGGGTCAAAAAAGAATTTGTACAATGCAAAAAAGAATACATAATCTTCATTTAATACTTTGTAGAATAGCCATTATTACCTTTTACAGAAACCAACATCTTCTTGTAGTACTCAGTGATTTGCAAATTTTAGTTGATAATTTGTTCCATTCTTCTTTACATATGATCTTCAGATCTGAGATGCTTGTTGGAGATCTCAATCAGATTTGAATTTTAAAATAATGCCACATATTCTTGATTGGGTTTAAATCTGGGAACTGACCTTGCCACTTCATGGTATTTACATTATTTTCAGCAAGCCATTTCTTCATAGATTTTGCAGTGTGCTTTGGATCATTATCTTGTTGGAAGATCCGCTAAGGAGGAAATTCAAGATTTTCAACCAAAATTATTTGCTTCCAAAATATTTTGATATGATGTGTCTACTATCTATTACTGATATGTTGCCAGTTATATGTTTGCAGAAAACACCACCAAAATTCACTGTTGGAGCTGTGTTCTTTTGTTTAAAGACATCACCATCTTTCTTCCATACATGATTTCTAGAATTACATCCAAGCAACTCAAATTTGGCTTCATCTGTCCATAATATTATTTCCTAATACAATTTTTCTTTATCCTTATGTTCACAAATGAATTTCAACCTGGCATTTCTCTGTCTTTTCAATAGCAGTAGGGCCTTCTGAGGGGAGAGTGACTTTAGATTGTTCCTACAAATTTCATTGCTTATTGTCCATTTAGTGAAGCTCTTGACAAGTAACCATTAATTTCTTTGAAGATCTTGAAAAAAATCTTCCACAGAGCACTGTGATCTTCCCATAATTTTTGCCTTCTTTCTCGAGCCTAGCAAATCGGTTCTTTTAGTGAATTTGTCAGTTCTTTACCTCTTGTCATGATGATAACACCTTGTTGCATGAATATCAATTACAGAATGTTCTGTTTGGATTTTTAGACTAAAAATAACTACTGATAAAATTATTGGCACGTTCTTGAATATTCCACTTGAATAATCGAGAGTATTAAAGCAATTTAAAAGTTTTAAAATCTGAAATTTGCATTGTATAAATACTTTTTTCACCTATTAAAATGGACAAATGGGATTTATTTGTATTACATCAAATTTTTTTCTGTTTTCTATACATATTTAGTTATTCTGCATCTGTGTACATTTAATTATATGAAAAGAATGTCTATTCATGACTTGGAAATGCAATAAATAAAAAAAATTGTCTGCAAACAAATATTTGTTTCCCCCTCACTGTGTGTGTGTATATATATATATATATATATATATATACACACACACACATATATTGTGTTGATCAAAAATATTCATTTGGTTCATTAAGTATTACATATTCTATTTAATAACTGAGCACACATTTTGATCAATGCAATACAGCTGTCTGCTAGTGTGGCTATCCAATCCCTGTTACAAACACCTGCTCTGGTATATCTGTCATTTGTTCAATACCTACAGAACCCACCTGTGTTTTATACTGCAACTCTGCTGAGTGGTCTTTAATTACAGTTTCTGGGAAATAACACCTAATCTGGCATAACTAACAGTTTGAACAAGGCCAGTACACTCAAAACTTTAGTAACTATTACTTATACTAGCATATACATTGGTGGCTTCAGAACATTTTCAACTACACCGTTTTATTCACAATGATTTTCAGGCACTTTTCCAACAGTACTATACACTAGAATTGCCTGCCCTGGCTGATAGCACAAAATAATTCAGCTCTCTGCTAAATCAACACTAGTAACATTCAAATTTGTGTCTTATGGACAGAAAATGAATGTTCTAAAAGCTCTCATCCATGTGCTCATAAAAGCACACAAGGTGTGCTCTTCAGAATGTTGAATATCTCAGCTATGTTGAATATGTTAAGAACCAATTTTTTAAACATGGAATCCTTAATGCCATGGGGTTATTTAGTCAGCAGTAGGACACAATTGAGTAAGCTTATGTACTGTCTGAACTGTGTATTTGTGATAACATCCTGAAAAGTAAAACGTCTCATCAGTGAGATCTCTCAACAATACTTACAGTCCAGATTGCTGGTTTTGCAAGTAATTCTGTTAGAAAGGGGAGGAAATTTCAAACTGTGGAGAGGATTGGGAAGGATGTGTAGAAGCAGCTGATAATCATTCTGAAAGAGGATTGAACAAATTGTTTTGAAAAGCAGAAAGAGTATTGGATTAAGAGTGTGAATTCTTAAGTGGAGTACTTTGAAGGGGACTATGATGCTCAAGGTAGACTATTTTTTACATACTTTTTAGATAGGAGTTGAAAATATAGAAATACAAAAGAATAACTCTACATTATTTCTAGTGAAGCTAAAATATATAGCAGAACTTGTTAAATTTATGAACTTTTTTAAGTCATTCCATGTGTGTATATATATATATATATATATATATATATACACTACAGTCAAAAGATTTGGAGCCACCCTGCATTCCTTTAACAAACACCATAAAATGAGATATTTTTGTATTCTTTTAAAGTAGAAGATACATTTTTTGTAACTATAGAATATTTGCTTCTAATCTGACAAAAAAAGAAACACTTAACTATAAAAAATTATCATAGAACATCATATTATTTTGTTTTCATCAATAAATCCACCACCAGTCCGAATTACTGATTTACAAATTCTTGGCATTTTTCCAACAGTTTTTGAAAAAAAAAAAGTAGATGCCAGACTTAAGCATTCTTCAAGCATTGAAAAAACTCATTCTCACACTTTGAATATTGTCTTTGAATTCTCCTATCCAATTCATCCCATACTAATTCAATGACAGAGAGGCCAGGAGATTGATGTGCCCAAGTCATAATTTCCAAAATTTTGTTCCATTTCTTTTTGTAATTTTGACATAATTTAGGAGAGTGTTTTAGATTGTTGGTTTCTTGAAAGGTATTTTTTCCAATTATGCATAACCAAGATGGCATAGTATGTCATTGCAAAATCGAATGATACTGTTTTTTTGTTTTTTTTTTTTCATGATTCCCTTTGGCCTGAATCAAAACTCCCAAACATTTGGTAATCTCAAAACTCTACTGAGGGGTTAATGGTGAAAACAAAATAGTCATAATTTAGCAAAATGTATTGTGGACAGACAAATCCAAATATTAACATTTTGGTAGTAAGTAGAGCTGGGAGAAAGAATGAGATATTTATTTTTCAGTCTGAGTTGATTTTTAAAGAAATGCAAGGTGGCCCGAAATGTTTTGCCTATATATATATATATATATATATATATATATTATGTTAATAAAAATTATTTTTATAGATACAATTATTTAATTAAAATAACACATAAGCAGAAAATATATTAAAATAATTGTCAGACTTAGTCCATTTCATTATATATATATATATATATATATATATATATATATATATAAAATGGAAAAAAGACAATTCAAAAGTTTTAGCTGACATGTTTCATCCAATGTGGACTTTTTCAAGGCAAAAACAATACAAATTTATTGAAACAAAGTATCTATAGACAACAAACAAAATTTTGTTAGAAACTAGAAGAATTTAGAAATGCTATTGTATATTCATATGGTCAACTGAAAAATTACATCACTTACATTATGTTTGAAAAGAATATTTTCGCACATAGAAAAATTGTTTGTATTGTTGTGTTCACCAATTCAGCTATTTTCTTTTGATTTCTTGATATATTTGTTGCGTACATGGGAGTATATGGCTTGGGAGAGTAGTAATTCTGTTAGGAAAAGTGATATTGGGAAAAAACCTGGGTATAGATTAATATTTGGATAATATTCAATGGCCGCAATCATGAGGATTTTCCTTCTGAGTGAATTATATTATTTTTTTATGAATGTAGCATTTATGAAATCAAACACAATTTTGATTTTTTTTCATATATATGAACCAATTGGAGAAGAGCAGTCCACAAAAAATAACATCCTTTGAAAACACTATAAGGACAAATAAAAGAGAAGACAAATAAATGAGACCCCAAAGAAAGCCAAAGCCCTCCATCCCCTAATGCACTCATACTCTACCAATAGGTGGCTGTGGACATCTCTTCAGATCCAATATAGGACTCATTTCACACAGAAGGAAATGTCACTGAGCACCCCAATACTTGGCAATGAGTTCAACCAACTATGACAATGAATGTATATATATATATATATATATATATATATATATATAGTCTGATAAATTTGTTTTAGTTTTTCCAATGTTATTTGAATTAACATGCAATATATTTTTACTGTAATCTTTTATTGGCTTTGTTCCTCTACAACTTTTGTTCATCATTTTTTAAATTTGATTGAATTTAACAACTATTCAGTCAAGTTTCCAAACAACTGAAGCTGCTTGAGACACATATGCTGTGTACAGAGAAGGCACTATCATGTAAAACAACTGCATAGAAATGTTTTTCCAGCTTCAAGAATGGGAAATTTAACCTCAGAGACTCTCTGCATTCTGGCTGCCCTGATCAGCTCAATGAAAACCAATTGAATCATCTCCTCCATTAGGATAAACACTAATCTACTAGGGAATTGGCTCAGCAAATGAAATGTTCTCAT
The DNA here is from genome assembly GCA_963932145.1 of Acanthosepion lycidas. NCBI lineage: Eukaryota > Metazoa > Mollusca > Cephalopoda > Sepiida > Sepiidae > Acanthosepion > Acanthosepion lycidas. The sequence continues at coordinate 87,679,349 of OZ010579.1, forward strand.
GATAACACCATCCATCACATTTACTTGATTTGTTAAAATTGTTGATGAATAATAGGTTTGAAATAAATGGGAAACAATGAATCAATTTTTCTGACAACCTAATAATAATTTACTTTCTGTTCTGTCTTATCTAAAGTATAAAACTAAATACAATCCTCTATTTTCCTTCAGAAACATATACAATAATTTGAAATGTTTAAAATATATGTGATTCTTCCACAATAACCAGCATAAAATACATGAGGATGATTTAATGAATAGTGAAGAGTTTCAAATGAATTTGTCCGGTCTTTATCAACAAAAATATGACTGCATGTCTACTCAAGTTAGACCCCCAAAAATGTAATCTGCAAGTAAGATATTTTTGTAAGGAGTACCAATAAAGCTACTCTAATATATTTCAAACTACACAGTATAAAAAAATTAAAAGAATACAATTTAAATTTGAGTCAGGTTAACTTCTTCCCATGTCAACTCCACAATAAACCTCTGTTAGCATCAAAAGTCTTTCTATACAATCTAAAATGTCTGATCTCCCTTATGACAGTGAATGTTGGAGATATTCAACAAAAATAAAGAAAAGACTTGTCAAAAATATTAACTATTTAACTATAGAGCATGTCACCTCACTTGAACACTTTCAACAGTTACAAAGAATATGGTTAGCACATGTAACTAGAATAGAAAATAATGATATAAACAAATGTAATGTTAGCTGAATCTGATAAGAATATGTGATGAAATTTCTATATATGAATTGTTTGTTTTTTACTTCTTCACTATGTCAAATTAATGTATCAAGGGTATGAGGTTGTGGGTCTTTCTTCAAATATTCAATCTTCTCCTTGCAAGAATATGACGAATTCTGTCTGCTCCCCTTGCAGATCCAGTATTTATATAGCATTGTCTTATCCAGGTTCAGTATTAACTTCCTGTTATCCTATATTCAGTTGGGTTCACTTCCTGTTTATATTAGTGCAATGATTGATATCCTCTGAGACCCAATTCTGCATCTGGGGGCTTTGGCATTCTGTGGTGACACTGTGCAGAAAACTTACTTTGATATCTCTTAGAGTACATTCTGCAGTCACTGCAAATCAACACTTCCTAGATCAAAGTTACTTGATAGACATTAAATATTGATTCATACCTCTAGTATTTTACCAGCATGAATCTCATACTACATAAGTTAACTTTCCATATGACCAAAAACAAAACAAAAATAGAATAAACTGCCATCACTATTAGAAAGAGCTATAGCATTTAGTAAACTTGAAAAGTTTTCCTTGAAAAATTTTTTTTAATAAAAACATTTTATAGATTTGAACTGATAAAAATACCAACTTTGCTTGAAAAATTTTTTTTAATAAAAACATTTTATAGATTTGTACTGATAAAAACACCAACTTGTCAGTCATGGAATGTCAAATATTTTCTGTTGGGAAATGGCTAATTTTACCATTACCATGTTAACAATGGGAACATTTTAAGGAGAAAAGGAACTACCAAAAACTGCTGCAAATAATCAGAAACAGAAAACTGGAATTTGGATTATACATAATGAGGAGAGAAGGCTTGAAGAATTCACAGGAATTATTAAAGGTAAAGGAAGAAAAAAGCAATGGGAAACTGGCTTGTCAAGCTAGGACAAATGGATGGCAGAATGAATACCATAAAGACAAAGAGGGTCATAGAGCATACATATAGGTGAAAGTAATAAAAGAGAGGAAGCTATGGAATAGTGTGATCATCCATTTCCCCAAAGTGACATAGAGAGAGCATAACATAAATAGAACTGATACAAATTCTGACAACCAATACAAATTCATAGAATTTTGTTCAGAATCAGTATAAAGTTTAAAGAATTCAGTTTTAATTAAGAGGAAGTAAATCATCATGGTGAAAATGTAAAGAAAGTGCCCTAATTTTTAAGTCTTCCATAGTATATTTTACATTTGAAGTATTTACATTGTTCAGACTATTATCCTCATCTTTAGCATCATACTCACAATGCTTCGGCCATTGTATGCTTCAGCCTTCTTCAGATGATATACATTTAAATTTAAAATTGAACCCTTTATTTCATCCACTGGGGTAAACTCTTTTAGATTCACATGCCATCCCTTTTTTTTTGGATATCTCTGATTCAGTTATTTCCATTTAATAACCCAAGTCTCCAAATTTTTGTTTCACCTCTGCTGTGGCTAGGTATTGAACACACAATTCTTTAGGTGAAGTTACTGGATTACTTCAACCAGTGCTTTTATCCACGTGGACCAGTGGAATACCTTATTTAGTTCTAGTTCCATATGCCATGCCTTTTCTGGATATCTCAGTTTCAGTTATTTCCATTTAATAACCCAAGTCTCCAAATTTTTGTTTCACCTCTGCTGTGGCCAGGTATTGAACACACAATTCTTTAGGTGAAGTTACTGGATTACTTCAACTAACACTTCTATCATTTAAAGATTAGTATCCCTGTATCTTTAGCATTTTTCAATAAAGAATTATAACCTGTGCTATATCTTATACCTTCCTTGCATATATAAGATTCCCTTAATAAGACCATTATTATCCTGAACATCCCTTTCAATGAAAGAAATATAATTACATAAGAGTCTTTCTGTTATTTTTCAGTTGTCCACTATACAGTTTAAAATAAAACATAAGTTTCAAGAATTTATTGACTTCAGCAATCAGAACTTCATTACTTTAACATATAAAAATCTGACTAGTATTAATTCATGTCTACTTAACCATCAAAGTGAATATCTTTATCAATACAAGACAGAAGTTATAAAAAATCTTATCAACTGAATTGAATTAATTTCCTCCTCTAAAACGATTTTCTATAAAAAAAAAGAAAAATTATCCAATATCAAGCAAACACTTCATATTAACAACTTTCCTAAACACATCATTGATGAAAAAAATATTATTGTGGACCATTAATCATAGTATCATGCATACAAATCTTAATTAAACCTCACCCAAAATACTATTAACTTATTTTGCTGTAACCAGATACCCTCCAAGTACATGAAATATTAAAATACACCACTCAGCTTCAGTCACTTTCCCATCACCATAAGGTTTCTTCCATTTGCCTTTTCTTGGTAATTGTTCAGATGAGTGCTTCACTATAGTGCCTAGACTCTTTGAATTGAAATGCTGTACTAGGTGCAATGCAATGTCAATCACTATCTGCTATCCTCCTGATTACTTTTCCTCTGTTCTTTGCTCCTTAGCACCTATATAACAGCTGAAGACAGTAAGAATCAATGAAAATCCAACATAGCCTACAAACAATTTAAACCTTCCCATCTTGTCATTACTAATAAAACTTTTCCACAAAAAATTACTTCACAAAAGACCAATCTGACAAGGCTATTTAAGAACATGACTCATGTTCTAAAGTTAATGTTTGTGTTTTGTAGAACCTTTTATGGGGCTCTGGATAGAAGTAGTACCTTTGATTCTGGCACACTGCATCTTCAGGTAGATGGGCATCACTGGTCCTCAACCATCTCTTAAATCTCTCATGTGATGGCTCCAAGTTGTGATACCCCAGTAAACTGTTTCAGTTGGTGGGTTAAACACGCATGAGGGAGGGGTGTTAACATGGCACCAATGAGCGAAGGACCTCCTCAATGCAGGTAATCAGCCAGAGTCGGAGGATTCCTCAGATGAAAGATAACAGCCACGTATTCACAACCAATGCAAGCCACCTAACTGGAGGACATCGGCTGTGGTCTAACCTGGAGAGGGATGGGCTCCACCAGGTTAAAATGCCCAAGACACACCACATAATGAGCACACCAAGAAATCATTTGTGGAGACCCAGGCTCTGACACATGACCATGACAGATGGAGGGGGATGCTGAACAGCTCTTTCTAGGTTTAAGGGTGAAAGAAGAAGCTCTTGCAGTGCACACTATTCTTTGTTCAATTTCCTTATCTCCTATACTAAATTTGTTATAACTAATCCATGTAACAAGGTATTTAAACTGTTTAGAATAATCCTACATCATGATTGCTTATGATGGATTCAGAGTAAGTGTTATCACTATGTTCTTTCTGATTCCAGACCGTAGTTTCTGTTTTGGAAAGATTTATCTTAAGTTGTATTTCTTGGAACAGTTGGTAAAAAAAATGTTGATTTTTTTTTTTTTTTTTTTTTTGTTCAATATCAATCTTATCCCAACTATGAATACCTATGTCATCAGCATAACGTCCATCAGCATCAGTACACTGGTCTCAGGGAAAACAGGAACACTGATTTTCAGTTAGTAGATATCATAAGTTTCTACTTGTCATCCCTTTTAAGCAAAATACAATATATATAGCCCAAAACCATGTTACTCATGATAATTCCATCAGATTTTCTTTCCCAGATTAACTATAAAAAAGTACTGAAAATTCTGAAGGTCCTTTACATGAGAAAAAAAGTAGCTCACTGTTAATAAAATTTGTTTCTATCCTGGTGTTCATATATTGAAAAAATTCCCTTTAAACTTTTAAGACATTTACTGCATGACACTAAATTCATTTTCTAAATTATATGAACATACATTTCAACATTTTAAACAGACAACATAAACATTAAACTAACTCGTTCTAAACTTTCAACTTTCTTTCCATGAAAATAATCAATGATGGATTAAAGTACTTTGATGTTAAGATTTAATTTTGGTAAGTTCTTTCACAAGATTCAACCTGAGATAGAGTGATTAATTTAAAACCAGAAGAAAAGCAGCAAGGGGCTAAATCAACATTTGGTGTTCATTGTATTTAATGGAACATACTTAAATGAAAGAATTCTCTTAAATATAATATGTTTAATATAATATGCCATAATTGCTTGTGTATCACTAGGGAGTGTAAGATGCAACTAAAAAGCAGAAATTCCAGAGAAAAACTCTAATTTTCATGTGTAAAACACACCTTATTTTAGAGTAAAGAAAATTACCAAAATTTGTGAAAAAGAACAGATAAACGGAAAAAAAAAACAGGATATTTTGTTTACTTTCATGACTGGTAAGTATTACAGAAATATGATACAATATTCTGAGAGTATAAAACCACTAAATTGTCAATACACATTAAGAAAATAAATTGAAATAAATTTGAATAAATATTGATTGTTTCTTTGGGTTTTAATTATGAAAAATTTATTTCCTTTTATCACAATACACTATTAAATAGATATTATCTCCCTGGTAAACAAATAAATCCAATTTGACCCGATTCTGTTTGTTTTCAGTCCTCTAAAAAATGGGAATTAGTTCTAAGCCAAAGTATAAGATGCAACAAAGGATGCTGCATCTTATGCATACATATATTTTGGATGAAAAAAAACCTGCATCTTATATATACAGGATTATGGTTTTATATATATATATATATATATATATATATATATATATATATAATATTCCCTACATTATTTTTTTATATATATATAATATTCCCTACATTATTGCTGTGTCACAACAATGATGTTTCTATGATTATGAAAGTTTAGCAATTTCAAACTGAGCCTGTAAAAGAAAAGCCATCAATAGTTGTATTGGAAAATATATGCTAATTATCTTAATATTGCAATATGTCAATCCAGTGTACATAAAGGCAAATTAGCTTGCATTTTATCTCTTACTTTTAAGGCAACATTAGTTGAGTGGAGTATCTTAAGAGGTTTCCCCTATAGGGACTACATATGAGTTACACAGCCTATATTAAATGATGGCTTTATTTTTATTATATTTCTCATAATTACAGGAAATTTTAATGCAAAATTTTAAAAACCATCATAAATGGATTCACTTTTGATTTGTTTCATTAAAACCCCCACTGATTTTTATCATCCAATTGCAAATGCTTCCATTAATACTGAATAATATCAGAAAACTGAGTGACCTGAATTTATCATTTGGAATCCCCACCATCACAAGAAAATCAATTAATCTTTATAAGGTTTGTGCCAAAAAGAGTCATTTCTTTATTAATTTATTATTATTTATTAATTTAATTCATATTCCTTAATGACTGTTAATGAAATGTCTTGACCAAGTTGATGGCATTGGAATATGGATAAGCTAATGCAAAAGATTATCTTTATTTTTGGCAAAAGGAGAATGAATTTAATAAATTTGCACATAGAAACTAATAAATTCATATCTGTTTTCTTTGTCTTCTGTATTCTATGTCCATGGCTCTCCACAACTTCTTATCTCTTTATTTCCAAAGCTCACTCTCCAGCCTTGATTGTGTCCAAAAGCATCTCTATGCCCTTGTGGGTAACAAATTATTCTCCATCCACTAACCTTTCTCCCACAGGCTAGCCTCTTGTTATCCTATCACTACTTCCATGAAAAGTCCTCAGATGAACTACATTCCCTGGTCCCACCAATTCAAAACTTCATTGCAAGAACACACCATACCACTTATATAGTAGCAACCACCCACAACTCCTCTGTATTACATTGGAGAGTTGTAAGTTCAGCTGTAACAGCTTCTTCTCACAAACCATTACAGTATGGAACCAACTACCAACAGGATGTTTCTCCAGTCACTACAATTGTAACCTGTTAACTGTTATCTTCCATTCCTATATGCACAAATTAACCCCGCTAACCCCCTACCTCAAGTGGCCTCCAGGCCTTGAAAAGGGTGAACCTTGCTGTAAGAAAAAAATTGTCCTCACCTTCATTGTTATCAAAATGTTTCAGCCATTATGCCCCCCAGACTTCTTCAGGTGCATATCGATCTGGTTAACCTATAGGGAATTCTGAACTGAACCCTTTATTCAATCTATAGTGTTAGATTTCTTGTTCCATTGTTCATGTCTAAGTTTTTATTTAGTATTGTTCAGTTATTATTTGCCCATTTCCAGTGAGTGCAAGTACACACTGCTCGACTTTGGGATTGAAATTACAACCACCATGTCACTAAATTCACAAACAAATGCTTTTATCCATTAGGCCATTGTTCCTATTTTTTGCTGCTCTGAGCAATTTTTATCCTTAACCTTCCACCTTTGTGCCTATTTTGCTAACTATTCACACAAAACAATCAAGTACATTGCTTACAGTTTCCACCTGTTTCTCTTGCTTTTAATTTATCTTGTGTGTAAAATTCTCTAGGCCCTCTTTCCTCATTATATATCACAGAGATTCCAGCTGTCTCTTTCTGATTGTTAGCAGCAGTTTTCTTGTTTTTCTTATTTTCTTTAAGATTTACTCTTTGCTGACATTTTCCAGCCAAGGTATTTTCAGCTTTCATCAGTAGAACAATATCTGTCATTTTAAGTCTCTTCATCTGTGAAAAAATTCCTGCATTTTGCCTAATACTATGTTTAGTTCTGAAAGGCATCTTTCTCTCATGCAGTATGCCTACAAAATATGACTAGTTTTTTTTATACTTGCTTAATTTTGATATCTCTAATATGTAATTTACAACCTTACAGTATCTCTTTTGCTGACTACCATGCATTAGAGTTAGTGGTTGTTATAACCAACACAATCTTTTAAAACAGAGATTATGAAGTTAAAAATAAATTTTTAATTGAAAAATAAAATAGAGAAAAAGCATTCCAGATATAATTTTTGACTATAACACTGTTATGGAACTCATCCTGTGAATACTTTGATTCTACTGAAGTCAGAAAATCTTTGGAAAATGACTAAATATCAAAATTTGGCACTATCCTTTCACATTTTACTTCTGTTTCTTCCCAAAGTTTATTTAATACTCGTATAGCTTTTATAATATCAAAATAGCTAATGCAAGACAGGATAGAAAATTAGTTTTGTGCTATTATTATTAATTTTCACTAATATTTGTTCCATTTCATTTCTTTTGATTTTTATTATAATTCTCAAAAAATGTCTCTATTTTGAGAGTCTAAGCAGCATAGATTAAAAAATAATCTTCCAAGATCTAAACTCATGTCTTTTATCTTTGGTATCCAGTTTTAACATGACAGCATCATATTAATTATTAATTAGACTACACAAGCTCACCCAGCAAACATTCTTCTCTGCTTTGCTGTCCCATCATATTGTTTGTTTACACTAGTAGTATAAGATGTAATAGTCTTAGCTTATCCAAATTTCTTAGATAAAACCCATTCTTGATCATCAATTCTGCTTAGTAAATGTAAAAATGATCTGCAAATTACAATAAAAAGTAATAAAAATAAGAAAAAAGATATATGTCAAAAACCTTTAAAAGTGATAATTCTCTGTCAAAGGTGTTGACAATAAAAGGCTATTATATCTTCTACTAGTAGTTGTAAACAACAGAACTAAGAGAAAAGTTATACCTGCCAAAATTTTTAATAAAAAATGATGACAGCATTTTAAGAAATTTGAACAACTAAAAATTATATCAATTACTACTTGATTTAAACACTCAACATAAAGGAAAAATTGTATGTATTAATAAGAATCAAAATTCTCTAACAAAAATGTTCACATAATTTACAATTAGTTTCATGCTTTTCATACTTTTCCAGTTTTGCATAAGGTGAAAATAACTTTACATTCATTTTAGTCTCTCCGTAGTTGCATTGCTTAAAATGTGCAGACTACTTGTTGAAAAAAGAATGTGCCATTTCTTTTTTTCTTTTTGTAAATCTGACAGAAAGATGATATGGATCAAATAACTCATTGGATGATGACAATGACTGATTTCAGAATTTCAGTTATTTAATCTGATAGAAGCTTTAATCTTCCTTAAAATCATTCCATTAGTGATTTTACAGAAGTAAATGGTGAAATGAAAGGCAAGAAATGTTATCTTTTTATACAATTTATCTTGATAGCATAAAAAAATGGAGCAAAGTACTCTTTCCACTTCTTAGGGTTGACATGTCATTAAATCAACCAACCAAAATTTCTAATTCTTTAACTAATTTAGTATATGTTATTTTATTTTCATTAATTTTATAATTTTAAAATTCTAAATATCTTCAGCAATCTAGTTTTCAGTTCCTTGTAGTTTCCATTATTCAGATAGAAATATGTAGTCAATGATTTTCATTTTTGAAAGTTGATCAATAAGTCAAAGACAGGTTTCAATTGAGTTTTAATCTGAAAGTCTCACCATATAATGCTTGATGTGCGTGATTAATATTTACCACTGAATTAAGTGCATTGACAAGGAGAGACTGAAAAATATTTGTTGTGGATAATTTTTTGTCACAATGCTACATACACACACACACACATATATATATATATATATATATATATATATATATATATATATAACTTTATGAGGGTGGATCATGAAGTCCTGAGCCTGATAAATTTATTAACTGAATCTGAAATTTTCAGTGTATAATGTTCAATATTTCTAATTAATATTCACTGAAGCAAGTTCACTAACAATGAATTATACTGACAAATATTTGTTGTGCAAAAGGCTTTATCATCATGAGGCTACAGACTTACTAATGTACTTACTCATGTGTGTAGATAGATAGATCAGAATAGACATAGAGCTATCTGGATAGACAGATAGAAACAGAATAAGATAGATAGATAGATATACATATGAAGAGCTACTGAAAAAAATTTGGACCAACCAAGATGTACTTCCTATAAAAATCTAATGTTTCCTCATTTTATCAGATTTTGAAAATGAGTCAGGCAAAACTTTTTCAGCATCTCCTCATTTAAGTATACATCAGTATGTACAGAGTCTGGCACAGTAATTATCTGAATTTTGATCTAAAACTTATATTGACTAATGTTTAACTATATTGTTAATACTTATCACAGAATTAAGGAAACTAGCAAGAAAGAGGATTATGTTGAAAATAAATATTTTTTGCATATAAAAAAAGTTTCTTTAATTACAAAGCTACATGTCTATAGATGTATGAGACTAATCAATAAGCCTGAAGCCTAATACTTTTGTAAATTATATGCTTTATGTTCATAACTCATCCTTAAAACATTGGTGAAACATATATGATTCCCTTAAAGTTGTAAGTTCATTCCCTGGTTCAAGTACTGCTGAAAAGTTACATTCTTCAGTGGAAGATAAGGAATAAGGGACATAAAGGTGAATAAGACTAGTGCATATTAACTGATATGAATTATCTCCCTTAGCATAGAAAACGGAATGAGATCAATATATCTATGTGGACTGAATAAAAGGTTCAGTTTGAAATTTCATGAAGGGTAAATATGACAGCAGATATCTGATAAAAGCCAGAGAGTACAATGGATGAAACATTGAGTATAGCACACAGTATATATGATTAATATCCACTACTGAATTAAGAGCATTGACAAGGACGAAGATTATGTTCACAAAACAAATAGTTATTGTGTAAAATGAAAGCATTTTTCATCATCAGGCAATGTATTTCCTGATGTATCAATGGACATGCATTTATAATTCTGTATCAAATATTCATGTGTTCTATTATTATTACATATTATATACTGTTCTCAGTGATAAGTAAGAGAAATATAATTCTAGTGTTGTAACTTAGAACTCTAAGAAGATGCTTTGGGTGTCTTCACATATACAATAAGGAATTATTGATATTGATCTAAGTTATTTCAAATTTTCAGCTGCTGAAAAGTATCTTTATAGTATGCTATCTTTATCTTGGCTTTTGTAATACATTGAACTTCTTTATATCAATACATTAAGACTGAAATCAAGATGTCACAAACAAATTAAATCAATATATTCAATGACTGAGTATGCCTATCTAATTTCAGATCTAGTAGAAGACTGGCATGCCATTGGGTCATAACACTGTGCTTTAGACATTATAGGATTTGCAAGGAGATGAATATTTCATCACAAAAGCAAAAAACTATTCTCTAAGGATATCCAATTTTATCATAATGGAAGTTTGAAAGTGTGAGTTTTCATGATCAATTTTAATATATTAGACAGAAAAAGAGAGTTCTATAAAATGTTCTTCCAAAGTTTTGATGACTGTGACCATGAAAAGAAAGTTATATTGACACATAGTTTTCACAGTCTCCTTCTAAGATGCCCTCCTGCAAGCAAGCTCACAAGGCCACATAAGTCTGTATCTGTACTACATTCCACTGCTTAACTTCTCCAAGCTTCTGCATAGCATTTTGCCTTCCAATGCATTAACACACATGCTGATAGTGAGATAGGAACTGACAGGTAGATAGATGGGAAATAGACTGAGGTAGGTGTATAGATAGATATCAACATAGTTTGGTTGATAGTTGAGTTTTAGTGGTATATCCACCTCTATGGATTATTTAATATTGAAATCTAAATAATTTGAACACAACTGTATACCTTCAACTACAAATAAAATGTATTGCTGGTTATATATTGTCAGTCTTTTTGATATAAAAATATATTGCTCATATTTTTACTTTTAAAATATATTTTTATACTTTCATAGTAGTTTTGTTTGGTGGGGGCCTAACAGGTGCTACCACCTCAGGTGAGTGTGGACCTGGGAACAACAGCAATAAGGAGGATATGAACACAGATTTAAGTAGATAGGTTGATATGAACAAAATGACATAGATAGAAATGACAGTGATAAATTGAAAACAAACTGAAGGTAGATGGATAGATATAAACAGTTTTGGTTTGTTTTACAGCATATCAACCTCAATAGGCTATTTAATGCTGACAATTTTTATTGCTGGTAATATTTTTTTACAAAATGTATTGCTGGTAATAATAATAGCTGGGACCCTTAACAGGTGCTACCACCCCGGGTCAGGGTGGACTTGGGAACATCAGCAATTAAGAGGTAGTTCCACGCTCCTCAAAACCTCCTGATCAGAGGCCTTGCTGTTGGGCATAGTTTATCATCTTACCCAGAACAGAGAGATGAACAGACTGAGGCAGATGGATTGATAGATATAAACACAAATTTAAGTAGACAGATTGATATGAACAAATAGAACAGAATAGAAAAGACTGCAATAAACAAATAATGCAGATTGAGTATGATAGACTGATATAAAAACAGATAGATCGATGGATATGAGCACAGACTGAGATAAGCAGATACTGCAAAGACTGATATGGATAGATAATAAACATGCTTCAATAGATAGGTAGATATGAAGAAAATGGGATGGATAGATGGTAAGAAACAAATGTATTCCCTGTTTTAGTGGTATTTTTTGTCTTGAGGATGCTTTATTAAAAATCACAGGCCTTTACTCTGGAGACTTAACTGAATTCATGTCAATGAAAATCCAGTATAATTAACTTTTGATTAGTTGTTGGTCTGATAAAAAAAAATTAACAAAATAAAGATGGAAGAAAAACTAATGAAAATAAATAATAATGACAATGCTTCATGTAATAAATTAGAACAACTTAAGATGACTGAATCAAATAAATGTAAGTTATATATAATGAAATGAAAATTAGATAAAGATGGACGTGACACAATAGCTGAAGTTGAATTATTACTGCCAGGTAGCTTTTGTAGCCTAATTTATAAAGTGCTGGGTGACCACTTGAGGTACAGTGTTAAATTAAGGTGTAGTTTATATAGTTAGGATGGGAAGATAACCTGTTCATCTGGAGTTAACTGTTAAGATTATAATGATCAGGAACACATTCTCTTGTCAGTTCTACAGGGCAGTGGTTTGCAGGAAGAAGCAGTTTGAGTGGAACTTACTTCTTGCCAATGGAATACAAAGGGAATATGGGTTGTTTGCTACTGTGTAAATGGCAAAGCAGGTCCTAGCCATGAAGGTTAGACCTGGTGGAACCAAGGAATGTAGTTCACCCAGGCACTTTCCATGGAAGTAGCAATAAAGCAGTGAGAGACTCACCACATCCCACCTGTGAGAAAGAGGTTGGTGGGTGGAAAATAATTCTTCTCCAACAAGGATTCGGAGATGCTTTTGAACTGTATGAAGACTGGAAAGTGAGGACTGGACAGCTTCTTCCCAAATAGATCAACAGTACTCCATTTTCAACTTGGTCTAGCTCTTATAAAGGCAGGGAATTGCATGGGGATCAGGTACTCAGTTGAGCATTACAGGGAGCCAATCATTTTACCTGCATAGTCCACATTATTTTCACTGTTAGTAACCAGTTTCAGCTGAGTCATTATTTGGTTATGAAAGACTTAAACATAGAATCCCATCTGAAGCTGCCCAATCCACACTTTCTAGCCTTGACAGAGTTCAAAAGTGTTTATGCAGCCTTGTGGATGTTGGATTATTTTTCCCACAGAAAAAGACTATTACTACTCTATTGTCATTTCCATGGCAAATGTCTAGATAAGGTATATTCCATAGTTCCACCAGTTTAGACCTTCACAGCTAGGACCTGCCATGTCACATACACTGAGTGGAATCATTCCTCATTTTCTTTGTATTCCATTAGTTAGTAAGAAGTTCCACTCAGAACTTTTAGAACAGACTTTTGAGAAGATGATTTACTGATTACTACTATTGTAACCTCTTCAAGTCTAGATCCAGTCTATCTATCCCCATAACCTGCACTTATTTCTTCCTCTCATAGCCATACAATGACCTGTCAGTGACCCTCTACTTGGGTGGTTCCTGGACATTTTATTGGGTGAATATGTTATCTTAAAAAGAGAAAAAAAGAGCTTGTCTTATATGGATGATGTCCCCCTATCATTTTAGCAATCATTCACACAGGGTTGTGATTTCATCACTGCACTACTCTTAACTTCTGATTTTTTTTTACATGCCATATTGTTTGTTTATTAGTGAGCAATTATAGTTTGTCTTCAAAGACTTATCAAGTTTCTGAGACAAATCAATTTTGTCATCCATTTTTTTAAGCTTTCTTTTTTGCTGCTTTTTATAACATTCTAAGATAATCTATTCTCAAAGTAAATTAAAATTCTACTCTAATTAGGGAGAAAATGAAAGATATCACATTGTGCACTCACAAGGAAAAGGTAGCAGTTTAACTACAAATAAAAGTTCTGGCTATGAAAGTTTCTTGGACAAGTTTTACCCATTATATCTACACATTTTAAATTCAAACCATGAAGAAAGTCACTTGTAAAGTATGGATTGGTTACTTTCATGATTGAGAATAAAAGAAACAGCCTGTTGCAGTTAAGATAGTTTGTGAGATTTGATTGGCAATGTGAATGATACATTAGATGAAATATAAAATATTAAATAATTAACTTTATTTACTTTTAGATTTTAGAGGTAATAATTTTAAATTTTAATATCATTAATGAGATTAGACTTTCCTTTATAAGGAAACATTCAGCATTCATTGACCAATCAGTTAATATTACTATCAGTTGAAATTTATAAAATCTTTCTCTGAAAACAATTTACTTTTATTGCTATTTTTAGTAATGACTGGGGCTTCCTTCTTAACCTTTTGTTTGAAGTAGTGTGGTATGTCAACATACTGATTATGTTATTATTTTCTCTTCATGTTACATATGCTATCTATTTTAGTTGTTGCTACTGTTGAAAATCTTCCCAGAATTGATTTACTTATTGAAAAGAGCCATGCATCTTATTAAATGTGTAAAACTGTATTGAGAAAATATTAACAAATACTACTTGTCTATGATCTATTCTGTGGCATCTATACATTTCATACTATATTCTTCTTAAGGTGGATGCAAATTCATCCAGGTTGACCAAAAAGGGTATGAACAAGGAAACAAATCTTAGAACTGGTCACAGTTTAAGTTTCTTTCCAAATGATAAACTTCTATTTTCCACTTTGTATGGGTTTGATCTTTATATATAAGAAAATATGTTTGGTAACCAAACACACTATCAGAACTGTTACTTTCTGAAATAAAATTCCATGAGAGTGCTTTCCTTACAGCTACAATAATGGTCTGTTTAAGTTCAGGGTCAACTTCAACTATTCTACACATCCACATATTCATTTCTTACATTCTCCTCCTTTACAATAATTTCATTTAGTAACCATCTATCTTGAGTAGTTCTTAAGACTTGTTTTTTGGGTGATCTAACAGTAAAAAAACATGGCTGAAACATTGTAACAATTATAATCAATATGATGACATTACTCTTAGTAAACCAGTTTATAACAGAGATTAGAAAAAAAGAATATTGAACTGTTATGTAACATCAGTCCTCCCATATGGCAGTTAACATTGGACAATCTCTTCACAAATGAAGAAGAGACTTGAAGTAACAGAAATGTGGTTATACAGGAGGATGCTGAAAATACCATGGACTGAACATGTGAGCAATGATGAAATTTTAGAGAAAATGGAAACAGAAAGGAGACTTATACTTAACATGAGGAAGAGATAGCTGAAATTTCTAAGACACATAATGAGGAAAGAAGGCTTGGAAAATTTGATACTCACAAGACAGACTGAAGGCAAAAGAGACAGAGGAAAATAACGTATAACCTTCCTAGCGAGCTTGTGTGAAAGGATGGCAGAACAAAATTTTGAAGAGATAACAAAAAACAAAATTTATTAGGAGCTACAAAGGACAGGAAATTGTGGAGAGCCATGATAGCCAATATCCTGACAGGACACAGCACATAGAAGAAAAAGATATTAAAATATTGTCAGCAGAAATAAAAGATAATTTTGGAATGTTTCTATATACTGGTTTCTAAATGATGGCAGCAATATATAAGTTAATTATAATGAAAAGGAGTGAGACTGTGAATTGTGAGATTCACAATGGCATTGAAGCCCAGAAACCTAGTAATTATATATTTATGGACAAAGAACTTTAAGAACTTATCAAAGCAAGAAGTTCTATCCAAGGACATGTCCAATTCTTAATGGTATCAGAGCTCATAAATAAGAAATGAAAAGCATCTTTTAACAGAGGAGGCACAAACATTCAATCAGTGGGGATTTAACATAAATGTGTTTGACTGCAGTAAGGATATGTACATTTTGTAATGGCTGTCTGTACAAAAAATGCCATCAGCAAGCCAAGTTTAAATTCCCACCTCATCTGTTGCATACTATTTCACACAAAAATTCTTGGGAAAGGCATGTATCTATCACCTCTCTCCTCCTGCTATAGGTTAATTAACAGAGTAGACTGAGCCTTCTAGTCTTAGGTGGCAGCCAATTTAAGATAAGAATTCTGAATCATAGAGAAGTAAAAGGGAAATCTCTCCACTATTGTTCTTGTGTTAATACATAATAAAAAGAAAATGAATCTATGGAGAGCCATGATCACTCCTATCTTGAAGGGACAAGGTATAAAATAGTTGAGGCCAGAAAACAACATTGTGAATAATTTGTATCTGAATTCAAAACAGTGGAGAATTTACTGGAGAATAATGATTGGTTACATCATGAATGGACATGGTGTTATGAAAATTCTAAATCAATACTAAAAGCTTATATATCAATGAATTGAAATACTAGTTATTCATATATAATCACTCTGTTCTGGTTTCACGAAATCTTGCTGAACTTTAAAAAACAAATCAGAATGCACATTACAGATATAAATGAACAGATGTTAGCAAACCTAATACAAGGTCCATGCTCCTACTAATCAGGCAAGAGATTTTTTCTCAATATGCAATAAATGGAGTGTCTTAATAAACATGGCTCAAGAAATAATCTAACAGATTAGTCAAAAAGTGCAAAATTAATAAACACTAACTAAGGCTTCTCTTTCTTACTGTTGATGCTGCTACAACTATTGAAGCCATGCTGCGAACTCTGTTTTTCTTGCTAGATCTACTAAGGAAGGTCCTCATAGTGTAACATATACAATGATTCTTTCAGGCATCACATATGCTAAATCCAGTGAGAATAATCTTTCCCTGAAGATTAAATAAATGTTTGCGATTGAAATTCCCTGAACTTTACCATGATTGACAAGCACCTGACTGGTGGGCCCAATGGCCAAAATGTTGTGATAATAACAACAAGGAATATGACAATAGTCTAAGTGTAAATAATGCAAGTAATGATAATTCTTCATTCCAGAAATTCAGACATTAAGTTTTTGCTTACTTATTACAATGTTAAATGCAATGATTAAAATATGAATGTTTTAGAAAATACTATTTGAAATGCTTAAGAATTTACATTTAAAGATTCAGTGTTTTCACGAAGAATTTTTTATTTTTACAGTTTCTGGTTGTAACTGATTTTGATATTGGCAATTTTAGTTTTCTGTATTTCCATAGTTATACCAGGTTTATCTATATCTCATTTCACCCTGATAGCATTTTTTAAATTATAATAATAAAGGAGAATATAATTCACATAATTAAGTATGCATGTATAATCTGATCATTCTAATTTATTGATCTATTAGCCTTTTACTACTTTTTGGCAAAGTACTAGAGGTTCTAACCAACTCTGCATTGGTTAAGTATCTCAGCTCACAGGGTCTTCTTTCAGACAAATAATGACTTTTCTTCTCTAGGTCAACTTCTAATGTGTTAACACTCTTTACTAAAAGTGTCTATGAAGCATTAGATAAGAATAGTAAAACTTGGATTGTTACTTTGGATATCTCAAAGGCATTTGACAGAGTTTAACATGCTGGTTTTCTTCATAAGTTGAAAGATTATTTTATTTCTGGATGAATTTTTGATCTGATTCACTCTTCCTTATCATATCGCAAAATAAATGTTGACTTGAATGGCCACTCTCCCAGACCCTTTTGTATTAATTTGGGCATCTCTCAGGGCTCTATTCTTGGACCCTTTGTGTTCCTTATTTTCATTAATGAACTTCTTAATATCATTTCCCAACTTGGTGTCTATGCTGATGATACAACAATTTACTAATAATAGTAAAGGTAATAGGTTTGATAAAATCAAATTTTCAGCTAATCTATAAAAATTACCAACAATCTTTAATGACTCCAAAATGAAACTGTTCTCTTTTAATCAGCTTAGAGAACCTTTTTTGGCCTTTCATCAGCATGGCTGATGCTAACTGCCAGGAGAGTGAATCTTTACACCCTATTGGGCTAATGTTTTCCACTAACAGTATAAAGATTATATTCAATCAATTGCTAGGTCTGCTGCAAGGATAGTTGATTCATTATGTTATGCTAAACAATTTTTCTTGTCATAATCTATCTTACACATTTATAAATCTATCATTCATTCATACATTGAATATTTCTGCCACATTTGGTCTGATACTTCTGAAATGTATTTAGAGAATCTTGATAAAATACAAAAAATAATCATCAGTCCTCACCTGGCATCTCAACCTAGACTTTATGAATTTAAGTGCAGTCCTTGATTGAGATCAAAATTTCATCATTTGCAGTTGAAATTGCTAGATGAAACACTAAGTTATATTATATTCTTTTTATATATTATATTCTTTTTCTTAATATCCCCTTGTGTCTTAGTGAGTTTATTGCCTTGCTTAATGTAAAATGAGTAAAAAAAAATAGAAGGGTTCAGAATTTTGCAAGCAAATATTTGAAAGTAATCAAGTAAATTTTGAGACTATATACTCTCTACCACAAACTGAGAATTACAACTCCTACAATACCAAACTCAAATTCTTTTCACATGCAATGGAATGAATCCAGCCACATTCATACTTCAATAAAAAACTAATTATACAAATGTCCATAAAGCTTAATGTTATCAGAGAAACTTTTGCAAACATTAAACATTCGCCATATGTGGCTTTCAAAACCAAAAATAACAACAAAGATAGAAACTTCTCTTGTAAAAGTTTCTCTTCCATCTGGTTCTTCTTGATTTATGATGGATTTCTTTTTTAGTCTTAAGCCTTTCATGATTATTGTGCTGTTTGAATAATAAAAGTTTTTACATTAATAGTGGACATCAAATATTAGAAAGCCATTGCCCGATCCCAAACTAGTGAGATCAAGGTACTTGGTTGTATATAAGGCAAAGTTAGCAGCATCTGTTGGACCATTTTTTAATCCCTCCCTTTGAATCTAAACAATGGATCAATGATAGCTCACTGCCTGACATCAAATATATAACTTCTATATGGGAGTGAACATTTGCTTAAATATTCATATGACTAAGGTAGAAAAACACAGTACACTTAAAAAATACACCCTTCAGGATTTGAGATTTGAAACAACTACTTTTATGCAGGGTATTTAGTATGATTATTTTTAAAATGATACAAATACAAGAAATCCATTGTCAAAAGCAAACTCACTTTGGTTAATTTATTTTGATTGCATGATTAAATCAATAACATCACAGCCCAATGATAAAAAAAAACATATTCAATCTATACAGTGAGAAAATTCTGAGAGAATTAGAAGTTCTACCATGATTCATTATTTGTGGTCACAATCTTAACAAAATAAGACATACAGATAGCACAGTGTTGATAGCAACCATAGAAATGAAACTACAAGAACTCCTATGGAAAGTAGTGAAGGACAATGATAAGAAAGAACTAATCATCAATTGCAACATAGAACCCATGCTTGTTAGCAAAAGGAACAGTTTGACATGAAAATTACAAATCAAGCAAGTACAAAAATTTGAATATTTGGGCTGACAATTTGGCAAAGATGGAAGGCCATCATCTTCCAAAGCCAACAGAAAATTGGGTGCCCACTAAAGTGATACAAAAGTACTTTGCAAAGGATTCTCATCTCCTCCTGTGGATTCAGTAGAAGTTACTGAACATTTGACATAGAGACACAAGACCTTTTGCAAGCAACTTCCCTCATTACATCAAGCCACAAAAAAGAGCAGAAGAGGTAGCTATATTAGACTTCAAATCCACTTTTGTAGTCATGTAAAAATGTATGCAATTCTTTTCTCAGCATCACTAGTTACAAACCACCTTTGAAAATGACCGATCTCCATCCTAATTTTTTTTCCACAAGTAAGCTACAAAATTCATAGATTGGGCAAAATTGTTATAGATTTTGTTTTCTAAGTGCAGCGTGTAGTAATATGGCTGAGAGATGAGTCCATAGCTATATCATCAATGTGTTA
>OZ010579.1:87709280-87856780 GCA_963932145.1 Acanthosepion lycidas
ATATATATATATAGAGAGAGAGAGAGAACAATGAACAAAGCCTAGACTAATCTGTCTTGCTTGATCAGACAAAGAACATCATAGCCAACTGAGAAAAGTCTTTCATTTCTGGTCTGTAAGTAAATAAATTAAAATAACATACTATTATTATCACCATTGCAATTAGCAAATTAAAAAAGTATCTATGATCAGTCAAAAAGTGGTTTTATTCAAACAAGTTTAAATTTTAAGCAATTAACCCCAGTTCAGAATCAAACAAACTGAAACAAAAAGTTATTTGCTATTAGGTTTTTTTCTCAGAGTACAGATATGTTTGGGTAAGGCAGGCTTTGAAGCAACTTTTCTCATGCATTTCACTGGAACAGAATGCACTTTCAACAGACTGTAGGTATACTAACCACCAGACTATAAGAGACATGAAAACCAAACTAGTGACATTCCATCACCACAGAGTGGAAACAGAATTTCCACTGATTACAATGAACATGTATTCTCTCAGTGAGGTCCTATGCCTTGAATGTCTATTGGGACTTAAACTCAAGCCAAACTTCAAATGGAACTCATACATATGATCCATCACTGAAGATGGTGGAAAAATGTCCGGTTCCCTGTACTGCTCCAGTAAGTACCTGACTCCTACTGCCACCCTTAACCTTTACAAGAGTCAGATCAGGCTGAAAATTGAGTACTACTGTCATATATGGGAAGGAGTTGTTCAGTAGTCACTTTCTAGTTGAAAAGCATCTCTGCATCCTTGTAGGTGACAAATTATTTTTCACCCTGAAATACCTTTCTCACAGACGAAATGTTGTAAGTCTCTTGCTTCTCTATTATTATTTCCAAGGAAAGAGTTCAAGCAAACTACATTCCGCCAGTTCTAACCTGCTTGCCTAAGAGCCATTCCTTTGTGTTCCATTGCTGAGATGCAATTTCTCTTCAAGATCTTTCTTCCCATGAACCACTATTTTATGGAAACAACTTCCAAGAGGATGCTTCTCCAACCACTACAATCTTAACCTATTAAAGTCTAGAGTTTACTCTAATCTTTTCTACATGTCCCCATAAACTGTTACTCTTACTTTGTAACCCTCTACCTCGCATGTCTCTTAGGCCTTTTGCAGTGTAAACATCATTGTACAAAATAAATATGTTCTGAGATGGCAAACAATAATAAAAAAATGTAACATTTACATTCAAAACTCTGGTAAATTAGCAAAAAATACACTATAAAAAGGAAGCTGTGGAGGGCCTTGATTTCAGACCTCAAAGGACAGATAACATAAAAGCAGAAGTAGAGCTGACAAGAGAAGAGGATGCTATGTTTTAGCACGTGCATCATGACCAAAAGTGTGCCATATGGTGACAGGTTTTGATAAAAACAGCACACTGCATAACGAAATCATTTTGCATTAATGTTGGCATATGATTCTTCTTCTTCATGTGCTGTGTCCCTTCAGTACATAGGCGGCCATGACCCTCCATATCTTCTTGTCTCTTGTAGCTCATAATAAATTTTATCTTTTTGCTATTTCTCTCAAGCCCTGTTCTACTCAAGCTCATCAATATGTGATGCACTGCTTCCCTCTATCCTTCTTTTCCTCATTCTGTCCTGTGAGTATCTAAGCCTGCTTTCCTCATCTTGTGCCCCAGAAATCTCAACTAACTCTTCCTGATGTTAAGTATAAGTTTCCTTTTTGTTTCCATTTTTTCTAAAACCCTCACTGTTGTTCATATGATCAGTCCATGGTATCCTCACCATCTTTCTGTAGAATCGCATTTATCTTGCTTCAAATCTCTTCTTCATCTTTGAGGAGATTGCCCATCATTCACTGCCATACAGTAGAACAGATACAATGTAACAGTTCAGTACTCTTTTCTTTCTTTTTTGTGAAATTTTTGTAAAAAGCTGTTGTAGTTTCCTTTCCGTGTCTGCTATCACTACTGTGTCATCTGCATATCTTATGTTGCTAAGATTGTGGCTGCCAACAATAAATCATGGCTGGACATAATAATTCTCTAAGAATTGGCTCACTGGAATGGTTGAATAAATCTGGTGAGAAGATATTTTTGTCTTAAACCCCTATATCTTTTTGTGTATTTGCTGAACTCATTTTCTGTCTTTATGCAGATTTGCTGCCAGTATAGGTTCTTGATTTTTCTAATATCTTTTCCAAATATGCCATGGTTGCTGAGCAGTTCTAACAGATCTTTGTGGCATACATTATGGAACACCTTTGCATAATCTATAAAGCACACTATTTATTCCACTTGCTATTACGTTCTTAATCATAAGTCTGAGAGATTTGATAAAATCAATGACATAGACTGCTGCTAAATGGGGCAAGAAGTGACTTGTTAATTTGAATGACTCCAAAATGAAATTGCTCACTATTAAACTTCTTAAAGTACCTTTTTCATTTTCCATCATCATGTCTGTTGCTCACATCCAGGAGAGCAACTTGCTGCACATTCTTGGTCTCATATTTCCTACATACATGAAGTGGAATGATTATATTGAATCAATTTCTAAAACATTTCTGAAAAAAGATCTTGGAAAGTCAGTTTACTATGTAAGGCTAGATAATTTTTTTCACCTGGATCTATCTATCACATTTGTCCATGTATTAAATATTACTGCTATATCAGGTCTGGTGCTTTTATTTTATATCCAGAGATTCTTGAACAAATCCCAATGTAGCATGGCAGCTTTTAGCTGTAAAGGTCTGAACTGGTGAAACTACAGAATGTAGCTCATCTGAACATTTGCCATGGAAGTAGCAAGAAATAATGATAGGCTTGTGATGCTTCATCTGTAGAAAAGGAACTGCTAGGTCTGCTTTCACTATGTTGTATTCAAAATTTTCTCTTACCAGAATCTGTCTTGCACATTTAAAAGTCTACTATTTATTTGTGCATCAAATATTGCTGCCGCATCCTGTCTTTGCTTCTTTTTAAAATCTAGAGATTCTTGACAAAATCCCAAAAAGAATCAGCAAGGTTATCAGTCCTGATCTGGCATCCCAGCCTCAGTCACATTCCTGCTGCCATAACATAGTTTCCCTGTATTTTTTCTATAAATATTTTCATGGTATTTATTCTTATGAGCTTTCCTCTTTAGTAACTTGACGTTGTGAATTTAAATGCAATGCTAAATTGGCAGCTAGGTCTCATAATTTTTCTGTTAAATTGTTGATATCCTCACATGCCACCTTTTTGAGATTTCCACTTCAAGATCCTTGTATTGTGAAAGTGTTTTTTTTTTGTTTTGTTTTTTTTTTAAGATCTTCACAGATACATTACAGTCTACAGGGACTGCCATGTCAATAATTAGGCACATTCTGTTTTTGTGGTCTTTGATCACAATATCTCTGCAATTAGCCTTGATTGTTCTGTCTGTGTGTATTGTAAAGTCCCATAAAATTGTTATAAGCCCTATGAGTGTAACCGAATCTGGTGATGTTCATACCAATTTCTTAGTTTCCTTTCCTTATTACTGTTAATATTATTATTTGTAATATCATATTATTATTATTATTATCATCATCATCC
The DNA here is from genome assembly GCA_963932145.1 of Acanthosepion lycidas. NCBI lineage: Eukaryota > Metazoa > Mollusca > Cephalopoda > Sepiida > Sepiidae > Acanthosepion > Acanthosepion lycidas. The sequence continues at coordinate 87,712,830 of OZ010579.1, forward strand.
ACACATGAGTTTATGAATTTCAGAATGTTCAACTAATTCAATATTGGTTTCCATCAGAATAATTCAAGATACATTTTAGAAAGCCAAACATTAATCTATTATTATGTCATTTTAACTCTTCTTCAAAATAACAATCCGTTTTTATTATTTATGACTTTTAATATGGTCTATTTTTTATGTTCTTAGTTACTCTACAGACCACCTTTCAGTGTTTACATAGAGATATGCAAATCTGCTTTGTTTTTCTTTGTTTGGCAATATATTTCCCCCAAAACACACAGTGAATTTTGAAACAAATCAGATTCAATAGATTCATTTCAATCAAATTCATCTGTCTTGTCTATAAATTTGGTCCATCTGGCATTTTGTTTTGTTTTTGTTATTTTTCAATGAGGCCAATTGCAAATATGCTTTCCAAGAACCTTAGCAGTTTTAGTGATGTCACTGGAAACAGCTTTTAAAAGAAAACAAAAAAAATTAACAAAATATTTCAATCCACATAGTGAAAAAACTAATTCATCATAAAAGGATAGTACGAAACATGGGCTGAGACTCTTGTGGAAAATACGTTTTCAATTAAGCAAGAGAATCTGGTTTTGAGTTTGCAAAGATATTCTTGCATAAATTTGTCAATAAAGCATTTTCAAAAATCATATTATAATTCTGCTTGTTCCTCCATTAATTGGCAAGTTAACATTTGAGTGTGAATAGCAAAGGATCAGAATGGCCATGTGTCAAAGAATTTTTTTATGTTTGTAGGATGAAACATCCAACATGACTTGGAAGTGTCAGTTAGATACTTGCAAACAGCATCAGTCAGAAGCTGTTTAAGCAAACTGGATTACCTGACAGAAAGTCCTTTCTGTATGCTACCTGAAAGATTAGGCAAAAGAATTTTTTTAAAAATCATGTAAAAAGTGGAATGGATCTTCTCATGTGATCAATGACCAGAGAGTATAGTAAGATGTAAGGTGCATATAAACACATGGCAACCCATTGGTGTTTTGCACCCCAGGCTAAATTGTCAGGTATCTAAGAACTGTAGTGGTACTTAAAGGTGCCTCACTAAACACAGCTCTATTGTATAAATCTGGGTTTTGGAACAAGTACAGTTTGAGTCCAAACAGACTCATCTGTTAGTTCCCTGCAATCCTGCCAGATGAAGCTTTCTTATGCCACCAGAAAAATCTCTATTAAGCAAGATCCTATCTACAAGGATCACCCAACACTGTCAGACATACAGGACAGCTGAACAAGATAACATTCTTCAAATTACACAGTGACAGAAATTGACTACTGACACAAAATGAACGCCATGTCTTTGTAATTTATTAAGAAAACACTTAGAATGAGAATTCTGGTTTTATATGCTAAGCCATTTGAGCTTTTCCTATGGCTGTTTCTAGAAATGTAATCAGTTTACTTTAATAAAGTGATAAACCAATTTTTTCCTTAAGCTGACTAACACCTCATTTTTTTTACACAATCAAGACTGCAGTAAAACTTTCCCACATAAACAAGCAATTTTTCTGATTTAAATAAAATGCCACAATACTCTAATCTTCATGACAAAATCAAATCATTAGAAAAAAAGTCTATGTAAACATTTGCTATTCAATTATCATAAGGCTAAAATAAATTTGAAAACAAATTAGGTGAATGATTAAATGATTACTTCAATCTTTAAATACAATTGAGTTGAAGGACAGTAAACTTGCTTTAACTCTAGTTTTCTTGGTCATTCATTTAGAGGCAAGCATTTTCAATATGTAGAAAATATTCTCACAGTCAGAAATGAATAGGTATTACATATTTTCCACCCTATGTGCTATTTTCCACAGATTAAATCCTCAAGCCTCTTGCTACTCTATCACCACTGCCATGGTAAATGATCAAACAGTTACTTCTCTGAAGATATAGCTGGGTTTAAATTGGTGTGTATATATGCAGCATTTTTTCTTTTTTTAATCATTTCACCCCAAGCAAGTCACTAATGCTATTAGAATACAGAGGGTTACAAGGATTGAAAGAGAATGAGATGTTAGTTGGGAGGATTGAGGAAAGGACAAAAAATAAACAGGGTTCAAGAAGACAGAAGATGGCAATAGCTTTTAAAATTTTGAAAATTTTAGTTATCAGGAGAGCAACAAATCGAAAGTGAGTTCCACAGGGTAGAAGTGCAAGCAAAGAAACTGTTAAAGTAGAAGTGGAAGTTGCATCTAGCTAGTAAAACAGTGATACATATCATTTCTTCATCTGAAAGAGATTTGTAAGATGTGATTACTCTAACTGCTATAATTAAAGTAGTTCAAAGGTTTGAAAATTTTAGTAGTTGTTTATTTCATATACAGTATCTTATAAGATTTTAATTTATGGTATTTGTTAGATCTTGAAAAATATCCACATTGTTCACTTCACATTCTCAAGCTTTGATCCAAATGCTAATGTTACAACTCTCAGGGCAGAATATGGTTTTATTCAAATAACTAAGCAACTTAATTTTAAATTATAAATATCCACAGTGTTTACTTTACTCTTAAGCTGTGATGCAAATGTCAAGGTTGTTACAACTTTCAGGACAGAAAATTTATCTAGTAGTTGCTTCATGGTGCAAATCAGTCCATGAGTGAGAGTAATGGAGAAGCACCATGGCTGTGTTTTTCAAGAGAATTGTTTTATGTTTGAAGGATGGAGCATCCAACATGACTTGGGAGTAACATTTAGATACTTGGGAAACACCATCAATCAGATACCAATGATTCTGAAAATTATTTACACCCATAAAGCAAGAACTGCTAAATTTAGCAAGACATGACATATGTTGGTATATATAAATAATAAAACTGCATTCATTTGATGTCACAGTCTTAATTGATTTTCAGTGTTTTGAGCTGGCAGACACACAAATTGTCAGCTTTATATATGATATCTATGTGTTTTTTTACATTAATGCATTGCTTTTTTGTTAATCAACATAATTATGCTTCATAAAGTTTAATTTCATGTAAATTTGTTTCAATTAAATATGAGTAATTACTTTTCACAAAATGTTCTGATTTTAGTCATTTTGCATAACAAAGATAAGCTTTAAGTCAATTATAAGGTATAAATGAAAGAAGTGAATGAAGTCAACATTATTTAACACTTCCACTGTTGTGGAAATACTTCTTTACAGACTACAATTCATGCTATATGTACATACAGGGTGGTAAATTGCCCTCATTTTATATTTTTAATTTTACTCATGCATGTCTGTTTTTGTCAACTTCCCAGTATAGTCGGATCAGTTGACACCATCTGTGAGAAAAATAGCACTATGACACAATTCACTCTGCCAGAAATTTGGAAACAGCATGCTGTACTGCTTGGCATTCATGGTGGAAACTCCAATATGAACATTTCAGAGCATTTGGGCATCAATCTGAGGATAGTGCAGAGGATTTAGAAACAGATGAGTCTAATGGTGATTATGAAGGTGTTTGGAGTGGTCATTAGTGTTGGCAACATTATGCCTTCATTCATCTTTCCACAGGGCCACAGGCTCAACATGGAGGCTTTCATCAAGTTTCTTTGAGGAAATAGTGCTGCTCTGGATCAAGAGAATGGCTGCTGGAAGACCATATATCTGGCAACAGGACTCTGCACCATGCCACACAAGCAGGAGAATCCAGTCATGGTTCTCAGACAATTTCTGCAACATCACCCCTTAAATCTTGCCATGTAACTCCCCAGACTGCAACCCTCTTCATTATTATTTGTTGGGTACAGTTGAAAGAGAAACCAACCAAACTCCTTGTAACACCAAAGATGAACTGAAGGCAATGATTATAGCCGTATTCACCAACTTAATCAAGGAGACCCTCCAGAAGAATTGCAAGAGATTCCAAAGTCATCTGGAAGCTGTGGTTGAAGCCAATGGCGATTTCATTGAATTAATTTACCCTTTAGTCTTTCAAGATATTTTTGCATATATTTTAGTTTAATGCTTCCAAAATTAAACTGCTCACTTTTTGGCTTCCATCATTTTCTGCTGACATTAAGTGTAAAGATTATATTCAATCAACTGCTATGCTTGCTGCCAAGAAATCTGGTTCATTGTGTCACATTAGTCATTTTTCTCACCAGAATGTATTTTACACATTCATAAATTGACTATTCATAGAAGCATTGAATATTGCTGTTACATTTGGTCTGGTGCTTATGGTATGTTTTTATAGACTCTTGATAAAATCCAAAAAAGAATCATGTTATGCTTCAGTCACATACCCTACATCATAACATAGCTCCCCTATGCATTTTCTATACTTTCATCATAATTGTTCAAATAAGCTTTCCTCTTCAGTATCCTGACTTTACAATTTTAAGCACAGTACTAGATTGGCAACTACTTGAAATTGCTAGATGTAACCATAAGTTTTATTCTAAAGTTTCTTCTCATTTGTGGAAATTTCTTCCAAGTCCCTGATTTCCAGTCAGTGTTAATCTTCAAAATTTAAATGTAATTTCAATCATTATTTTCTTTTATTGCTGTCTCTCCTTAATTATCATTTGTCAACTGTAATTGGGATCATTGAGCCAATGTGAATGATCCTTTCCTTTAGCTGTATAGTATGTGCTACACCAGGGCAACATACAGTTTTGAATTCAGAGTTACTTTCTTCTAGACAGGTTGCCACACAGAGCTACAGAGCCCAGTCTATCCTGCTATATACTCATAGCTGAGGGTAGAACAAGAGGATACATACCTTTCCTAAGGGTATTAGCATATAAGTGAATGCAATGGATCCAAATGAAATTTGAATTTGGTTCTCTGATTACTCAATTCAACCTGCTATCTATTACACCACCATGCCTCTCCTTGATGATGTTTTTACTTTACTTATATTCATTTGTACTCAGTAACTTCTTGTATGTTAGTGGCTTTATTGCCTTCCTTGGGGCGAAATGACAAAAAATAAAATAAAATAAAATCAATGTAGGGAGGATTTTATGTTTCCTTTTTGATATTAACAATATATTTAGCCAGAGGTGTATATTATGGATGATAAGTAACTGTAAAATTTCATTAGAAACAAAAAAATATGTATTATTAATCTTCCTATATGGTAGTGAATGCTGGACAATTTCCTCACAGATCAGGAGAAAACATGAGGTAACAGAGATGCGGTTCTACTGAAGGATAATACCATGGATGGAGCATGTGAGAACTGAGGAAGTTTTACAGAAAAGGCATTTGAAAAAGAGGTAAGCAATGAATAACCAACTTGGCAGAAAGAAAAAGAATGTAAAAATGACAGCCTTGCTGAGAATAACAGAAAAAGGAAGCTGAAGAGAGCCACGACCTCCAATCTCCTGAAAAGATGTAGCACAAATTGAAAGAGAGAGAGTACTTCTCAAAAATGAATCTGTTATCAGTGACAACAAATAGAGAGCACTGACTAAATATTGGAAACAACAGACTTCTAATTTTGCCAAAATACCAACTACAAAGAAGAAGGAAAACAAAAATATTTTCTGCTTGCTTGCTTGATTGAAAGAGGAGAATTATCAAACAAATAAATTTCTTTGTTTTGAAACCAGAATTAATTTGCATCTTTATCTAGACACACATTGGCTTCTTTCTATTGCGGCTGCTACATTGGGTTATCATATATTTTCTTTTTTTTTTATAAAGCAGTGCATTTACAGTGTGCCTCTCCTTATCTTCCATCCTCTAATCTTAATTATCTTTTAAAATAAACGAGCTGCAAGAAAAAAAGAAAAGAGAAAAAAAACAAGATGATACCACTGACAGAAATAAGCACAAGTTATAACTTCAAAGTTTACTTGTTCAGTAGACAAAACACAGCTAATCAATAGAAAATTATCAGAATCATTTGTTCTTTCAGCTATTGTAACAAACAAATAATCAGTTTTATGTTTGTCTTCACAAGAAAAAAAGTATTTTCAAAGCATTTTAAAACTGCTGGTTTTCTAGTCATGATGCCTATTAATGAAAGAAACAGAGGGGGAAAATTTCGACAAATTAATTACAAATAACAGAAGAGAAAGAACTTTATTAGAAGTCATAGTATATGTAAAATGGTTTAAATCTATTTCCGAGCAGTAATTACATTTTTATCGAAGAAATCTGATATAAAAGACTGACTTTTGTTTTTGGTAGGATTGCTGGAAACATTGCATTTCATAAGCAAATCCGATTAGTTTTATTTATGCCATCCAGTATTCTCAAATGGTCAAAATAACATAAAGAAACACCATATTGCTTTAATGTTGGCTTCTTTTTTAATGCTGTCTATTAGTTTTGAGGAAATTGAAACCAAATTTTTAAATTCTGTGGCCATTAAATGAGGTAAGAGTATTTAGAATTGTCTCTGTGAAAATTGTGGAATCATCTTAATCCTTTTGCAAACAAACAAAAAACCCTTGAGATAAAATATAAGGAGATCACCTTTTAGTGTTGTTTCAAAAACTGTAACAAAACTGACAAGTTAATTCAATTATAAAAATGAAAATTTTATGCCTTCACCATTTTGATTTGTTTTTCAGTGATTTTAATTGATTTTCATTACACAACTTTGATAACATAAGCACAGTATGTTGCATACTTTTAAGACCAGCTGAACTTTCAACTTATGATGGTTGAAAATATTACAAGTTTTCATATATGTGTATAGCCAAGTCATTATCATATTTGCTTTTCAACCATAAAACCATGTATTTTTTGTTTTAATCATATCTCTCTCTGCAAGGCAGTAAAGCCATTAAGACACAATGTGTTACCGAGTGTGAAAGAATAAAAAAATAAAAACATTATTAAGGAGTACGAACAATAGAAGTGTAATCAGGAGGACAGTAGATAACAATTAACATTGCATTTGAATTTTTGAATATCAACGTTAACTAGAAAGCATGGAGCCAGAAAAGTGGGAGAAAAAAAGAAACTGTTAGCAAAGAACTTATGGTTACATCTGGCTAATTCAACTGTGAATTGATGAGACCTTGTTGCCAATCTAGTACTTCACTTAAGTTTATAAAATTTAGGTACCATAGCAAAGAGTTCATCTCACCATGGTCAATTAGTCAGAAAGGTGGTATCTTGATATTATTATCCTGGGGTGATGATCTCAACATGTAGTTCCTTTAGAAAGTGCCTGAAAGACATGCCATGGGTTTAACCAAAGTCTTGTGAGTAAAAATAGATACACTCTCTTCTCTGTTATGTGATTAACAGAGAAGAGATAATGAACAGCTGGTTAAAACACTCTACCAAAATTATCTTGCATACTCAATAGCAGCTAAAAACTATTGCCCCATCGTCAATCCTAGTAATCTTACACATGATAGATGTTTTCTTTGTTTTTGAAATATAGTAGTAGAACAGTTCAGTTTAAAACTGAAACCACAGATATTTTTTAATGCTATAGTTCAACCAGTACAAAGATCAAGAACCACTCAAGGTAAACGATTCCTGTTAAATGGGTTACAATGAATGAGGTGTGATATGAGTGAAAAAGGTGACGGCAGAAAGTGAAGATGGATAGATAATGATTAAACATTGATTTGAAGAGGTTAACATTGTAGGATTCAGTGAAATATCCATGTGGAAATTTGTTCCACAAAATATCAGTTCTTGAGAAAATACTGTTTGGGTGGAACTTTCTTCTTAAACTTGGAAAGTAGGAAAAATGAGGATGATTTAACTCTGTGGAAGTAGCATGGCATATCCTAGTTGCAAAGATCTGAGCGAGTAGAACTATAGAAGGAAGGTCAACCGAATGTTTGCTACTTATGCAAATGCTTTGATTATAGTGGTGAAGAATTGGCAATAACTACCTATGCTTTTATAATAAAAGAAAAATGGTGCACTGTATAAGACAAAATTTCCATACAGCCCACCTACCATTTTAATATCACAGAGTTTAACCAAAGCCTAAGAACAGGACATATAATTAAACATAACCTTCTCCAGAAAGACATGATTTAAGTTGAGAGTTTTGCTTCCCCTAGAATAGTTACCACATAAAACAAGAGAGACCAAATAACCTTGTTATTTAACCCATATCTGCAGGGAGATGATTTCATGCCTTTTCAAAGGAATGTATGGTTGTTAGCAAAAGGAACAGGCCAACATATGAATTACAAATTAGAGACACCAAAATCAAGCAAATACAAAAATTTAAATATTAGGAAATGTTTTTTTACACAAAGTGGAAAATGCAACACCAAAACCCAAAGGCACATTGGGATAATGAAAGATGCTTTTCAAGAGCTAAGCACAGTATTAAGAAACATGAAAATGTTGTTAGAAGCAAAGAAGAGTACTAAACTATTACATAATATCAGTCCTCCTATCTGGCAGTAATTGCTGGACACTCTAGTCAACAGAAATGTAGTTCTACAGAATGATATTGAGAATACTTTGGACCAAACATATTTTAGGGAAAACAAGTTTTAGGGAAAATGGAAACAAAAAGGAGACTTATACTTACAATCAGAAAGAGAAAAATGGAATTTTGAAGAAAGATGGCTTAGAATAATTTGATACTCACAGGACATAATGTTGGCAAGAGGGGTAGACTAAATTAGTGAATAATTTACTTAACAAGCTTGTGTAAATGATTGACTGAACAAGGATTAAGAGAGTTAGAAGAAGACAAACATTACCAAGAGCTACAAAGGACAGGAAACTGTGGAGAGCCATGATTGTCCACATCCTAAAAGGTCACAGCACATAGAAGATGAAAGGAATGAAACAGAACTGGTCAGAAAACAAAAGATAGCAATTGACATTACACTTAAATTTTTGAAAAATGCTTCATCAGAAAAATAATATATGATCAAGCTTTAATAAAGTGAAACAGGTTTTTTTATCTGATCATATATATATATATATATATATATATATATATATATATATATGTTAGTGAAAAACTGTGATAAAATGGTAAATGCCTTTGTGTGATGTTTTGTTTTTTGTCATACTTTTTTCCCCCCCCAAAAAAATTATATATTGTTTTCTAATTATATGTATAATATATATACAAATATCACCTAAAGCTTAAAAGAATTTAAAAGTTTAAAATATAAAATAAACTGTAAGCTCAATGTCAAAGTTAGCAGAGCTTAAACATTTGACTGAGAAGTAGATTTTGATTACCATCATAATATTATTGTATTGATAATATTATACATGCATGTGTTGTATGTATGTATGTATGTATGTATGTGTATATATATATATATATACACACACAAGTGACATTTCAAGAAGAGCACAATGCTTCATTATATTGAATTATGACAGATTTCAAGATATTCAAAAAAATCTTCAATATTTCATACTTGAAAAATATTTTATGAATCATACAAAGAGATTTTTTTAAGTCATAAAAGAATTTCTTCATTGAAACTAAAACAAAACAGTTCACTACAATGTCATATTACTGTTCACTAGATCCAACCTCAAAGGTGACATTTACCCTAAGCAGCTCTCTTTTTTTCATCTTTCACAAAATATACACGACACTGTCTGGTTTATTTTGAAAGGAAAGAAAACTAGAGTCTAGCTGAGGTTGCAATTCACAGTTCTGAATAAAATACTCTTGAGACAAGAGAAATTCTTAAAAATACATTTTTAAACTCATTCCCGATAGAGTGTTAGATAATTACAAAGTCAGAAATAACTGCAAAAGAATGATCAGAAGGTCTTTTAAGTTAGTCTGTCTGGAAACATATCCAATGATTTGTATTAGAGTAAATTATTAGTGACATGTTGACTGGAAAAAATATTGGGAGACAGTAACAGCAATGCAGCTATGAAAGTATAATTCAGGCCCAGTTATTTCTAACAAACTTGAATAATATATAATCTTGATTCAAAATACAAAAAACCGTTTGTTTTTTTGTTTTTTTTGTTTCTTGGTTTTTGGGGGTTTTTTTTCACTACTGCTTTTAACTGTGTAATTTCAATATTTTGTGTTCACTATGTTTAAATTTGTCATTTCCAACAAAACACTGCCATGTTAAATAAGCAATTTCAAAGTGAGGCAAAATTATGCTAAATATCTAAGAATTTATCAAGTAGTCATTTTTAATCAAATCATTTGTATTATCTTTTGATAGTAAGTTGTTCCATTTTAGCCATAATTATACTCTTCAATTTCTTATAGTCATCATGATCAGTGAACATGCCTGTCACTTTTAGCTGAAGCCTAATCATTATTTAAAACAATCATAAGATTAATATTGGCATTCATGAGAGAAGCATTGTTGATTATTTCTTTCTTTAATTCTTTGATCTGAAAAATAAATCAAGATGGTGGACAAGGACAAAGATGAATTCTCAAAGTTGCAAAAAACAAAACAAAAGTTGTAACTGTTCACATTGTTAAGCACAAATAATATGAAGTTGGTAATATCAGTGAGATATCTTGTCATTTCCACAAATGTGGACTGGAACATATAATTGCAAATACAATGACCCCAATATTTGTCAGCGTAAAAAAAAAAATAATAAATTTAATTGTTTCTCTATCAACAGGGTGGACACACCATATAATCTGGCTATTTAAGAAGGATTTGGCATTGCTAAACATATCCAAATAAACAAGTCAAATCATATATGAAAGTCTTGAGGAGGCAAAAACAATTTTATAGAATTATAACAACTGTATATTGCACAAAAGCCCTCTATACTTGTTTCTCTTTTTTCCTTCTTTTCTAAGTATTTTGATTTACTGTATTATCTTTTTTTTCTAAGAATTTTAAGTCTTATAGTGTCCTGTAGCACTTGAACTTAAATGTTAAATCAATGTCAAATGTATTTTTATTTTTCCTTTTTGATATTAACAAAATATGCATATACCAAGTATGAGAGAGAGAGAGAGAGACCAACCAGAAGTGTTAAAATCATCATAAATATTAAAATCTTTCAATAATTTAATGAGTGATCAGGAAAATTTGGTTAGAAACAAAAATAAAAAAAAGCTGAACTGTAATATGTAATATCAACCTTCCTATATGGCAGTAAATGTTGGACAATTACCTCGCAGATAAAGAAACGTGAGGCAACAGAGATGTTGTACTACAGAAGAATACTGATATGACCATGGATCAAACAAGAAAGGAATGAGGAATCTTTATAGAAAATGGAAACAAAAAGGACCTTTGTCAAAATAGTATAAGCACAGACCAGAAACTCTATTCTCTCTATAAATAATGTTCTTTCAGAAGATAAAAGCCAAAGTTCTCCACAGCTTTCTTTTAGCTATTTTTCTGTATTTGTGGTACTTTTTCTACCATTCATTTGTTCAAAGTTATCAAGTACATCATTATCTGCTATTTTACAACCTGTCTCTTACCTTCCTTATTCTATGTACCATGCCCCTTCATGATATGTGCAAATCATGGCTGTCCACAGCTTTCTATACCTTGTGCCCCTTAGCAGCAAATCTCACTTTGTTAAGCCTCATGCACCCCCCACCCTGTTCTGCTATCCATTCACACAAGATTGTCAGGTAAGTGGTTTGCTGACTTCACCTATCACTCTTGTCCTTGATATGGCCTGTGAGGATCAAGTTCTCCAATCCCTCTTTCCTCATTATTACTTCAGCTGTCTTTTTCTGGTTCTGAGTTTATTACCATTTTCTTGAAGACTTTGTCATTGCTTAATCACTTGGTTCCTAGAATTCTCAGCATCCTTCTGTAGAACTACATTTCTACTGCCTGCAGTTTTCTCTTAATCTGTGGGGAGATGGTTAAACATTCAATATCATACAAGAGGATTGAAATTACATTTATCTCAGCACTATTTCCTTTGTTTTTAAGAAAGTTTTCCTCTTTCTTAATACATTGTTTAGCTTTTGGAATGCATCTTTCACTAATTCAATGCATATTCAGATTTCATTCTCACATTTTCCATCTTGCTAAAACACTCCCAAGATATTTAACCTTTTACAGTTGTTTGATGTTAACATCTCCAATTTGTAACTCACAACTCATAACTTGTCTAGAAGGTCCTGTAAGTTTTCTTTGCACATCAACTGGCAACAAAGTGTCATCTGCATATCATATATTATTAAGATTATACTTGCCGTTAATAAATCCCGGTAGGATTTCAAGATAGCCTTACTACAGACATTGAACAAGTCTGGAGAGAAGACACTTCTTTGTCTTTAACTGCTTTCTGTTTTTGTGTCCCTATCCAGTTCATTTACTATTTATATGCTGGGAGTTTACTCTCAGCATAAGTTTCTTTTTAAGTTTTCTAACATCCTTTCCAAATAGATCTAGTTTCCCCAAGTGTTCATACTGATCCTTTTGTGATACCCTGTCAAATGCTTTTGTGCAACCTATAAAATATAAGTACACAGCCTTCTGCATTTGTGTTGCTCTCTCTGATATTATTCTGATCATGAATATTGCATTTTTTGTTCTAGTTCCCTTGTCCCATTTCCTGTCTAATTCTTAAATCTCTGGGTGGGATTTAGACTTTAAGGCTTTTTATTTTTTTAATGCAATATCTTATGAATTTGTTGCATTGCTGAAATTGCAATACCTGTTCTGCATCCTCCAACAACAACAAAAAAAGAAAGAACAGACAGACCTTAACATATATCAAATTAATTCTGTGCTTTATGAATTGATAGAAATGTTCATTTGCATATGACTCTGTAAATATACAAACTTTATTTTCCCATGTTACATTTATTCATCACACAGCATCTACACAATAAACCAGAATTAACAAGAAATTATCAGTTTCAATTATCTCTGCTTATGATATTTACTGCACCATGTGTATGAAGTATGCACAAAATTGATCAATAATATGCAGCTTTACACTTAGTTATCAACTGATTTTCAATATGATGTTTTCACAGGAAAATGTTTAATGTGTGATTACTATTCTCATCAGAAAGAGATTATATGCTAATCACCGTTGGAAGTGCCTCAGTGTGAAACTCAGCTTTATACAACTGCTTTCTCAGATCGATGGTTAAAAAATGGCTTTGAGTGAGTGAAGCCTTTACATCTCAGTGAGGACCGGCCTCCTTTGAACCTTGTGGACTGGCATTATAGAATACACAAAGACTTGTGCCAGATAACAGAAACCACATCATTTCAGGGCTTTCAACAGTAGCAACAACCAAAATGGGTAGAACATTTAACTCAAAGAGAAAATAATGACTTAATACTAACATTCCCAGAAGCTCAAATATAAATCAAGGAAGGAGATCCCATTAATACTGAAAAAAAAAAGAAATAACAGCTACTGGACGTGAGTGTTATGAATTTTGAATGCAATTCAAAATAGCAGGAAGATGAGACAGCAATAACCTTAACAAAGGCTTTATTCAACAAAAAAAAATGGTGCATAATAGCGCTATCAGTGTCTCTCCACATAATGTCATTCTCCCCAGAATACAGCATCATTTATAAAGGAAAAAATCTATGTTCATTCACATACAAGAAATTTGCATACAAAAGATTAATTTGCAAAAGGGAGAATTTGCATAATACAAAAGAATTAAAAAACACTGAAAAAACTATTTTTGTGAAAAACTGTTTGAAAAGAAAAAATTTATAAGTCTCAACCAACAGTTAATGTCTGCCAAATGTTTCCTTGTAAGGAAAGGGCTAATACTACCATTACCATATTGAACAATAAATATTTGTTGTGTAAAATAAAAACTTTATTTTTTATAAAGATAGAACATATTTATTGATGCAGCTCTAAACACAGACTTAAAAATCATGGTATCAATGTTCCCAGAAGTAATTATATTTTATTCAAATAAAATTAATTGCATTCCACCTCACTCAGACTTTACAAGATTTTCTACAGTGAAAAGAAAGTTTCATTGATTTTGTTAATTACCAAGTCAAATGAAATCTTTCCAATACTATATTTATCAATTAAAAATGAAGACCGATCAAGCTATAGGCTCTTGAAAAATTACTAATTAACACCATTGCATTTAATTAAAGCCTAATAATGTATATAATAGTAAAAATCTGATTTTGTATCTTTGCATGTCAACTCAAAGGAAATGAAACAGTGTATTGTAGGAAGAGGTATTAAGGTGTTACAAAAAGTGTTAACTTAAAGAATATCCATCCTCATGTGTACCAATTACAGGTGACAGCATGAATAAAATATTACCTTCAAATGCCCCAAATACCAGCGTGTTCTTTATTTAGTTTGTCATGTTTATTATTTTTCAAATAGTTTTTTCTGTGGTACAATTATATTTTTCCAAGTATAAAAATAATTTCCCTGCTTATTTCCTAAGTTGAAAAAAAATAACTCTGGTATAACTATTTCAGACTCTACTGGTTTTAGCACCAAAAAAACAAAAACATGTAATTTACAATTGAATGATTATTTTCAAATTATTGCAAACTCTCTCAAGAGAGATAATTAAACAATAGGCCTATGTGTACTTGTCAACAAAAGGATAGATTGATTAATTTGTGTTTTTTTTTACAGTTTATCAACCTTTTATAGGCTATTTGAAGCCAAAACATATTTTGGATTGTAACAATAATTCTTTCTTTTTACAAGTAAACATTGCATTAACAATATTTTGAGAATATCACTGATTTTCCAGAGACAGGTTCTACCATTTAACCCATAGCTGGTTGGGGAAAAGAGGATTCAAACCTACCCCCAGGGTATTTGCTTGTAGGAGAATGTAACAAAGCCAAATGGAATTTGAACTCAGCACTCAAGTTCTCATTGCAAGCTACTATCCAGTAAACCACCACACACATCTTTGCAAAAAGAACAGCACATGATGCAAACTACAAATTGCAGTCACCAAAATCAATCAAGTACAAAAAATTAAATATCTGGGAACAACAGAGGATAGGAAATGTGGCAACAAAATCTGAAGGTGCTCTGGAATAGTGATATGAGCTTTCTAAAAGCTAAGCAAAGTATTAAGAAACAGGAAAATCTCATTAGGAACAAAGAAAAGAGTATTGAACCATTATGCAATATCGGTCCTCTTATAGAGCAGTGAAATTTGGACGATTGCTGGAGCTGATTAATTTTTGTCCCAGGCTCTTTATGTTAAACCAACCTTGTGTCTCATCCCATGCCAATTTTAGTAGTTTTTACAAAATCATTAATTTTTTGAAGAATATAAAAACAAATTTAACTTTTTAAAAGATATTCAAAATGAAAATCAGCATTGTCTAATATATAACCCTTACAATTTGTGCATGTCTTCATTTAAAACACCAATAATGAATTAAAGATATACAGTTAGTTGATTGCATGTAGGCAAATATTATATAAGACTGGGACTACTATAAATGGAAGTTTATGTATCTGAATGTCTGTCTTGTTCCAAATGCAGAGCAAGGCCTTTTTAACATGATAGTCTGGCACTTCATCTTATGGGAATAGCTCAGGCACCAGCTGATGATCCTAGTCCCCCTCAGGGGAGAAGTATAACCTGACAAGATGTCTCCCTAGGATTAAGATTATATTAATAAATGTAAAACCTACAGAAATGTGGATTTTGAGTTTGTATGCACAGTTTATACAAAATATGACACACAGTGGGGGCTTATGTGTAAATGGTCAAAGAATTACTCAAAATTATTTTTAATGAAAATGATAATATTAAAATTGTAAAAATGCATAAAAATTGATATAGGAAATATTTTAATAAGAAAAAATTTTATATTGAATTGTGTGAAAAACTAAATAAGAATGTTACGACCACTAAATTGAAACCAGGAAGTTTATATTAAACAAAACCATCCAAATGTTTTTCAAAACAGCCAAATTTGAATTTAAAACAGGTGTTGTTTAATTGGATGGTGACTCTTAATTTTTAATCAGTAGGAATAAAAAGTATAGTCCCTCTACTACCACTAAGGAATTGCTTTACAAGTTGATTTTGATCTATATGTTTGCTATATAAGAGGGAAAATTTTGACTGCAAAGGCAAAATTCGGTAGACTATAGTAAGGCAAAATGCAGTTGTTGACAAGAACAGATTAGATCACTCAGGCATTAGGTAGAAAATTCTGTCTGGGTGCATAAAATTTGCTGCTGTTGAGAAAATAAATAGACCATGCAGTGATTGGGATGAAAAAGGACTACTAGAAAGAATATATAAAAAGAAGAATCTTTTCAATTCTTATAATATGAATGACTTTCCTAAACCTGTGAGAATTTATCTCACACTTGAGGATCCCTTTTCCAAAAGTTTGAGTATTTGTCAAAAGGACTGCAGAAAGCAGCTTTGCAGAGGTAGGTCAACTTTTTCTCACACCTCTGAATTTCAACTTTCAATCTGCAACATTTTAAATTCTTATCATTTCAAAGTAAGTAAATTTCTTTTATTACTAAGAAATTGATTTATATGAATAGTTGCTCTAAAAGAAAGTTGTTAAAATTCTTTTATTTTTAAGGAAAACATTGCTTTACACAAACTGTTGTTTTTTAACAGAAAACTGATATTTTTTTAAAGAACTGTTAACCTGCTTTGATAAATTTATGCATCACCGATATTTTAATTTTTACATTTGTATATTGTGAAAATTATTTTTGTCATTTTAATAAATGTTTATTTCTCTGTAAATTTCATACCAAAGTAAGATTAAGATTCAAAATATTGAGGAGAAGAGATTAGATGTTTTCCTTTTCTCCCAATAAATCATTTCACCTTCAACCTTTCTCTTTTAAGGATTCCTCAGGCACTAGATATTAAACCTAACCCTCACTCAAGGAAAAGGTATTACCTGGGGCGACAACTCCCTAGCTTCTGAACTTTCATAAACATTAATAAAATCAGCAGGTTTATCATTTCTATCTACAAGCATACATTTTATATATTGTGAAAATTATTTTTGTCATTGTAATAAATGTTTATTTCTCTGTAAATTTCATACCAAAGTAAGATTAAGATTCAAAATATTGAGGAGAAGAGATTAGATGTTTTCCTTTTCTCCCAATAAATCATTTCACCTTCAACCTTTCTCTTTTAAGGATTCCTCAGGCACTAGATATTAAACCTAACCCTCACTCAAGGAAAAGGTATTACCTGGGGCGACAACTCCCTAGCTTCTGAACTTTCATAAACATTAATAAAATCAGCAGGTTTATCATTTCTATCTACAAGCATACATTTTATATATTGTAAAAATTAGTTCTTGTTTAATGGAGGGAACTAATTTGCATCTTCAGCATTAAAATCTTTTTAGTTATTCACTTTGGTCTGGTCTTGTGATTTTTTTAGAAATAAACAGTTGTATAAAAAGAAGTAGCAATGTTGATTTATTCAATAATATATTTTGAAAATCTTACAGATATTATGAATTATAATATAACATGCTATATAAAAAATAAACAAATTACTGAACTGCTTTATGAAAATTTTGCTAATAACATTTCATGCTATATGCAAATCTGTCAAAAACAAAGAAATGACTGCATAATTCAATGAAAAAAAAAACTAGATACAGGCAATGTCAGCTACCATTGCTTGTTAAATTTAAAATTATGTTCTGTTAAGAGGTAAAACTTCTGGTAACAGGTAAAAAATTCTCATTTATTATTTTGAAATTAATAAAATTTTTAGCCTATTTAAAATTATTCAAGCATGACTTTCATTATTAAATGGAGATAAAATTAATTTCTATACTTTATTCCAAAGAGAGAATATGACATAACACAAAATATTTAAAGGTTATTCTTTGACAGATATGTTAGCCAATAAAATACAGAGATTTTGGTCTAGGCAAAAATCTCTAGCAAACATGATGCTGATTTCAGTGACTTGGCTTGTAACAATTAATCCCAAATCTTTATTGGTTCCACATTTCATTGATAAAATTCTTTGATGCTTTGTGGTACACCAATCTTCAATGATTTTCAGAAATCCGCACTAGCTTACATGCCTGTAAGCAAATTTAAAAACTGTTACTCTTTTTCTTTGTATTCTCTCTTGACATGGGTTTTTTTTTGTTTTGTTTTTTTTGGTGTATTGAACTTTGAGGCTTTCACAAGATTTTACATTGATTTCATGATTTTATTACATTTTACTGTTTTCTACAACTGTTGTGTTTTCTGTTTCTTAGAAATCTTTAAAAAATTAATGCTTATTTTTTCTTGATCTGTTTACTTGATTTTTTTACCCTTAATTTTCTATTCACTTGTCACTTTCATTTTCAACTGTTGTTCATTTATTCACATCAAAATGGCTTTCCTCATTTCCCTGTATGCCTATCTGTTAGTATGGCTAGCTAATCCCTGATGCAGATGCCTGCTCAGGCACATTTGTTGCAGAGATCCAACCTGGGATTTATACTACAACTATGCTGAGAAGACCATAGTTACAGTTTCTGGAAGAGAACATATAATCTGGCATGATCAGCCCCTGAATAAGGCCAGTATGCTCAAACTCTTGGCTATGATGACATATGACTTCATAATACTAAAATATCTGATGGATTCCAAACAGTTGCATCTACCCAGTTTCACTTGCAAGAATTAGGTTAATACCTGGTAGTATTTTCAGGCTCTTACTGAGAGTGTGATATGATGTTATCATCTCCCCTGGCTGGTATTATTAAGAAATCTTAACCTTGACAAATCAACAATGTTGTGATATAACCTGGATCTTATGAGTAGGATGATAATTTTCTAAACATTGGCCATGCACCTACTGGTTCTATTATATACACATATCTGTTTATATATATATATATATATATATATATATATATATATATATATATATAAGGTTGGTGCAAAAATAATGACGTAATAATGTTGTTTTTTGACATATTTTTTAACGTCAAAAAACAACATTATTACGTCATTATTTTTGCACCAACCTTATATATATATATATATATATGAAATGGTGGCTCTAGTGATAATCTTCAGATGACCTGAATGTTCAAGTCATCTGAAGATCACATGTACATGGAACTCAAGTTATGGCGAGAGCCATCCTTTTGTAGAATTTAACGATGGCAAGCATTTTTTTGCCGTGTCTAATCCGGGCTTTGAGCATTTTACTGAGTAAATAAGTTTCCTTTTAGGCTATTTTTCTTTTTCTTTTTTCAGTATTGTTGTTTTTATCTGAGACTCTATTTGGATAGGAGGTTAGGTTTTGGCAAGCTGTACATTGGTTCCAACAACAATTTTTGTTCTTCTTTAATAGTGTGTATATATATATATATATATATATATATATATATGTATTTTAAGACATTTTTATATTTATACATTCTTTTTTTTGAAAAAATGTCTTAAAATAATTGTCAGACTTTGTCCATTTCAAAATATATATGTATATATAATGTGTGAATATATATATATATATATATATATATACACACACACACATAGATAGAGTGAATATGGATATTATTTGTAAAGAAATAATACACTCAAATTTATACCAACAAATGTAAGAACATCCGTATGTCTACAGCCTTATGGAAAAGGAACCATTAATTTTACAAATATTTTTAAATTGAATCTACTTCCTTGTAAGTGGACTTAATTCAGGAGTAAATATTAACGAAAGAAATTGAGCATTGTACAGTGAGCATTTTAAATGAAAATTCTACTAATGACTAAATGTCAGGCTGCAAACTGATTGATGCACCATCATCTGGTATACTATTTACTATCATTCCAATTCACAGATAATGAACTAATTCATGCAAATTTACATATAATAAAGTAAAGGAAACTGTGGAGAGCCATGAGACCCTGAAGGAACATGGAAATAAAATTAAAAAAAAAACAAATGCTGATAGAGCCAGAAAACAACACTGCTAATAATTTCTGTGATGACGAGTAACCATTATTTACAGTCAGACTAATATCTTCATTTTTGTTTCATCACAACATATCAGCCATTGTTCCCTCTGGCCCTCTTCAGGAGTGTGTTGATCTTTCTAATGTTGAAAGAATTTTGAACTGAAGCATATATTTAATCTATGATGAAGGCTGGAGGGTACAATAGTTGAAATGTTGGGATAATAACAACAAAGACAAGAATATATCCCTTAACTGTAAAAATTATAAACATTGTGAATACCTGCTTTCATGTAAATTTTCTTGCTCATCAAGCTACAGAAATACAGCTGCTTTTATTTGAAGCTTTTTCTTTTTAATCTTAAGAAATATAAAGTTACATACATTGTCCAATGTGTGATGCAAACCAACAGAAGACAATGGGATACAAGCCAATATTGTTTTACTTTATTATCTATTCAAGCCCTCACAAATTGGAATCTCAGGCTAGCCAAAAATCAATACGTGTGTTTAATTAAGGGCCAAAAGAAACCCCAAGGCAGATTTATTGATCATACTGATTGCATTACACAGCAAGGTCATAAGGAATTATGGACCCAGTTCTAAGCAAAAGAATTGTCGAGTGTCAAGTGAAGATATAACATTATAATTAGATTTGTTATACTTTAAAATCACTTTGGAAAAGTTAGCAACATTAAAGGAATAAAAAAGTCATAGTCTGTAATTATTATAGAAGTTGTGGCGTTTGTGTTCACATTAGAATTTTGGCATTGTGGATAGGTTGTACGATAATTATTTTATTGGAAACTTTGGGAATAAAACAAACTGACACAAGAGTTTAAAATAGATAATATATTTTTATTTATTTTCTTTAGAGGGATGAGTTAGCATTTTGGTATTCTTTTATGTGCCATGTCCCTTCAGGACATAGGCAATCATGGCTCTCCATTTCTTCCTGAACCTTGTAGCTCTCAATAAGTTTTTTTTTTTTTTTGTTATTTCTTCCAGACCCTGTTCTGCCATCCACTTGCTTAAGCCTGATAAGTAAGTCACATGTTGCTTTCACTTGTCCCTCTTTCCCTCTATCTGCCCTGTGAGTATCAGATTTTCCAAGCTCTCCTTTCTCATTATGTGTCCCAGAAATTTCAGTTGCCTCCTCCTGATGTTAAGTACAAGTTTCCTCTTTGTTTGCATCTTGTTCAAAACTTCATTGCTGCTCACATGTTTGGTCTATGGTATCCTTAGCATCCTTCTGTAGAACCATACCTCTGTTTCCTAGAGTCTCTTCAGGGAGACCATCCAACATTCGCTGCTGTAAAAGAGGACAGATATCATGTAGCAGTTCAGTACTCTTTTCTTTGTTACCAACAAGACCCTCCTGTCTCATAATACTCTAGCTTTTGGAATGTGTCTTTGGCCATCCCAATACATCTTTTGATCTCAGTGTCACACTTTCCATCCTCTGTCAGAACACTTCCCAGATATTTAAATTTCCACACCTCCTAGATTTTAGTGTCCCTCACCTGTCAATCACATTTCGGGCTCATCTTTTTGCTGATGACCCTGCATTTTGTCTTCTTGTAGTTTATGCTTAGTCCCTTCATCTTGCCCTCCTTCGCTACCTTCTGTAGGAGGTTTGTAGTTTCCTTTCCATATCTGCTATCAGCACTGTGTCATATGCATATCTTATGTTGTTAAGATTGTGGCTGCCAATGATAAATCCTGGTAGGATTCCAGTTCTCTCAGAATTGCTTTGCTCTATAGGTTGAATAAGTCTGGTAAGAAGACACATCCTTGCCTTATGCTCCTTTCTATTTTTGTATATCTGCTGAACTCATTTATGCAGTTGGCTAGTAGGAATTTTTGATTATGCTAATGTCTTTCCAAAATATATCAAGGTTACTAAGCAGCTCTAACTGATCGTTGTACTGCACTTTGTTGAATGCCATTGTGTAGACTATAAAACACAGGTGCACATTCTTCTGTATTCGTATTACTTTTCCTGATAACTTTCTGACTATGAATATTGTGTTCCTTGTCCCAGTGTCTTTAATGAACCCACACTGTTCTTGTCCTATCTCTGGCTTGTTTCTGCTGTGTGCTATATTCATCAGAATACAGATGATGAGGTTTTCTTATGTGGCTCATTAGGCTAACTGTTTGGTGAAGTTTACATTCCTTTGCATCTGCTTTCTTACATAGTGTTATGAAAATAGATCTGCTTAGAGATTCCAATATATCCCCACTGTTGTAGATTTCATTAATTATTTCCATAATCTTGTCTATCATCTATGGCTGTCAGCATCTCTATTACAATTCCATCTGGCCCTGCTACCTTGTTTCTGTTCAATCTGGCCAATGCAGCTTCTACTTCAGTTTTTAGAATTTCAGGCCCATCGGTTTTTTCATGGAAGAGTTCTCCAATATATTTGTTCCAGCACTGAAGAATGTTTTCCTTCTCTAATGTGAGCGTTCTATCCTTGGATTTCATGCAGCCTGTTGACAAGCATGTCATCTGTTCGTTCCCTTATTTTTTATGCATATCTCTTTTGTCTCTATTTCAGCACATTTAGCCACGCTTCTTTAGTCTGCCGGCATGTGGTCCTTATTTTGTTGTGTAGTTTTCTGTATTCTGTTCCATATCTTGGCAAAATTATCTGTCTCCTTCGCATCATGTCGAGAATCTCATCTGTGATCCATTTGTTTTTTCTTCTTTGTCCAGTCTCCTTTGGAATGATATCATTTGCTGATGTCACTAAAGTTTCTGTTAGTATGTACCATTTCAAGTTTGTCCCACATATCTTCTTTTCACACTGTCCATTTATTTTTCTTTCTGCTTCAGGTTGCTCAGGAGTTTGTTGTGCCTTCAAATTTTCTTGCATAGAGTAGAAAGATTCAATTTCTTCTTCTTTACTTTGTGCTGTCAGTGCATACACTATTATGATAGCTATGTTGAAAGGCTTTCCTTTCAGCTTGAATACCAGAATTCTCTCAGATAATTGATAGTAACCCAGAACACATTTCTTGAATTTTTGATCTAGTATCAATCCTACTCCTTTATCATTTTTTTCTCTACCTGCATATATAATCCTGTGATTGTCACTAGATTCACATACACCTAAGATGTTGATTTTTTTAGCCTACTCATCTCCTGTTTTACATTTTCTAACTGGCCGCAGTTGTTCAACGTCCTAAAGTTATTTTTGTTTGATGTGAGCAGTCGCTGGATAACAGCCCAGTCACACCTATTGCTTATATTGTTCCTTTCTGGATGAGGGATATGTTCTCAGGAATTTTATCCCCTTTATGTTGTTTATGCTAGCAGTCACTTGATGACAGTCAAGTGATATCTGTTGCACATATCAGTCCTTACCAGGTCAGTTAATTCCTATAACCATAACTCTCTTCACACCATTAAGTTTCATTGTGTGTGTTTTTCTTGGCCCTAAATTGGGGAGAAATGTCAGTAGCTGACAACATCTAAACTGCTTCTTCACACATCACACATGGCTGTTTTCTATGTGGTAGTATTCTTTTGTTCCATCCTGTTCTGCGATCCTTCTTCTCCCCTTCGCCAGTAGCCCTGAGGTATCAGGTTTATATCATTTTCACCAAGCTCAAGAATTTGGCTTTGGCTAGCATCAAGTCTCTTTGTGTCAATTTTTTGATTGGCCAAAATTATTTTATTTTCCAGCATCCCTTTTTTTTTTTCATTTTTTTATAACGGAAGTTATGCATGGAGCCTCCCTGATTTTAGCATTTCTCGGTCACAAATAAGTAAGCACTGCTCCTGCAAACTTCCAGTTTTTAGCAGCCACTTTCAATCTTTTCTTCTTTTTATTTAAGGGTTGCCTTCTTTTTAGTTGAGAGACAAGTATATAGAGAGAAGTTTAGAGAAAGAGAAAGAAAGATGTAATTGTTTTAAAGGAAAGTACAAATGCTTTATTTTAATTCTTTTTATTTTTGTTTATATATTTTATTTTTATTTTTTAGGAATCACTACAAAGTCAATGGGGAGTAAAATCTATTTCTACCTTTTTCCATACCTCAATTAAAAAGTGCTCTAAATTTAAATGTCTGCTTCATAATGAGAGGGATTTTTGCTCTTAATATTATTACTTAATTAATTAGATTTTATTCATTATTATAACCTGTTAGACATCTAGAAAGAACATAAAATGACATGCACCCATTTATATGTAAAAAAAATCAGCCATAAATATGTTGAATATTGTCAGGTCTCTTCGGGAATACTTTTGAATTTCTTTGAATCTTTTTGTCAAAGACTTATAGCATATCACATTGAAACACTGATTCTCATATGATCACCAAAGTTAAGCAACACCAAGCCTGGTCAGTACCTAGATTGATGACCACCTATGTATACCAGGTACTGTAAAAAATAATGGCTCAGAATTGTAAATCGAAGAGCTGAGTCCCAATCCAAGTTGGGTTTTTCATATCCACTTATGCACAAATACCTTTGGGGAAGATATGAATCCACTTCCTCTCCCTCCAGCTATAAGTTAATCAATAGATTTTCAGTAAATCATTATTATCTCCAAAAAATTCTTCCAATCTATAGAAATATATTTTGGCTTTAAATAACCTGATAAGCCATGAAAACACAAAATAATTCAATCAATCAATTTTAGTCCAACATGTAAATTACAAATCAAAGATACTAAAAGCAAACAAGTACAAAAATGTTAATATCTGGGGAGTGTTTTAATAGGGATGGAAAATGCTACACTGAAATCCAAAGACAATTGTGATAACCATAGATGTCTAACAAAAGTTAAGTAAAGTATTAAGAAACAGGAAAATTTCATTAGAAACAAAGAAAACAGTACTGAACTGTTACGTAATATCAATCCTCCTACATTGCAGTAAATGCTGGATAATCTCCTCACAGAAGAAGAGGAGCCTTGAAGTAACAGAAATGTGGTTCTATAGAAGGATGCTGAGAACATGTGAACAACAACATAATTTTAGAGTAAATGGAAACAAAAAGCATAATTATACTTAAAATCAGAAAGAGGCAACTGAAATTTCTAGAGCACATACTGAGAAAAGAGGACTTATAAAAATGTGATACTGACAGGACACTGAAGACAAGAAGGACAGAACAACAATGTATAACCAACCTAGTGAGCTTGGGTAAATGGCTAGTGTGAATAGTCAAAGTAACTTTCTGGGAATTTTTTAACAAAACCCTTAATTCAATCTATGGGAGTAGACTGTTCTTGTTTTAGTACTACACAGTTATTCCCCATCCTGTTTCTACTGAGTCTAAGTTTGTACTACCCATAAAAGAGACTGAACTCTACCAAATTCATGAATCAGTATATTATTACTGATTGCCAAATGTGGGTGGAACTGCTAGAGTGACTCAGAACTGACTCAGGTGGGTGAATTGCTAGAGTGTCCTGATTCAGCAGGTGAAACTGTAAGAGTGTCCGGACTCAGCTGGTGGAAATCTTCATGAGAGTCTCTTTCTTTCTTAGTCAGAGGCAACCAGATGGAATTAATCTTCATATTAGGTTCTTCCCACAAACCGCTGCTTTGTGGAACTGACTCCCAAGATGATGCTTTCCAAATCACTACAATCTTAACTAATTCAAGTCAAGAGTTATCCATAATCTTCCCCAAATATCTGCATAATCTGTGCCTGTTAATCTGTAACCCTTCACCTTGATTGGCTTTTAGGCCATGTAAAGAGTGAACATCACTGTAAATGAAAAAAAAATAACAGCTAAATAAACTTCTTTCTTTTTATCCTGACAAGAAAGACATGTGGTATTGCATAAGAAGCTCCTTTTCTACATGTTACAAGCAGCTACCAAAGAGTGACAACATGCTTATTGCAAAATCTGTGTGTGGGTGATGTAATGGATGGCAGCTAAAAAAATCGAGAAATTGGATAGCCAAGTACAAATTCCAGTCAGGTTCTTTATATTTGTTTATGTGCAAATACTCTTAGAAAACGTATGAATCCATCACCTTCTCCTTCTGGGTTAAATAGTAGAATGGTATCTGGAAAAAAAATATTGCTATTCTCAAAATAAATTGTTAATGTAATACTCACTTGCAAAAAAAGAAATATTTTTATAATCCAAAATTATATTTCAGCTATAAGACACAAAGGGATGATAAGCTGTAAAAAGAAAAATGAATTAAGCAAAAAACACAGACTGTCATTCCTTGCATGGTCAATGAATCTCAAAGTTATATTTATCAAGTAATTTTTAAACTGAAGGTACTTTGCTTTCTCAAAAGCAATTTCAAATGAAAGGGGTCCAATTTAATGCCCGAGTTATGAGTGAAACTATGAAAAAAAGAAACAATTCAAAATTCAGGAGGAATTGAGGAAACCTGTTGTTGAAACAAGGAGGTATGTAAGCTGAGATTCTAAGATCCAAAGATTTTGACCAACAAACAGCTGCACTATTATTGCTGTTGTTATTACCCTTAGAGAAAGGCAAACATCTAGCTCATACAAAAGAATCAAACATTAATAACAGAATATAAATCGAGGTAACCAGTTAATCTCAAAGAGAAAATCAGAGTAAAAAGGAAGGTTCCATAAAATAGGTGAGAAGTATGGGCATGAGAAGATGATAGGTTAGACATGTAGGTGTGTGTGTGTGTCTAAGTAGTCATTACATTAAAATTTTTTCCACAGCTAAGTTACAAACAGTTTTATGCATCAATCAGTGTTACCTAGGGGATGTGTCTGATGATACAGTTCAAAAGAAAATTGAAAAAAAATAGATAAAATGCAAGAAAGTTGAAAATCTATCTTTGTTTCTTTATCATTATTGTTAACATTTTCAGAATATTGAAGTACAAAAATATATATAAATATAATGTATGTATGTATATGAGAGGGGATTTTTAAAAAACACTGTAGATAAGTATATTCACTAGATAAAAACAGAAGCAAAACATCTGACATGAATTGTTCTAAAAAACAATCTTTAATTTTTTTTTCCTCAAAGTTTACAGCAATGATGTTTATTCTAAAAAAAAAAACAAAAACAATATGAAATATATAATTCAGTGTGTATCTTCCACAGCAATAGTTGAAAAACAAGTCTTTCTAGTTATGGAGTTGGATGACCACTGAATACTCCACCATTGTTCCAAAATAGAGAAAACTTTTCCCTTTTTCTTCTTTTAAACTTCCCGTGTTTTCATTTGGGAAAGTATTTGCGATAACAGATCTCCTAAATGCATGATAGTATTCATGTCATTCACTTTCTGCTCAATGAACATGGTCTTGTGCAAATGTTAGCAGAGATGAATACACAAAAACACACACACACACACACACATATAAAGTATATAATAATGAAATACTTTATATATATATATATATATATATATATATATTTCATTATTATTATATATCTTATTACTATATATTTTCAGTCAGGTAGCATTTGCTATAGAAAAATCTAAATCCTTGGCAGAATATTTTTTGTCCATTTGGACTTCAATGAACATAGTCTTGTACAAAAGTTGCCAGAGGCAAATACAGATATATATTACTATTCTAGTTTACCAATACTTTAAAAAATAATATAAATATGTAAGTAATTTTACAATTGCATGTTATATTTCCTGCATGAATAGACTAGAATTTATATCCATTCAATTAACTCTACAGAATTCTTTTCAAATCTTTAAAAGTGAAGATATCAAAGATGGCTAAAAACAAAATTTAAGAAATTAAAAGCAATGTATTAGCAATCTGTTCTTATGAGTTTCGTGTGCAGCTCAGTGATGTGTTGGCCTTATCTGAATGTTATTTTTTTATATTTTTTTAACATTGAAAATGGATTGTAATATCATAAGCAAAATTATACAGGAGGTACAGTGAAATACAATTCAGAAAACAGTTTGTGTTTTATCGGCATAGGAAAAATGATAAATTGATTTATTCATTTTAGTATGTCAAGTAATACACAATAAATAACATTGAAGGCATAGTCAGTTTGTTATAATTTTAAAACATTTCAAAGTATTTGCAGTGATATCAGTGTCAGCCAATATCTTGTGAAATAGAAACATCTGAAAGATGATACAGAAATTGTTTCAGACAGTTATTGTTCTGATGATTATCAGCTAAGTGAAGTGGACCTCACAAGAATCATATCAAATGATTCTGACAAAAAAGGTCACTGAGTGAAGCAAATCCTTGGCTTCTGAATAAATGACTTTTTAGACAAAGATGACAAGACAAAGAATGCTGTTCTTGATAAGAAAACAAAACAGAGATCCACAGAGATCCGACTGAAAGGAACAAGACTGCTCACCACAAGATGAAAAGGAAAACACACCTGTTAGATTTTTTGCCTTCTCACCTCTGCTTTATCTCTGCCTCATTCATCTACAAAAGAATTTTACAACTGAATAAAATTTGCAATTAGCTCACGGTTTTATTTCATGGGTAACAATCTAGTCAAATTTTATTTTTAAGCCACAAACATTTGACTGAAAGAAGCTGCACCCTGAGAATGTACTTGGTGTCTAAGCTGAAATGCTACATATTTAAGTTCTTTAAAATGATGAATTAGAGAAATAAGTGTTTCATTATTAATTCCTTTTTTATGTACATGCAATAAAAGTCTTTGTTTTATATCTTAGTAATATATTTCAAAGAAATTATTGTATTCTTCAAAGAATATAATTTTGGTAAGCACTGAAAGGAAGAAATGTTTGCTCATCTGTAGCTGGCAACATATTTTATCAGGGAAGTATCTTTAACATCTGCTTTCTCAGGTGGTAAAAGCCAAAAAGTAAGAGGATACCGCTTTCTGTCGTCCATCAACATAGCTGATGCTAACCTCCAGGAAAGTGACTCATTGCACCTTCTTAGGCTATTGCTCTTGGCTGGCATGAAACAGAAAGACTATATTGAATCCATTGCTTGGTCAGCTACTAAGAAAGTTGGTTCATTATGCTAAACAAGTTTTCTATCTTACATATCTATAAGTTTACCATTGGTCCATGCTTAGAATATTGCTGCCAAATATGATCCATTGCTCTTGCTATATATCTAGAGATGCTTGATAAAATCCAAAGAAGAATGCCATATCATTTGTCCTGATTTGATTTGTCTTGGCTTCAGTTACATAAATTTGCTACCCTGTACCTTTTCTATAAATACTTTCATGGTAATTATTCAGATGAGCTCTTCATTATGCTACCTAGACTGTATAAATATTAATGTAGTATTTGACTAGTGACAATGTCTCATGAATATACAGTTTACCTAGTTAGATGTAATATTAAGTTTTATGCTAACAGTTTCTTTTCTTACTTTTTGCTCATGGAATGACCTTCCAGCTCCATGCTTTCCAGCTATCTTTAATCTTCAAAAATCTAAATGCTATGTCAATTACTATCTACTGTCCTCTTGATTACTCTTCTTCTGTACTCACTGCTTATAAGAAGGTTTCTGTTTTCTAATACTTCCACGCCAAATAACTCTTTGTGTCTTAGTGGTTTTACTGCCTGGCTTGGGGTGAACTTGATTTTAAAAAAAAAGAAGTTTAGAATTCTTTTAGTGGTAAAATGCTTGTTCTCATTCATCATGGGAATATTCTATATTTTATTTATTTATTTCTTTTTATAATCTTAGTTTTCCTTTCTTTATTGTTAACTATAATTCTTAGCTTGTATTTTAAAGTATTTTTATTGCTTAACTTTTAATTTTTCTTTTATTATTTTGATTCCAGACTACTACATAGTCTACTAATAGGGGTTGGTAGTTATTTTGTAATTCCTTTATTGCTGTCAATACAGTTATGGAATATTTTGCTTTTCTTATTGTTACATGATGCATGTTAGCTTATTAGTGTTGGTTAATGCTTCCAGATACCATAACAACAGAATATCTCATTTAATGGAAAAATCACAGACGTTAATTGTGTAGCTAAACATAGTTAAAAAATATTACTAAGGGAAATTATCTGCCTAATTTGTGGGTATGCTTTCTTGTCCATATTTAATGTTTTAGAGATGCATATGCCTTTAAAAATACACACGTGTAATAAACCTGTTGAAAAACCTGATGATGGAGAGACTTTCGATGAGGAAGAACAGTGAGAGCTAATTCTTTTGTCTAAAAAAATAAACTCATCTTTTTTTTTTTTTTTTAAAATTGAACTATTCATTTTCTTTTTCTAAAGCAGAGAACTTTTCATTTTTTGTTTTAATAATGTCATCCTTTTCCAAAGAAAATAATTTTACTTCAAGCAGAATAGCTTCAAAATATTTAGCTCCACCCCTGTGAAATTCCAATAGATACAAAGCATACAGAAAAAAGACAAAATTATGGGATATATCTACAAATGTTGAAGCAAAGAAAAAATGCCTACTGTTTATCTCACTTTGAAAGGGAAAGTTAGTAAGGCTTTTTCAGAGATGAATTTAAAGAGTCTGAATAAAGAAAACTGAACAGAAAAAAGTATTTCCTTTGCTTAAAAATTATAGAAACAGGTTGGAATTTATAGCTTCTGAATCATTTGAATAATATCAGAGGTTTGTAAATGTGTCAGTTTATGCCTACTTAACTGAATCTGTTTTGTAGCAAAATAAATAAACCACAATATTAAACTACTAAATCCTGTGACATCATACAAAGTCTTGAAAAGTTCTAACTTATCACAAGAAAATGCAAGAATAGGTAGAGCTATAATGAATGAGTTATATCTTCAAGTTATATCAGAAGATAATCCTGAGAAAACATTCCAGTGCCATTTCCAATTCAAATTAAAAGAGAGGTAGATGTAGTCTTTAGTTAAAAAGGGAAAGGTTTGAAAACTGAAACAAGATCAGAAATGCTACACAAAGTTGTATTTCAGTCACTGCTCAAACAGACAGCTTTTAGATAAACATTGCTCCAAAACAAGAATTCCTTTGTACCTTAGTGGCATTATCACCTTGCTTGAGGTGAAATAGGAAATAGTAGAAATGCTTAATAGGAAGTAGTAGAAATTCAAGTAAAATGATGACAAATAGAAGTTTTGGTTAGTCCACTCAAATAAGACTTAACCATCCACAGACTGATGGTAAACCTTCCCAGTGGCTGCACTTAACATTTTGCTAGAAACCATGCAATATGCAGACAAAAAATTCTAAGAGAGCCTTATCAGAATATATTACAAATATTGTGCAAATCAGTCAAAAACCAGCTGAAAATATTTCCTTTTTGATTGAAACTCTGGGGTCTGTATTTCTGGACTGGAATCATCAGGAATTGTTTGTGGTTTGTACAAGCATTTTCAGGAAACACTGCCAGATAACATCAGGACAAACATCATTTACCCAGTATGAAGCAAGTCGTTGATGAAGCATCAAACAACCCATTAACAACGGCAAAATGGCAAAACTAAACTAGGAGTTAAAATATTCATATCTCTACTTGAAATTTTTTATCACATTTTTCAACAAATTTTCCTTTCTGTGAAGTTTAAACACTGTTTTAGTTGCAATATAGAACACAAAGTATACATTTGAAATATAAATAGAAAAGTTGTGAATGTAGGTTTGTGTATGCAGTGAGATGCTTTTTCATACTTATGTATGTCCAAAATTCTTATTAAAAGAGAGTAGAGTTGTTTCTTTAATAGAATTATTAGATATTCGTTTGTGTTTAGTCAAGTAATCTTAAACTATTTTTATGCAGTGTACTTTGCTATGGTGTGTCAGTGTGACATTATATTTGCTGGTGTCCAAATGCCTCCCAGACAGGAAAAAAATATACATCCTATCTCTAAGATATTCTTTAGCTAAAAGATAAAACATGAGAATGAGAAGTTACACCCTTTTCTTATATATGGCTTTTAGCAATGTTATCTACTGATGGTTAGCAGAAGTTCTTTGTAAGACAAGTGTGCTAATCCCACACATTCATCCTTAACATTTTGTATATACTTGTATAAATAATGTAAATAAATGACACTGTAGAAAATTAGTTATTTTTTCAAAGTTTATTTTGTTTTATGAAATTAAAATTTGAGAAACCAACTAACTCATCAAGCTATAATAGAAAATATCATAGCATTATATTACTAACCTGGAGCAATGAATATTCATAGAATTGGCAGGGTGCAATGGGTAAACTTATATTTTCAATTTTCTCCATGCTTATTGTTTGTTTTTGATTTTGTCAAATACACAGTATAGTAGGATCTGTTGGGCACATGCTGTAGGAAAAAACCCATCATGATGCAATTCACTCCACCAGAAATTTGGAAATGGTATGCTGTACTGCTTGAAATTTATTCTGGAAGCTCCAATATGAATATTTCAGAGTGTTTAGGTGTGAATCTGAGGACAGTGCAGAGGATTTGGAAAGAGTTAGATGAGTCTAATGATGATAACAAAGGTACGGCAGCTCGGAAAACCCATTCTGATAAGAAGAGAACTCACAAATGTATTGATCAGGGCCTCAGACTGAAAGTAGAGGACTATATCAAGTGCCTTGAGGAAACAGTGCTGCCCTGGGTCACGAGGATGACTGGTGGAAGAACATATGTCTGGCCACAGGACTCTGTACCATGCCACACAAGCAGGAGAACCCAGTCATCACTGTCAGACAATTTCTGTGACCACATCACCCCTTACATCTGGCCACCTAACTCCCTATGCTGCAAGCCTCTTGTTTATTATGTGTGAGATGCAGTTGAGTGAGAGACAAATAAAAATCTTTGTAACACCAAAGATGAACTGAAGGTAAGGATTATGGCAAGATTCACCAACTAAAAGAGACTGTCCAGAAGAGTTGCAGGAGATTCTGAAGTCGTTTGGAGACCATAGTTGAACCCAATGTCGATTTTGTTGAATAAATTTACTCTTTACTATTTCAAGATATTTTTGTATAATTTTGTTAAATATACCTGTTAAAATGAGATCTCAATGTTATTTTTATTTTTGTGTAAATTAGACAAGAAATTATCCATCACTCCCTGTATTTGTATTATAATGCAGAACAACTATTGGAAGTGTTCCCAAACATGCCTTATGCACAAATATAAAAAATGACAAGTTAGCTTTTTAGTGAATACAAAAAAAAAAGAAAAATTCAAAGACAAAAAAATATGAAATCCCAGATTCAAGGGATAGCTACAATGAAATGCATTTTCTCTTCTTCCTTCCACTGTACACAACCACTTAATATCTCTGTCATCAAAATCAACCAATCAAGAAACACCATTACTAAACACATGCACTCTAAAAGAGATCATATAGACTTCAAGCCTCTCTTTTCACTCATAGCTACTTGATCAAACAGACCAGAGTTTTACCATGAGGAGATGGGTGATACACTTGTGAAATGATGTTTAATTCCACTTTTTGGAGGCTGATTGTACAAATTCATTTATTACTCTATATATAGAGAGAGACTCAAAACATATATCATTTCCTTTTGTAAGCATTTGTTCCTTATTACCAACCCTCTCATTCAGGTACCAGCCTGCAGCTATAATGATTACTGTACAGTATTTGTATCAATCATTTATAAGCAGTTCTGATCTTCCTAGGTGACTGCAACAATTACCACATGATATAAAAAGATTACAAGGCCAAATTACCATGTACCAAAACAAGACACCCAATATGTGAAACAGCTCAAATATTTCTGATTTGGTTCACATATCTTCTACAAGATTCCTGCTGAGAAATAAAATCAATCTGAGGAACCAATTATGGAAATGCTCAAAAGAACTTTTATGCCAACCTGGCTGTCAACAATTTAATTTTCACTGGAAAAAACATTATGCATTGTAACATAAATTTCTCCAAACATATTTGGAACCTTTCTTCCATCAATATTACCACACTCATTCTTGAAAAAATTAAAATATCTTCACTGTGTCCACTAAATAATAATTCACTAAACCATGTGGTTCCTGCATTGGTGTAATTCAAGATGTATCTATGTGTACTTTGAAAAAGTATACAAAATTAAAAGAATTAATAAAAAAAGAAAACATTTTCATAATTTTTATTTATATTCATTATACAACAGAGGTGAGATACCAGAAGACCTAAGTAGATCTATTTTCATAGCACTACCTAAAAAAACAGGTGTAAATGAATGTGATCTCTATCAGACAATCAGCCTAATGACCCATATAAAAAATACTTATCGAATTTCTGATGAATAGAGTGCGTAGCAGAATTAGATCAGAAACAGAACACAGAACAGTGTGGTTTTATTAATGACAGCAATGAACAAGGAATGCAATATTTATGCTCAGAATGATACCAGAAAGAGTAGTACAAATGCAAAAAGGATGTATACTTATGTTTTATAGATTATACAAAATGTCCAAAAGAAATGTTGGAACTACTAGGTAACATTGAACATCGACATGGGAAGAATATTATAAGGATCCAAAACCTGTAGTGTCATTATTCAGTAAATATACAAAAATAGAAACATGCGTAAAACAAAGATGTGTCTTCTCACTAGACTTATTCAACCTATACTGTGAGGCAATTCTGAGAGAATTAGAAGTCCTACCAGGATTAATTATTGGTGGCCAAAATCTTAACAAAATAATATATGCAGATGACACAGTGTTGATAGTATATGCAGAAAGGAAATTACAATAAATCCTACAGAAGATTGTGAAGGAAAGTGTGAAGAACGGACTAAATATCAATTGCAAAAAAGATAGAAAGTATGGTTGTCAGCAAAAGAAACAGCCCAACATGCAAATTACAAATTGGAGATACCAAAATCAAACAAGTGCAACAATTTAAATATCTGTGAAGTGTTTTAACAGAGATGGAATGTGCAACAATGAAATCTGAAAGTGCACTGGGATAGTAAATGATGCCTTCGAAAAGCAAAGTGAAATATTTAGAAGCAAAAACATTCTTCAGAAACAAAGGAAAGAGCATGAAACTGCTACAAAATATCGGTCCTCCTATATAGCAGTGAATGCTGAACAATCTTGAAGGAGCAGAAATGTGACTCTACAAGAGGATGCTGAGAATACTATGGATCAAATATATGAGCAACATTGGTGTTTTGGAGACAAAAAAGACACTTAGAATCAGAAAGAGGAAGTTGAAGAAATTCAAAGGATATACTGAAGGCAAGAAAGACAGAGGAATATAATTCATGACCTACCTAGCAAGCTTGAGTAAATTGATGGTAGGACAAAAAACAAAATTTATTAAGGGCTACAAAGGACAGAAAATTGTGGAAAGCCAAGATTATCAACATCCTGAACAGACACTGCACATAGGAAAAAATGTTTCTATAGCTGATAATGATAGATAACTTAACCCATGATTCCAGTTGCAAAATTGCATTCATAGTTTAGAGGTGAAACAAAATAACTCTCCTTAATTGACAAAATAAAAAAAGACAATTACAGTTAACATTTTACAGCTTAAATTATTTCAATAAGTCTAGAAATATATTTTTGAAATTATGAGATATGTCCAAATAATTTTGTTTTGTCTACCAAGTGGAAAAAGTTTGAGAAAATGTGCACCTTACCAAACTAAATAATTTCTTTTGCATAAATGTATAAAACAATTACTTTTATGCCTTCAAAGTAAGACCTTCTCTTTCTTCATCCCTTTTATATGCTTGTCTCTAATTTCTCTGTTTGGACAATTTTTGACATGTATATTTACTGAATGTTAATATGTTTGTGCAGTCATGTTTTGTATTTAAAATGTTTTCATGCTGAACTCCTTTTTGAAATTGATTTATTTGCTTTATTCTAGTATTTCCTTTAATATTATAAGATATACTTGCGATACACTAATGCATATCATGGATGTTGGAGAATAGAGAAGACTAAGATATTTTGTCTCTCTTTCGAAGTACCCCATTGGCTGGTTCATGTCACTTTGAATTTGCCACCAGCTGCAAGATGAGTAAATATATGCAACTCTTACCTTTCAAATAAAGGGGTGTTCAAATAAAGTGTGTTAAGAGAAATATACCTGCTGCCATTTATTCAAGAAGCCAGAGCATAGAATGATAAAATAAAATTACACTTGCCTCTTGAATAAACAGCAGGTGAGTATGCATGTAAAATGTTCAAAATTAAGATCTTGCTTTGCTTGTTTTAACCTAGCCTCATTTATTCAAGAGGTAATAGTATGAGGCTGAAAGTCACTTCGGTAGATTCCAGTTTAAATATCTTTACCTAGACTCATATTTATTCAGTGTTATCAAAAAACAATACCTATAATGGAATGAGCAGTAATAAAAAAATAGGGGTCTGAATAAACTTAAAAAAAATATTAGTATAGACTGACAAATATATAAACATCCAACAATTTAAAAAGCAAAAATTTTATAAACATGGTGCGATGGATAAATTGTCGTCTAAATTACACAAAAAATAAATTGATACTGATATCTCATTTTAACAGATACACAAAAAATATCTTCAAATACTAAAGAGTAAATTTATTCAATAAAACCACTATTGGCTTCAGAATCTCTTGCATCTCTTCTGTATGGTCTCCATGTTTAAGTTGGTGAATACTGCCATAATCCTTACCTTCAGTTCATCTTTGGTATTAAAAGAAGTTTTGTTGGTCTCTTGCTCCACTGAGCCACACATAATAATCAAGGAGTTACAGTCTGGGGAGTTATTTAAGGGGTGATGTGCTTGCAGAAATTGTCTGAAAGCCACAGCTAGGTTTTTTTCTGCTTGTCTGACATGGTGCAGAGTCCTATTGCCAGACATATGATCTTCCAGCAGACACACTCTTGACCCAGGGCAGCCCTACCTCCTCGAGGCACTTGATGTAGGGCCTCTCTGTTAAGCTTGAGGCCCTGTGGGAAGATGAATAGCGGCATAACATTGTCATTACTAGTGAGCACTCCAAATACCGTTAAACTCATCCAACTCTTTCTGAATCCTCTGCACTGAAATGTTCATATTGGAGTTTATGACAAGCAGTACAGCATGCCATTTCCAAATTTCTGGTGGTGTGAATTGCATCATGCTGCTCTTTTTCTCACAGATAGTGCCCAACTGACCTTACTATACTATGTATTTGACGAAATCAAAAACAACATACATGCACATAATTAAATATATAATATGGTGAAAATTTATCCATTGCACACTGTATTTGGTATAGAATATTATTAAAAAATTTTAAATTAATGAAACAAAGATATGTAACATATGACATTTGCATTTCTTTGGTTCATATCTGAAGTAAAGGCATTAAAATATCACAGTTCATTTAAAACACAGAGATTCTTCAGCTTTGAGTTTTTAAAGCCAGTTCTCCCTGTAAACTTTAGAGTTTTATTTATTGAGATCTCTTCTTTTTTTTTTTTTTTCATTTGGTATTTAATATTTTGAAAATTTTTCTTTTATTTTGAAACTGATATGATTAAGCCACAGGCAAAAGGCCACCAACAAAAGGAAAATTTAATTTTCTGAATCCAACAGTATTTTCTGGCAGTTCAGTTGATTCCCTGCTAAAGCACTGATTTTACTTTTTTCTAATAAGTGATTTTTGCTGCATTTTTACTTCAACTTTATATAAGATTTAACATCTGAATTCTGATATGCCCAAGACAAACACATATATGTGGTAGGGGAACTTTTCAGCACCCCGTCAAAAGGTGGCACTGAAAATCTCTCAGCCTACTTCACAATATCTGACGAGGTTGTTTTGGAATTCTTTATTCATCGAACTGAGAATATACAAAGTGGAATAAAAATTTCTCAACCCAATCAAGTGGCTTTTTTTCCAGATAAATCTTATGTTTGGGGATTTATCATATTTTGAGAAGTAAGATTGAGAACATTTCACAGACCATATATATATAAACAAGTGTTTGATACCACAGAATTTGTAAATTCTTTTGAACAAACAAAACTGCATTTTTACCTTTAAGGTAACCTTTTTGGCGAACACCTTATCAGAAGAATCTCTGGCAACTTAAATAGAATATTAGCAAAAAGTGACAAACAGCCTAGGAGTTAATAAGGTAATATGACTAAAATATGATCTATTTTTAAAATGGGAGAGAAAAAAAGTGTTTTTCAGGGAAGAAAAATGACAAAAACCTGAATAAATAGTTAATACATATATATTTTATTTCTTAAATGTTATTTTTAGTGGATACCCATTTTTGAGTAGATGCTCTGTTTATTTATTAAACAGTATATTTTTTTATTTCCATCTACCAGCCTGAATATTGAAGAAATTTTATTAGAAGAATGTGTTCTCTGGGAAGAGTTGAACCTGCATTGCTCTGAGGGAACTGTCATCAGATCTGACATGCTTTAACCTTTCCACTAGAAAGAACCCATTCGCTGAACAAAGCCTGAATAGTGCTTTTGAACATAGACTTTTTTCAATTTCCAAAATATACATTTCTACACAATTTCATATACTAGTGTAAACAAAGATAATTTTTAAGAATGGATTTTTCATTTATTAATTCGACATATTTTTATTTTATTGATTAAATCTATATTTTATTGCTTATATCTGTTTTTACCTAAAAACAGATAACTGAATAACAGTGAGTAAATCAATGATAAGACAGAAAACAATGATGTGACAGGTTTCCTTAAGCACAATATATGTGTGTGTAATATTCTGCTTAAACGAAATGCAGGAATAGAATAATTTGTCCCAATTAAATGGCTAATTCATATGAAGCAACCTTAAATACATGCATTTTTACCTTTACTGAAGTATGCATAGTACAGAACAATAATTTCAAAAGGAAAAATGATTTTAAACAGAACTTAAAAATTCAGTAAATTATTATACATTTAATGGAAAGAAAATATTTAATATCAAAAAGAGACAGTTGAAATTTCTAAGGAATTTCTAATAAAGAAGAGGGCTTGGAAAATTTGACACTTACAGGACATACTGAAATCAAGAGGGATAGATGAAAACAGCACATAACGTACATAATGAACTTGTGTAAATGGATGGCCAAACAGAGAGAAAAGTCACTTACTCTCCATCCATCTGTGAATATATTTGTCTTTAGTGGCTGGTATTCAGACATTAGTTTTTTTCATTGCACAATCCCTTATTCAAATCAGAGAGTTCCCTAGACAAAACTGAACAACAGGGTTCTCTACTTGATTTATTTCTTACCCCCTCTTGCTAAGCTTTGCAACACTGCACTCGTGGTAATTTGGACCACAGTGGTAGTTATTGATATTTCATTTCAGTCAACTATTAAACAGGAAACCCCTATTCATAAAACCTCTTTCTGTAACCAGCATGCAGATTGGGACTCACTTCATGATTTTTATTTGTGATACCCCTTGGACTGACATTTTAACCTTACAAATGACAATTGCACCACTGAGGTTTCTTCTTGAATCAATGCTGGCATAGCCACTTTCATTCCTTCTCAGAAATACCAGCTGAAACCTCAATCCTCTCCATGGTTCACACCAGCATGCTCAGCTGCTATAGCACACAGGAACCACAATTTTCAGCTGTACCAGTGTGACAGCTCTCATCACAACAGGCACCAATTCATTGCTGGTTGTAATAAATGTAAGCAAGTCCTTGGAACTAAGTCTCTGTTTGCTGAAAGAATGAGACACTACATAGTCTCTAACAACTTTGGCTCTTGTGATTACTGTCAGTTCTGTAATAGTGTGTTAAATAAGTGTAAGTTCTCTATTCCTCCTCTGCTCAATCAATTTGAATCCTTTGCCCACAAATTCTCCTCAAACTTTATTCTTGACTTATCTGGAGTATCCTTGCCTAACTTCCCACTTCGAACTGAGTCTCTGTTGAATGATATACATATAACCCCTTCAATGTTTTCTGCTATGATCTCTGATCTAGATCCCATAAAGCATGTGGACCTGATGTAATAGTCATTAAGAAGAGTGCTCCTGAACTGGCTCCTGTTTTCTTTAAACTATATGATAAATGTTTCACTGTCTCCTGCTTTCCTGCCTGCTGGAAGGCATCATCTCTTGTTCCACTTTAAGAACTCTGATGAACCATCCGACTCTTCCAACTACCGGCCTCTTAGCCTTCTACCTCTTTTTGGGAAACTCTTAGAGGCCCTAATCAATGCTGAATTGGTTCATCATCTCTCATTGCAGGGCCTTTTCTCAGACAAACAATATGTCTTTCATTTCTCCAGGTCAACTGGTGATGTACTGATGATAATTGCCGAAAAATCTATCATTCTCTAGATAGAAACAGTGAAGCCTAAGTTGTCACACTGAACATCTTGAAAGCCTTTGACAGGGTCTGGCATACAGATCTTCCTGATGACATCAGCTCTCAATCATCTCATCTTCCTTCAGCCGGTTCTTAATATCACCCTCCAGAAGTTGGAGCCAAGATACACTTCCTCTAAAAATAATAGTCTGCTAAACTATTATTTAACACAACCCCAAGTACATTGTTAACTGGAGCAAATGCATCTAAAACTAAGATTCTCTCCATTAATCATCTGAGAGACTCCTCTCTGCCTTCCATCAGGCTGATTATAACATCCAGGAAAGGGATTAGCTGTGGCTTCTTGGGCTATTGGCTGAGAGAGCATCCCCCAGTGGTGTTTTGTTTAAGAAAGTAAGTGGGATAACTCCACAAGCTCTTTGCTATAACACCTAGACTTTTTTAATTTAAGCACAGTACTTGACTACTTTCAAGATCTCATCAATTTACAGTTGAGCTGACTAGATGTAGTCATACGTTCTATGAAAACAGTTTATTTTCTTGCACTTCTCACTTGTGAAACTTGCTTCAGAATCCATGCTTTTCAGCCAACTTTAACTTACAAAAATGTAAATGCAATGTCAATCACTATCTTCCATCCTTCTGATTACTCTTTTCTCTTTCTTCTCATTATTAATGTTTCTGTTTCTAATTCTTCCACACCCTGTAAGCCCTTATGTTTTAGTGGCTTTACTGCCTTACATGGGATGACACCAATTAAGAAAAAAAAAAGTAAGATAGCAAAAAGCAAAATTTCTAAGGACAAGAAATTGTAAAGAGCTATGATTGTCAACATCCAAAAAGGAGAAGACACATAGCAAAAGATAATATTGAACTCCCATAATCCTTAATAATCACTGATCAATGATATTTGAAGAATTTATCAAGAAATACACAAATTTGTTTCATAAAATAATTTTATTATGTAAGAGACCTAAGATTACTGGGCTGACAATTGGATGTTTTGAAACATTTTCAAGTGATGTAAGTTATATCTAGTCTTAGAGTAGACAATCTCGTGATTCCAGAACTGGTCTTTTTCTTAGCTTCATGTATTCGTCAAGTTATGATTATTTGAATTTAATTAAAACTCACACATGTTTAATCATTTATATTTTGATGGTCAGTTCTGGATAATTGCTTTTCCTGCTTTTTTTTCTGGGGAAAATCA
Source organism: Acanthosepion lycidas (assembly GCA_963932145.1). NCBI lineage: Eukaryota > Metazoa > Mollusca > Cephalopoda > Sepiida > Sepiidae > Acanthosepion > Acanthosepion lycidas. Next base: position 87,754,034 of record OZ010579.1, read on the forward strand.
GAGGAATCTTTTCTAAATTAATGTTATAAGTGACAGGTTGGTTTGACATGACACTATTTTTTAAAAATGATCTGTAAAGTTTATTTTGCAGCTTATTGTGTTAATTTGACTGAATTTTATGTAATAATTCAGTCAAATTAACCGAATTTTTTGTCATATTTTGCTTGCATTTTTGTCCCTGAAACTCTCACCAAAAAGAACAACTTCATATAATTGTAACAAAAAATGCCAAAGACAATTTTTTGTATTTTTTGGTGTAAGTTATAATAGGACAATTTAAATGTGGAGAATGTATGAAAATTGTTCTCACGAAGGTATCTACAATATATGCAGTTATTTTCATATGTAAAATTGATAATTACCTAATTTGGGCATAATTGCCAGGTACGAAATATCAATTTCCAGTATAACTTTCCTGATATTTGTCATAAAATCAATATGTAGACTTCTATTCCTTTGTTTTGTATGTGATGAATCCATTTTTATTAGTTAAAACCCTTAAAAATGTAGTTTGAATGGGTTAAATGCAAAGTTCTTTTGGGGAATTTTGGTTCTTCATTACAGAATAGTGGAAGTTTTGTTTTAATCTCACTCTTAAGTACCAATATCATTAATACAGATCCATAATTGAGCTGAACATCATTCAGACAACTCAAGAACCACAAATGTCCACTTAGTTCTATTGTGCAAGTCTATTATGTAAAATTTGTATGAACCTTGTGTCCACTAACAGAATCTGGAACAAGGTTTTCATTTTCCAACAATGCTAAAAATGAATGAAAAAATTAAGTTGTACATATGGTTAATAGCAATAGTAAACCTTTATATATAAAAAGTTTCTGTAAGTGTGTATGAAAGAGAGAATATATGCTGATAAGATATATATATATATATATATATATATATGTGCAAATTATGAAGGAGGATTCAAAGATATCAATTAACAGCTTGTGTCACTGTGTCTGTATCTGGTGGTTTGTGTAAAAAAGTCAAATATGTTTGAAATCACATAATACTAAAAGCTGTAAATTTTCTATTTGTATTTTAAGATTAACTACTTGATACCCAGATTCAGGTGTTTTAAAAACTAAATAGAACCATTTGATTGGATAATTCTTATTTGACCAAACATGTGATGTAAACATTACTACATTTATCAAAATCACACCAGCTCAAATGAAGCAATTTCTTTCCTTCCATAAATTAGACATTATATCTATTTCTTTTAGAGCTCTTTGTAAATTGTTTATAAAATAAAATTAACTTTTGTTACATCACAATGAGTTTTTATTCATGCTCTAAAATGTTACACATTACTTTCTGAACAACTTGATGGATGTACAAAGAATAATTGTAAACAGAATGAAAAAGTAAAGGAAAATATTTCTTTTAGAACCCAAGAGCAATGCAAAGTGATGCTTTAGAAAAATCAATGGCTCCTGCAAGCTGTGGCTTAGAGACACAATTAGATAATCTATAGTGAAATTAAAGTTACTTAAATCTGCACAAACATCCATGTTGTTCCATTAAAAAATTTAACAGTGCACATTCCATTTCTTCTGCTCCAAGGTTTTCTAGAATTTAGATATTTTTGTTTGTTTTTTTTTAAGAGACAGATTTATAGATGTTAATGAATTCTTTTGTTGGCAGAGAAGCTGCAATAAATTTAAAAGTTGCTTTGAGACTTCAAAATGAAGTATGTTCCGTAATTTTGAGATGGATCATCATCATTCCTCTAGTTGTTTTGATTATTGATCTCATTCTGCTGTAATCATTCAAGGTCAAAAGGATGAGAGTTCAAAGCCCACCAAAAGCTAATTCTTTATTTCTGACCTATGCTACTTATTTAAAAAACAGAAACTAACAAGACTGAGAGTTGTAATAAAAATAAACAAAGATGAAAAAAATATAATGCTGACAAACTTAAGAAATTCATGGTAATTTTACAAAAGTTATCTCCCTTGACCATAGAGGTTACTCTAGGAGTCAAAACAAAAAATAAATTGAAATCAGATGAAAGAAATACAAGTCAAGAATGAATAACTGACTAATTTAAATAATTCTAATAATATTCATTTTGTTATCTCCCTTGAACACAGATGTCATTCTCAGAGTTACAATAAAAATCAGTAGACATCAGATTAAAGAAATATGAGCCATGTGTCATGCTAGACAATTTTTCTCTACAGAATTTATCTTACATACCTATAAGTCTACCATTCATCCTCTATCCTTGCTTTGAATATAGCTGCCATATATGGTCCGGTGCTCCTGTTAAATATGTAAAGATTCTTGATAAAATCCATAGACAAATCAGCAATATTATTGGACTTGACCTGGCATATCGGCTTCAATCACTCTCCCATGAGAAAATGGCTTGCCTCCTGTTAAAAAGCAGGTTTGAATATGTTTTTTTGTAAACTGTCCCAAAAAGAAAATGGCAGTTTCACAAGTCGTATATTTAAGAAACAACAGATCTTGAAGTTGGGTTCATCTCTTAAGAGAGAATTTTTTTGCACCTATGAAAATTTGACCAGTCACTCAAGCTATGAAAAGTGTTTGATAAGGTGACATAGCAGTGTGATTTTGGGTAGTGAACAAGAGACACGGGTAGTGAATTGTTTGGCTTTCACAACACTATGTGGTGACTGAAACAGATTAGGGAATTTTATTCCAGGCATGACAAAACTGACTACCTTCCCACCACCAAAAATTTGCTTTCCTGTGCACTCTCTATAAATACTTTAATTATCCAGATGAGTTCTTTGCTATGGTACTAAGACTTAATGATTTTAAGCACTATACTTGATTAGCAACAAGGTCATATCAATTAACAAGCTGAATTGCCTAGATGTAACAGTAAGTTCTATGCCAGCAGTTTTTTTCTCGTGATTCTCACTTGTGTAGCAGTCTTCCAGCTCCATGTTTTCCAGACAATCTTGATCTTCAAAAATGTAAATGAAATGTCAGTCATTGTCTTCCTGATTACTCTTCTATTATTCTTGCTCCTTAATAATGTTTCTGTTTTCTCTTTCACATTTAGTAACCCCTTGTGTCTTAGCTTTACTACCTCATATGAGGTGAATTTGATTAAAAAAATGTTTTCATAATCCTTCTTAGAAGAACTATTATTATAATTTTTCAGCATTCACCTGCAGTCCAATAATCTTGAAATGCATTATTCTTGTTTATTTCTTTCTTTTTTACTGAAACTTTTGACCATCATTCTACTGTCATTCAATGCACTGGAAAATATGAAACTCGTGTGGGATTTGAACTATGTCCAAGTATATAGAAAAGAACATAGAAACATTGAAAGAGAATTTAAAAACCAAATAAAAATCAATGACTTCCTCGGTTCTATAGCTACTCATCTGCCTTTTACTTTTAAATCTGCTCTGTAATCCATTTAGACAGCAAAATATTGTCTTTAGAATGACAACTTCTTGGGTCTGCAGGTATGGATATGGTGATCTATTTGAATGTCAAAGTTCCAGAGGAATTTATGTTTAATTCTCTTGGACAGATTCTGAATCAAAATGAAGTCACTTGCACAAACCACAGTGAATCACCTTTCCTATCAACTCATGCCTATTCTTGTATTTCTTCTGGGTTAATACATTGGATTTGCTTATTATGCAGGTCAACTGTCTTGTATCTGTTGCCACATAGACTACTTTTGCTGTTCTCCTGTGTTTTATCCATCTTGACCTTGAGATGTTTTTTTCTTATCATATTGTTTTGGCCTGATATAAAGAACATCTTTTTCTCAGTTTAAGTTTCATCTCCTTAGTCATATCCATGTCACTTGATCTGGAATTCCATTCAATTCTTTTCAGATGTCTACAGAAATGTTTTCTTTCCATTTTTTGGCACTTCTTGTTATGCCTTTCTTTTCATAATTCTGTTCATTTTAATGCCACTTTTGGCAGATTAAATCATTATTCTTGGTTATGCTTTGTGTACTCTTCAATCACTTAGAACCAGTATAATCCTCAATATTGATGAGTACTCCTCTTCCCTGTTAAGTAATGTCAAGTAATTCTTTTTTTTTTTTTTCACTGTTTACTACCACAGAATGTATAGGAAATAAAACCCTATTTCCAAAACAATTACATCCCCACATACATACCATATTAAAACATGCCCCAAATTAATAGTGTCACTGACTTCAAATGAATCATCTCCAAAAACAACAGTAGAGATGGTCAATGAATATTCACTGATGATCATGTGTTGGCGATTTCAAATGAATCAGCTTCAACAACAACATCAAGGAAGGTCAGTGAATCTTTGCTGATGATCAAAATCTTTTCTCAAACACAACCTTTTTCTGTGGACCAACTACCCAAAGACTTTAACTCAACTAAGGGCTATTTTTTTCCTTTTTGACACATTAATGGACATATGTTTCTAAATACAAATGAATTATTTAATAATCATACTCATGTTTTCTTTATTTTGTTTGAAATTTGGATGTTTAATATAAAAACCTGGATGACAAAATTTCCTACAGATGTATCAGTCAAAAACATTGATTAAAAGTAGGAAAAACAAGAAGAAAGCAAGAATCAATTAATAGAAATATTTAATAAGCTTAAAAGTATTTGTCACAAAGTGTGTTATGACAATTGTTTCATACCAATATCGATTTTATAATATATGATTGATCACTTGATAGAAACTGCTACTTTGTGGAATAGATTCTCAAGAGGATGCTTTCCAGATCACAACAATCTTAACTCCTTCAAGTTTAGCTGTTTAGCCTACATATTCTCATAATCCTCATTTATTTGTTTTTCATTGATACAATAACCTTATTTTATAACAATCTACCTTGAATGGTTCTTGGGTCTTGTATTGGGTGAACATTTGCTAAGAAAAATGCAGCATGTCAACATACTCTCTTGGGTATAGAGCTTAATTCTTTTGCCTTTAGTTTTCTGATTTCTGAGTTATTGTCCAGTTTATGAAGAGTCCTGATTATTTTACAGTGAAAACTATTTTGACTTTATGACTTAATTGATAAGACAATTGCTTCAAACAGACAGTCTTCCCAATGAAAAGGAATGAGTTCAAATCTTACCTAAAACAAATCTTTTCTAAACCACATGTTTTTCTGTGGACTAACTACCCAAAGACTTTAACTCAACTAAACATTATTTCTACTACTTTTCTCTTGAATCCATGTAAATATATTTGAAAATACAACTGATTTGCTTAACAGCTATATGCATGTTTTATTTTTAGCTTATTATTTAGAATTCAGATGCTTGGATTTTTAATATAAAAAAAACATGAACGACAGAATCTCCTAAACCTTTTCTACCCTATCTCACGGCTTCTACAATGTTTATTTTCCATAAATACCATCAATGCAGAGTTATATGTATACCCTTTGCTGTTAATTGTGTCCACTAATAATAAATCCTAGTAAAACTTCTAGTTATCTTAGGATCACTGCACTGCCTAAGTTGAATAAATATGGAAAGAAGATGCATCCTTGCCTTATACCCCTTTCAATTTTTGTGTACCTGTTCAATTCATTTTAAATAAAAATTATCTCCAAAATAATGTTAAGTAATTCTTTATTCTTTTTTTCACTATTTACAAGAGAATTTTTTTTGTGAAATGCATTGATTAAAAGTTGGAAAAGCAAGAATTAATAACAGAAATATCTAATAAGCTTAAAAGTATTTGCCAAAATAATGTGTTATCAGTTGCTTGATACTAATATAGATTTTACAAGTAGATAATTAATCCCTTAATAGAAAATGGGATTTTTGTTTGGATTTTTGAGATGAGGAATTATCATTATATCTTGCTTCTTAAACATGTAATGACCATAGTCACCTGCATTCTTCAGGTGTCTTTAACAGGAGGTAATATTAAAATCAAATATTTTATTCAATTTACAGACACAGACTATTCTATAGGATACATGGTCTATCAGATAAAAATATGAGTCTACTTGTGGTTTATACTGTAAGTATGCCAAGTGGATAATAGTTACAGTTTCTATATAATTTGTCCTGATCAGCCATTTGAACCACATCAGTAGTGTAAAATGTCATATACACTGGTTCAGTAGAACAGACATCATCTGTTATATGGCATGACATTTCAGAGTGTGGACAAACATGCCTCTTCACAACATCTTTTGTTACTCTAAGTAGGTCTTACATCTTTACTTCTCCTGCCTTTGAGGACCTTGTTCTACCATCCATTTACTCAAATATGTTAAACAGATTTCTCCGATTTCCACTGCTTCACTTTCCTTCACTATGACCTGTGAATGTTAGACATTCCTCCTTCATTATGTGTCCAAAGATATTTAGTTCTTTCTATTTGATTGTTACAAATGGTTTTCTTGTAATTCCAATTCCCATTATAAAGTCATTACTTCTCACATGGACTAGCACTACAGAACTGCAAAGAACTGTACAAAATAACAGAAACCAAATGATTTGAGATGCAACAATTAAAATGGAAAGCACATGTAACTCAATGACGAAATACTCACATAATCAAGATGTTGACATTCCACTCTACTTCAAGCAAAAGCTTAGGAAGTAAACTCCCATCAATACTGGAACGTGGATAACAGAAATCCATATTCCTGAAAATCTGCTTTAAGAGAATGATTTTATAAATTTCAATGAAAATTAGCACTGGATGTATGATCAATGAATGCTGAAATGACTATTACAATTACTATTTTACAGTATTTCAAGTATTTGTGTTTAGTACCACATCACTGACACTTTCTCTTTTCATGATCTGTGAGAAAATTGTCCAACATACACTGCCATTATTAGAGATTAGATATCATATAACAGTACTGCACATTTTTCCTGTTTCTAAGGATATTTTCAAGTCTCTTAATAATTTACTAAGATTCTGAATAGCATTTTCAGATATTTTCAGATATCTGTGGTACATTTTCTCTTTTCCATTTTGACATTACGCACACCTGCCTGATTGTGACATCTCCAATCTAGTATCACAATTTGCACTGTTTTGCTGATAGCATTGCATTCTGATTTCTTACATTTTATCGTTAGTCTTCTCTTACTTTCCTTGACTATGGTGTCTATGACTTATTTTTCTACTGAATCCACTATTAACAGTTTCATCTGCATCATGTATGTTGTTAAAGTTACACCCTACCAGTAATAAATCCTGATAGATCTTCTAATTCTCTTAGAATAATATCACTTGACAAGTTAAATATATCTGGTGAGAAATTCACAAAACTCATTCTCTATCCATGTGCAAACTATTTCCAATATAGGTTACAGATTATTTTTTCAAGTTTCTTTAATATTTCAAAGAGCTTCTTGTGTAGTATCAAATACCATCATGTAATATATGAAACTGGGGCATAGATCTTTCTGCATTTGTATTACTCTTTGTGATAGCTTTCTGATTATAAAAATTACATTTCTTGTTCCAGTGTTTTCAACAAAGCCACTTTCTTGTTACCCTATTTCTAATTTAATTATGCTACAAGTTATATTCATTAGAATTTTAATTATTTAGTTAAGTGGCTCATCAAGCTGACTATTTTTGTTTCAATACATATTCATTTGGTTCAGGCGTAATGTTAGTAATAGATGATGGATCATGTGCAATATCTACTCTAAGAATAAATCGATACAAAATAGAGTTACAAGGCAAGAAATTTCAGCTTTAATCTTTTCTGAACAATACTAAAATAGAATGCAACTAGCCAATCAGTAAACAGATGAATTATATGTTCTTTTGATTCAAATGCTACCCAATAATTGCTACCCTCAGAGCAACAAATTCAACTGCTCATCAAGATGTCATTTTGCAAGCCCTTTTACTTTCTTTTCCAGTGAGAAGAAATTCTGAACAAATTTTGTACAAGATTCTTTTACTATAACATATTTCTTTCCTTAACTGCAACAAAAGTTTTTATTTTGCCAAACCCATCCTACCAAATTTCAACCAACAATTAAATCTATTCAGTTTTCATTTTAAATGATTACTTCTATTAAACATGCATTCAAACCTTCATGCAGAATAACTTTTTTACATAACTCTCTTATATATTAATGTGATAAAAATGATCTCCTCTTGTAAAACTACAAACTGATAAGCATCTACTTACTTGGTAATAATAATTTAAATATTTTTGGGCATCATTCACTGCACAAAAATAAACAGGAAAGGACTAGTAATATTCTTTTTCTGTGTGTCATGTCCCTTCAGAACACATGCAACCATGACTCTCTACGACTTCCTATCCTCTATAGTTCTGAGCAAGGTTTGTGTTTTTCCCCATCCTACCCATTCCCTGTTCTGCCATCCATTTACACAAGCATGTTAGGCAGATTACTAACTCTTTTCCTTTGTTCCTCTTGCCTTAAATATGTCCTGAGTGCAATAAATTCTCCTAGCATCTTTCTTCATTAGGTGTCTGAGTAATTCCAATTACCTCTTGCTGATTCTAAGCATAAGCATTGTTGTTATTGTTGTTTTATTTTCAATAAAACTTTCTTGTTCAGTCCATGATGTTCTGTCAAACCACATTTCTGCTATCCCAAGTCAATTCTTTAACTCTGAGGAGATTGTCCAGCATTCACTCCCATGAACCAATATTACATGATTCTGAAAACAGGAATTTTAATCCTTTTTGATTTCATGTTTCTTTGTTAAAATATTTTTGTTGACATTGTGAAACTTAGTCTCATTGTTCTTAATATTTATTTGGCCCATCACTTTGTATCACTTCTGGATATATAGAACACAAAAGGTATGGGATAATAAACAATCTACATTTTCAGTCATATTCAAAATTTAATTATTAAAATAATATCTATAAATGTCAGCAGCATGTCAAAATAAACATCCAAATGAAAGAGCAACATCAAAAGTAAAGATTAAAACTTTTGTGGACATAGAAAAAAAACAGATCATGAGTAATAAAAAGAGAATTATCAGCCTTTCTTTTTTTTGTTTTTTAATCACTATCACTGCAAGCAAGGTAGTACAGCCACTAACAATCAAGGGGTTATAGGGTATGGAGGAATTAGGAAGAGATGCATTAGTAATAAGTAGAAAGAGAAAAAGTGCAATCAGCAAGAGAGTAGATAGCAATTGACATTGCATTTGCATTTTTGCAGATTAAAGTTAGCTGGAAAGTATGGAGCTTGAAGGGAGTTCCACGAGTGAGAAGTGCGAGAAAAGGAATGTGTTAGAATCTAGCTAGCAAAACTGTAAATTGATACAAACTCAGAGAAGTCTAGTTTTGCACTTACATTCATACAGTCTATGTATCATAGCAAAGAGCTCTTCCAAAAAGTTTCCATGAAAGTATTTATAAAAAAAAACACAGAGAGGCAACTTCACAGTGATGGGCAAGTGTTTGTTGATTTGTTTAAATTAAAATCCTGTGAGTTTGTATTTCAAGATAAATATGAAAATTTGCAACAATTCAAACATTCCAGCACACCTATATAAATCTACACTAAGTGATTTCCTTTAAGAAAATTAAGTCAAAGGACTCATTGACAACTGAAACTAGAGCTGAGCATGTACTTCCTTTTCTCTTGTAAACTGAGAGTTATTATAATAAAAATATATGTATGTTAACTGCTCTAATCAAGTAAAGGGACACAGCCTCACCATGATGGATGTAACTTCTGTGGTTTTCACAGCAAGTTGGTATTTACGATATGGAGTTGTTAGATCTACATTCAACCAGTTCAGAGCTGTCCTTCACCTGGATTGGTTGCCAAAAAGGCTATAGGACCCAGTGTAACTACACACTGGTTTCAATGAAAAAGGTTTCATACTGGTTATCCTTTTATTTAAGAAAGACACATTGAAAACTAGAAACAAACAAATCTCCCAAAAGAGAAATGGACAAACTGAGTACATTTCAAACAAATACATAATTTCAGATTCAGTAGGGAGCAGATACTTACTTGTGCTGCCTTATAGACCAGCAGTAGTTAAAAAGAGAAAATGTGGTAACTCCTTTACTCCTAAAGGGTCACTCGGTAGTGGACTCGCAGAAAATTACAACATATTTATATGTGTATATAACAGATGAGTGTCCGTCTATATTTCTGAGAAGAGGTATTGTAACTATTTACATTGTTCACATTGTTGTTCTTATCTTTATTGTTGTGTTTACAATGTTTCAGTTGTTTTACGCTCCAGCCTTCTTCAGGTGATATATGTTGGAATTTCAAACCAAATCCTTTATTTTCTCCATCAGGGTAGATTGTTCTAATTCCACACTGAGTTACTAAATGGAAATAACTGAAACTGAGGTATCCAGAAAAGGTATGGCATGTGGAACTAGTGCAATCTACCATGCTGGATGAAATAAAGAGTCTGGTTTGAAATGTCAACCTATATCACCTGAAGAAGGATGTAGTGTACAACATCTGAAACATTGTGATTATTACAATAAAGATGAGGACAACAGTATGAATAGTGTAAAGAGATAAGTGCCTACTTTTTATTTTATGGAGCATTAAAAATTATTCTCATAAATCTAATGCTACTACTACTACTACTACACTACCATACGGCTTCTTAATAGTACAGTCCCTAAGCTTGGTAATGCATATACTGGGCCCTTTGGTGACCATTATACCCAGTCTCACCTGTTATTAACTCCTACCTGGAAGAAGAACATTCATAATTTTCCAAATATGAGGCTTTGCAAGGGGTCATGGTCAGTCAACTATAAGTGTAAACTCATCTACACAATTGATTCTATTTAGGTGAAAAGAAGCAAAGCAGCTAGTTATCAAAAGCTTAACTGACAATTAACCTCAGTCAACACACTCATATTTCCTTTTTCCTGGAAACTGTGATTCATGACATTTAATAAAATGTATGAAGTTTCAGACAAATATCTATTTGTATGAACATTCCAAATAAGACATCTTCCTAAGAAAAGATAAATCCACAAAATCAACTTTCCATACACCTTGAAATTGAAAAACTTTGTTATAAAAATGTAAATAAATTCCGACTTTAAACTTTACTGCAGTTATTGGAAGTTTATTTACTCTATTAACTGTGACTATGATTAACTACCACTTTTATAATGTAAAAAACATTTAAATATACATATTTAGTACTAGAGAGGAACATCAGATCATTAAGCTACCAGTTCAGTATTTTACTATTGAGCTTCCAATTTCAAAATATTCTCAAGAAGGACAATGATGATGCAAAGTATCTTTCATTCAGCCATGGCATCATAGTGATGTTTTTTAAGTATCAACAATATCAGAAGTAGTATTGATATTTTTTGTCAACCAGAAATGTCATAAGACGAAAACAATAATATTTGTGTTAAGTTCAAAGACACTCTTTCTCACCCAAGAGGTCACCAGACACTAATATTCATTTCTGTACCCTTCAATCACTGTAGATTTTAATATTAAAGAATGCAATATACTTCAACGCAAGAAATGATCTTTTTAGTGGCAAACCAGAATTCTTTCTTAATTTCCATGAATATTAATTAATTCTGAAATGCTGCTGCCAAATGCCAGTATATTACATTCTTTTGTCGTTATACAAAAGAAGTTAATTTATGTCAATAACATAAAAAATTAAACTGATTATGATTCTGTATCTTGGCACACTGATTATAATCTGTTACTGCTTATTTCTTCTTAATTTAAGATAACATTGCATGATTTTTTACATCTTTTGAACTTAAAGAAGTTTGATATTTTGATTGAATTATTTTCTACAGTTTATCAACTCTTTGCAGGTTATTTAAAGTCAGAAAATATTTTCAGATTCTAAGAATTTTTTAAAATAATAATAGTTTAGTGATAGAAGTTTTATTAATTAACCCATAGCTGGGGGAGAAGAGGTGTATTCATACCTTTCCCAAGGATATTTGTGCAAGTGAATATTACAAACATGAATTGGAACTCAGCTCTGCAATTAACAATTCCAAGATATTATCCATTATACTACTCACACATCCAAGCTTACAGCATCTGGTATTCTCAGTTGTTCAACAATCTAAGTACTGACCAAGCTTAACATTGCTTGACTTCAGTGATCATACAGGAACTGGTGTTTCATTGTGATGAGGCTGTCAACCTTGGAAGTTGTGGAATAGGGTAAAAGTTGAAAGCAATAATTCTAGCTTGTGTAACAACTTGCTCTGAGAAAGATTCACAAATGTGGAGACAAGCATTCACACATTTGCAAGCATATTTTTTTCATTTTAAGAGAATCTCAAGCTGTATTTTCATTTAACCTTTATGGTAAAAATGGATTTGTCAACTAGCCATGTGTTTATCTCCCATATACACCTCCACCTTAGTTTTTCCTCCAGGTTACCTAAATTTTTCATATGTGATGTCATAATCGTTCCAATAAGTGATGTTTAATTTGATTGCTTTTACCAGTCTATGGAGAGCACTCCCAATTCCAGATATGAATAGGATGCCTGATTTGTACATTTTAGGTACACCATAAAGTCTCTGAGGTGGCATTCCATTACTTTAAACTATGACTTGTCTTTGTTGCTAACATACTTTCTAATTGATCAATATGGGTCAGTGTTATGGCTAAACATTTTTATTTTTGAGCCTAGAAATACCTAAATTTCTTAACTTGAATGTAAACATAAATTTAAATACAGAATTTTAAAAATACAAACATTAAAAAAACAGACATTCACTGACAATCAATATTCTGTTATAAAAACATATTCTGATATTTTACGAATCCAATATTGTTATATTAGCATATTAATTAGCAGTTTTTTCGTCAATGATAATTATTATATTAGGTTGGTGCAAAAATGATGACGTAATAATGTTGTTTTTGACATTAAAAAATACGTCAAAAAACAACATTATTACGTCATTATTTTTGCACCAACCTAATATTAGCTAATAAATTTCCATAGACTTACATTTTCTTCAGTTTCATTTGAAATGATTCCTTATGCCAACTTGCATTTATAATGCCTCTGTATAGCGGCTTGTATCAAAATCATTGGCAACTTCTCTACATGGCCAACAACATCAAAAGTAATTAAACTGCCTCCATATAGCAGACTACAACAAAATAATTTGCACTGTCTCCATATAGAAGACTGCATCAAAATAATTTGCAGTGTCTCCATATAGCAGGCTTTAACAAAGACACTTGAAGTGTCTCCATATGGTTGACAACATCAAAATTATTTGCAGTGTCTTCATATAGCCAACTATTTCAAAAATTTTTCAAGCTATAGGAATATTTTCAGAGTTGTTTTATTAAATCTCTTGTATACAGAGATTTTTATTGAAATTGGCATTTCACCTCATGGGGATTACAGATTTTGTAACCAACAAAAGAAAAACATTCTTTTTTACTCATGCCTCAAAAAGCAAAGTATTAATCTGAAAATTTTTGTTTGCTTTGTGTTGTTTCTGCTTTTTAATTCTATATATCTGTGTTAAATTCTGCATCAGAGATTTTTTTTAATAATTGCTCAGATGTGTGTTTTAAACATGCACATTAATTTTGTCTAAAATGTTTTGGGCAAGAAAAAAATTATTTGCATTCCAAAAGTCGATTCTTAATTTGAAGATATTTTAAAAAAAGAAAAAAAAATTTAACCAGAAAATCAAATTTAACTTTGTGCTCTTTATGAATAAAAGAATTCACAAGAAGTTAATGATCTTTTTGTGAATTCTATTTCCAAATGATTTAAAGGAAAATTCTTTTGAAAAAGATCTTATCAGCAAAAAAGAAAGAACCTCCTATAGCAAAATTGTTACATCAGATTACATCTGTTTTACAGACCACAGCTTAGTCAGTTCTCTCAGTCAAGAGAAAAATGATAAAATTGATAAAAGTATTTAAAAAAAAATATACACACACCATCTAAAAATAATATTTTGGCATATTCTTTCATTTTCCTCTCCTCTTCATTACTATTTTTGACATAACAACGTTATCAAATCAAGTCTTCTTTAAAGATTTTAAACTGACGAAAATGCATTAAATTTTTAAAAAATATTTTCTTTTAAAATTATTTAATAACAGAAAACTGGCTCAAGGGCAGCAATTATGTATGAATTGCAGCAAAAGAATTAATGTTGGGATTGAGGGGTGATTCATTATTTCTCTACAGTGGCATGTTTAAATACCTCTTCGTATTTTCTAGGCAATACTAAATAATCTCAAGGGCTCCTCAGATATCATTTTCTTTTTTGTCATAGCTTGACTTCACAAAAAAAATACGTTACTACACATCTACTGCAGGAGTATGGAATACCTCTCAGGCTTACATTACTGAAGTTCTAACCCTTTGTGATCAGAGTGCCTAAATGCACATGCAAGTTTGTTTTTTTATGAATGTTCACCCTATAAGATGTGTGTAAAAAAAAAAAAAAAAAAAAAAAAAAGGGTTAATGCTAGACTTGAAGAGGTTAAGAGTGTCGGGGTCTGGAAAGCATCCTAATGGGATTCTATTCTACAAATTTTCTTGGGAAGAAGCTATCCGAGTGGAACTTACTCCTTACTGAAGGAATACAAAGGGAATGAGAGTGATTTTCCCCAATGTACATGGAATGGTGGGTCTTAGCTGGGAAGATTACAGTTGAGAAAACTAAGGAATCTAGCTAATCCAAAAAATTCCCATGAAAATGGTGGCAAGAGGTTTGCAACATTTCATCTGTTGGAAAGGGGTTATAAGGTGGAAAATATTCATCACCTACAAAGCTGCATAGATGCTGTGAAGACTTGGCAGCACCAGCCCAGATATGACAATTGTACTCCATTTTCAGCCTGATCACATGCTTAAAATCCAGGAGCACCTCAATGTGCCTGAAATCAGGGAACTCATGTATTTCACTATGCTGTGTTAAAACTCAGCACTGAAAATCTACAATTTTTACAAAGATATAGATTTTCAAAACGTATATCTCATAACCAGTAATCCTAAGGCAGCTAAATTTGGTATCATTTGAAAGAATAATCAATTTATTCTTAAATGAAATGAACTTAATTTTCAACAGATTTTAAGATATCTCAATTTAATTACAATAACATCAGATATTCAGATTTTTCAACATTCAGTCAAGATTCCAGGGATTTAACAACTGAAATCTTTTAAAGGCTGGTATGGTTAAAGTGAAGTACAGTATACTGACCCTACTTTTGAAGTCAAGAGTTTATCAAGGTGGGATGAGTGGAATAAGGCCCTGAAATCATAGAATCTCTGGAGTTTTCTTTTTTTGGCAGATGACTAAACTATCTGTAGAGGTCTGTTACCACTGTCAAGGAGTGTTCCTATCTCATTAGGTTGCTTTCCACATCAGATTATTGATATATATAATTGTTTGTTTCTTACTGTATTTTCAATGTTGGAGAAGATTTCCACATCTAACTGCAGGGATGATCTTGGTTGTCAAGGTCCATATTGGATGGACAAGTACCCACAACGAGAGGAAATTTTCAGAGGATGAAAACAGGTACAAAGATCCACATTAAATTGCAGAATACTTGTAGATGTGATATGACCCAATGGTCATCAACACAGTAGTTTCCACTAGGTTGTATATATCTGTTTGGCCATGCTGCAGGCTAAACAAAATGGACTGTTCATTCATGGTTCACACCAGCATGATGTCAGCATTAATTTGGACTTAATGCACAGGCCTCTTCTATTTAATGCATCCTCAAAATAAGGAACATAACTCCTGTCCATTCTATGGCTTATTTCTTTTAATTATAAATCAGTTTCACTCCAATATGATTATGTTCACTTCAAAGTTTGAGAAAGGCAGAAAAAGAAATATCATAACAAAATACCTTATCACTAGCAATTATTGTCTTTCCTCCTTATCCTCATAATCTTCATTGACTAACATCTCCTCTTACACCCTACTTTCAGTTAACCTCTACTATGAGTGACTCTTGAGCTTCATGTTGAATGAAAAAAAATATTGTGATGGTTGATGAAGAATGAGAACTTTGGTAAAACTGCTCCTCCACAATACATATACACAAAAAGTATCCGGCAATCATTGTGACAGTTATCACGAACATTAAAAAAGGAAAAGAAAAAAGATTATTTCCTAAATCCAGAAGTTTGATTAAAATTCTTACCAAAGTCAGTGAACAATCTATTAAATTCGAACTTTTTTTGTTTCTGTTGGTATGCAGGGAAGTTATCAAATAACAAATGTATTTTTTCTTCCTTATCTTCGAAGCTGCATTGCAATGCTACACTGAACTATCTAAATTTTTAATACTTTTATTCAATAGAGTAATAAACTAAATCCCGACTTGCTGATATTGATCTTTAACAAGAACAAACTTGTGGGAAATATTTGTTGAATTTGCTATATATATATATAACAAATTCAACAAGTATTTATATATATATATATATAAGAAAAACTTTTTATGCAAATGTTTCATTCTTTTAAAAACTTTATCAAGTCCTGCTAAAGTCTTACTTTGATAAAGTTTCTCAAAGAATGAAACATGTTGCCATAATGTTTTTTCTTTTATATATATATATATATATATATATATATATATGACGGACGGACTCTCCCAGCAATTTCAACATATGAGTATCCTACAACCTCATTCTGTTTTTATGTTTGTGTCATATGTGACTATTGATGTGCATAAAATCCATGTATTGAGTAACAACATGAATCCTTGGGACATAGAAGCAGGGATATTTTTGCCACTGTCTTTGGTCTCTTACATATATACATGCATATATATATATATATATATATGTGTGTGTGTGTGTCAGAGAAAATCATATACAATTTTTTATATACTAGAACAATGTAAGGAAAATTAATGACAAAGTGGAAAAAATACTTTCATGTGAAATGTTTCATTTTTCTGGACATCATTGGCCTAAAGTGACATTTTAACCTGATTAAGTCCTGAGGAACAAAATGCATCAAATGAAAAACTTTTCCATTTTGTCGTTAATTTTTCTTATATATATATGTGTGTGCACACATACACAAAGCAGTGCTAAAAGTTCTCAGCCTAGCCCAGTTCTTAAAATCTGACCAATTGACTAAACAAGACTCAACAGATAAATTCATATGTGTTTTTACAAAAGAGATATACAAAGGTGCATAGCTTCACATGAAGTTTTAACTGAATTTTTATTTAAAATTTTAGTTGCCTAATGTTCAATCCTTGTGAATAATATTTATTACCAGAAGTGCACACAGTGCTCCAAATTAAATATTTTCTGTGTAAGGATGAGCAAATTGCTGTATATATATATATATATATATATATATATATATAGTGCTCAATCTAAAAAAATAGAGCAATGCCTGCCAAGATAAAGGAACGTTTAAAACACTTATCTGAGGACTTGTGAGTTAGATAAATCTCTTGAATTCATTACCTGATATCATTTGCTACATAAGAAATGCTAATTAGGTTCAAAACAAATTTCAAACATTTTAGAAGATGCAGTTTTAGTTGAAAACCAGTAAATGTTCTTTATTTAATATTGTTTTTTAATTTAGTTTTTAAACATAAATAAATAAACAACCCAACACAAATAAAATTTAATTCAATTTAGGATCAAAAATACTAATAATATATTTTAGAAATAAAAAAAATGTAACTTGACACAAAAAGCACCATACTTAAAAAAAACAAAAAAAACAATAAGATATCTACTGGCAGATGAAAATGTGGCAATTGAAAAATGACCAAATGCACACTTATAGATTCAATTGCATCAACCAACAAAAATGTTCTTCAATAATATCTTATTTATTACTATAAATGCTATTTAAGTGGAACTTGTTTGAGATGTTGTCCTTGTTTCTATTTTCTTAAAGAGTGAAATTAGTAACCAGCTTACATTGAGAAGTTCTACTAAAGAAAAACCAGTCCCTTTTTTCCATCATGGAAACTATTATTGTTGAACTCTGCCATTACTAATTTGGCCATGGGAAACTATCCTGATAAAGCAAGGTTCAAATTACATATTTAAGGAATGAACATCACTCTGAAGGAAAAGAGAGATGCAGGTTCAATTCCTGTTTTTTTTTTGGGGGGGGGGTCAGTACGTCTTCTTGATCCCGGCCAGTGGTTATTAATTTCATTATTTAAGAAAAATAAAAGATAATAAATCAAACACAAGCACTCACTAAAAATAACATTTACAGTAATGAATAAATGTCAGTTTAAAAATATACATTTAAAGAATAATGGCTCATGAAAGTTGAAATACTCAGAAGGCATTGGAAAATGCATGTTTAAATTCTTTCTCTCCTAAAATAAGAAATATGGTTTGAGATATATTAAAATGAAATGAATTACTTTTACTTGCCTTCAACTAAATCCTTAAAAGGGAAAAGAAAATTTCTGAACAAATATGTGATGTGTCCTTCCAGAAATGAATCAAAAAGTATAGACAGGCCTGGAAAAACCAGTTCACAGAAATGATACATAGATCAACTTTGTGTGGGTGGGTGTCTTTCAATGAAGAGATTTTACTATCTTTTATTTCTCTATCCACTTTGTCACTTTCAGGCTTGGAAGTCACAGGAAATATCAAACACAATAAATGGAAGCTATGGCAGCTCTACTTGCAATGTTTGTATTTTTCATTTCCTTCTCAGAACTGCCAAAACTAAAAGAATCTTAGGAAATCATGTCATAGGAATTGGCTTTGAATAAATCATTGAGCATGGGTATCTGCCAAAATTATGACCAAAGCTTCTTAGAAAGGAAGTCAATCTGATGTATAAGTTATAATTATTTGCACAGTGCTTGTCTTTTCCTTCACACACGCACACGCATATTTAAGATTTAAAAATGAAACATATTTTCATAGTGTTCAATATTAAAAATAAAACATTGTTAATATTGTTATATATACAAAAGCTAAGTAATTCTTTCTATATATAAAATAAGTAATTCTTCTGCATGTATAAAAATAATATTATATATATATATATATATATATATATATATATATATATATATATTGAACTTACAGACATATATGTGTATGTGTGCATTTATACTTAACAAATGTATGGAGTACCTATGTATAGATCTTAGATCTGATATTCTGCTAATATATGTAAGTCTCCATAGCTTAAATAAATACATATGACTTATCTTAAAATTTCAATATATTGGTAAACAGTTGCATCATATCAAATGACAGTTCCCATAATGGGTTGCAGGTTCGGTTACTGCCAGAGAGTGCATATGTTCTACAATATTTCTTGAAAATTCAGGCCAGTAAATGTAACTATGCTCAGAAAATCCCTATATAGGTATGTGTTTTGTATATGTATGGATATATGTATATGTGATTATATATATATATATATTAGGTGTATGTTTATATGCATATATTTGGTTTTTACAAATATGAAGATAAATCAGATACTGAATTTAAAATGTTCATTTGTGTAAAATTTTTTTGTATTATTTTCACTTCCTCCTCTTATATTTCTATAACTATATATATATATATATATATATATATATATATATTTCATATTAGATATTCAGTCGTTTTATTTTTTTTATTTTCAGTCAGTTGATTTATTGTCCATTATTTTCTCTTTTTTCTTTTTATGTGTATGTATGATTGTATATTTATGTGTATATTTATATGTATATATATGTGTGCGTCTTTATGTTAATATATTTCTCCCCACATTACACAATGGCTGACACCTTCCAACACCCTAAAAATAGATTTTCTAGGTCAGACACCTCAATTTCTTCTTAGCTTTACATGTTATTATTCTTTCCTTCTTTTTTTTAAGAAAAATTTTGTCTGCATAAATTTAAACCATTTATATTTTCAGTCTGCTGAGACTTACTGGTTGAAATAAATCATAATTTATAACCATGTTTTCATGATGTATTAAGCTTTTCCTTGATGTATATTATATTGCTCTATATTATATACATTGAGCTCACTACTGAATTATCTTTTTAATATTTTATATTAAAAAGAACCACTTGGATTATCCTTTCCACTTATGTATTTATATATATATATATGTATATATATCAATGGAATAAGTATGTGTGCATATATATATATATTATCACTTTAAACATTATTTTTAGTTGATACCCAAATTTGAGTATATACTCTGTTTATTTATTTATTTTTGTCTGCTCTCAAATATTCAGGCCAGTAATCTTATTAAGGAAAAATATGTCTACTCCAGCAAGATTTGAACCTGCATCAGCCTTTGCAGGTGAAACCATTGTTAACTCCAAAGTCTATCTCCTCAAGTATGTGTATCCACTAAAAATAACATTTAAATGCTAAAATCTGGGAGATTAATAAATAAAGTATTGATCACTTTTTTTAGAAAATATATTCATTTTCTTAAAAAAGATGTTCATGTAAATACGCACACACATATACACAGAAACATGTTTATATACATACATGTTTGATAAGCTTTTTATAAATTAATATATAAAGATTATTTGCATGAATATTATGTGTCAAATATAACATGCGACATGATTTATTTTATCTATATTTTGAGATGTAAATATACTAATAATTAAAAACAGAATTCAAGTTTACATGTTGAAACTTCACTTAGAAATCTATGCATGTTGCTATGTCTCAAACATCTATAGATTTAAATTATAGTGATTCCCAATGCAAAAGCTCTTGACAAGATTTAAACTTACATTCTATACCACAGAAGTTTGTTAAGTCATGTAGTAACAACTATAATATCTTGGCAAATAAAAGCATCTGACTGTGAGCTGAACTTCTTGCCATCTTAAACATATACTTATTCATTTCTTGCTTATTCTACACTAACATTCATTACATCCCACCTCTTCTTCTATGTGATGCATCTCTTCTGGATGTTAGCCATCATGGTTCTCCACTATTTCCTGTTCTTTGTAGCTCTTAATAAATTTTGTCTCATGTATTTGGTACACAGTATTCTCAGTGTCCTTCTGTAGAACCATGTCTCTGTTGCTTCAAGTCTCTTCTTCATCTGTGAGGTTATTGTCCAGCATTCACTGCCATATTGGATGACTGATATTGTTATAACAACATCAATAATGTTGATGATGACTGTAAGCACTTCCAGTCCTACTAGAGAATGCTGGGACTAAGATGGATCTAGCAGGCAGTTTGAATAATAAAGTAGTTGAGTTGATTGTGTCTCATGTTGCCTTTGTGTTGCATCAACTTTTCAGTGGCCTGTCTCATATAACTTATCCTTCCACCCTAAAAGCCCAATGGAACAGATATCACATAACAGTTCAATACTCTTTTTTTCTTTCTAACATAATTTTTCTATTTCTTAATATTTCGCTTAGCTTTTCAAAGACATTTTTCACTATACCAATGTGCATCGGGATTTCAATGTAACACTTTCTGCCCTCTGTTAAAACACTTCCCAGATATCTAAATTGTTGTACTTGTTTGATTTTAGTATCTCCAGTCTGTAATTTGCCTTTTGGGCTGTTCCTTTTGCTAATAAACATGCATACTGATTGCCAACTCCTGTACTAGAGTGTCTTTGATAATCATTTATTTTAAACCCTATTAAATATTATTGTTTCACCATAGTTTAACAAAAAAACAGTTTATAAAAAGGATGTTTTTATCTTGATATTGTTATTCCTTTAGCAATTTTTATCCTTTCACAAAGCTATTTTTAGAATTTTACTCAAATACTGTTGATTTCAGTTTGGACAGTCACGACTACAAAAGCATCCCTCTTTCCCAAATTTATAGACAACTTGTGCTTCTCACTTGTGAAACTCACTTCCAACTCCAGCATTTCTGCCAATTCCACTTAACTATAGCCAGTTACTCTACACTACCAAATATGAAACCGGATTTAGAAATTCTTTCTTGTTGTAATTAATTATGTTTTAATTTTCTAAGAGAAGTTCAATCTGCTATTATTACCATTATTCACAAAGTGGACAATTACATTTTCCAAATCCCAAATTGAACCATTACATAAAATTAAAAAAATTGTTTTGCATTTTTGTAGTTAATTCTGAAGAAAAAAAATCCAGCTTCATATATTTTGATTTTCTTAAAATAAATAAAATAGTTCATATGTTTATGAAAATTTTTGTCTTACTTGAGTTGCTAATTATGTAAGATGAAAAGTTTGTTGCACATCAATTTCTGGAACGGATGAAAATTTGAATGTCAAATAGCCCTTCATTAATAGTGAATCTGAAGAGGTATTAGGAATGACAAATTTTAATCTTTCTATAAGATTTTTAATGCCAGAATGAAAAAAAAATATTAATTTATATTGCAAGAGATTTTATGATCTAAAATGACACAAAATCCTGCTTCCTCATGTTTCACTAAGTGAATATTTTTTGTCCAGGCTCGATTAGATTTAAAGAAATATGTTTCACTTTGTAATGCCTATACAGCAGTGAATGCGGGAAAATTTCCACATTGATGAAGAGAAGACTAGAAGCAACACAGATGTGGTTCTACAGAAGAATTTTGAGCATACCATAGACAAGCCATGTGAACAATGTAAATGTTTTAGGGAAAATGGAAACAAAAACAACACTTATACTTAGGAGCAGAAAGAGTTGTAATTCCTAGAACACATAATGAGGATAGGGGGCTTAGAGAATTTGAAACTGACAGGAGATACTGAAGGCAAGAGGGATAGTGAGAAACAATGAGTAATCTATTTAACAAGCTTGTGTAAATGAACAACACAGTAGTTAGTGGGAAGGATAATAAAAAAAGACAAACATTTTTAATATTTACAAAGGATAGGAAGTTGTGGAGAGTCATGATTATGCATATTCTGAAGGGAAATAGCTTATATATAAAAACAGATATTCTCTTTTTTATTTTGTCTTACAATCTGACTTTTCTAACAAAGGCATTGAACAGTTCTGCCAGCTTCACATGATATATGAGAACAAGACTGACTGCATGGTATACAATTCATCAAAAATTTTAGATCTCCTTGAGCAAAAATTTAGCTAGTATATCTTGTAAAAAGAAAAGAAAAATAATGAATAACCTCTTCAGCATTTAAGCCATTCTACTCATCTAGACTAATTTTCAAAAAATAATTAAATCACATTTGAGAGAGGAGTTGATGAATTGATAAATTATTGGCAAAAAAACATGGCATTTCACTCTCTGTGCACTTTATATTGCGGAAATATTGAGTGCTTTCTTAAGAGGATATTTTTTCTTTATTTCTTATTTTGTGATTTTCTTATAAAAGCAATATTTCAACTCTATATAACTGCCATAATTGTTTTGCTTCTGGCAATATAAGCTATACTATATTGCATGTTGCTAAGGCTTTTTTTCTTACCCTCTCTTTTCCATTTCTTGATTAACAATGTTGCTGCTGCTGATGATGATGATAATAATTCGAGAATGGCCTGATATGCTTTGTCTTATATTTATATTCTGACGTGAGGATTTTTAATCCAGAACATAAAAAAGACAGAGACAGACAGGAAAAAATATTAAAAAAAAGGAAAGAAAAGAAAACAGGTAATACTAAGATGCAACAAAGCAAAAAAGGAAAAAAAAAAACTTTATTTATTCTTTATAAATGTTAGTCTGGAGAACTTCTTGCTTATCACTTTTGAAACTTTTCCTTTACAATTCTTTTCTTTCCTTGTTCAGCATTCTTTCATCTTCCTGCAAATATTCTACCTTCTCAGCTCAAAGAAAAGCCAGACTTCAAGAACGATGTGAAGATCAGAGGTTTGGTAACATTTTTTTTTCTTTCTACTCTTCAAAAGACTACTCAAAATATATTCAAAATTCATGAAAAAAAACTGTTACAGTCGTAAAGAAAAACACATAGCAGAAAATTATAGAAATTCCACTTAGAAGATATAATCGTAAAGTAATTAGGAATAGTACAAAAATGCAATTTATTTAATTTTTTTCTTGAATTGGTCATTTCTAATATTTTAGAATATCTTCATTCTCAGATTATTAATGCTTATGATCTGAATTTTCAATATTGTTTTAGTAATTTCTTATATTAATGAGTTTATGAGATCTTTAATAAACTCTATTTTTTAGATCCAATATGCATATTAATAAGTGCATGAGACATTCAATAAGAATTTCTTTTTAGGTCCAGTATGCTTTTATATGAATGAGTTTATGAGACTTTCCACACAGTCATCTATTTCAAAATAATGCTTGTGAGTAGGACAAAGGTGTCTCATCAGTATTATTATGCAACAATCAACAGGGATTATTTAAGAAATGAACTACTGGCATTGCAAGCATCCTTATGATAACTAAATCAATATCTAGGGTTATAATGAACAGACCTCAAACAAACTGAGATCAAAAACAGGTAAAGAATGATGTGATTTTATTGAAGATGATGGAGCACAGGAAATGCAATATTCATGGTTGGAATGCTGTCAGAACAAGTGACATAGACAAATCATAGATTACACAAAGACATTCAATAATATACAACACAAATCACAGCTTGAAATGCAAGAAAAGCTTGATCTACAGGGAAAAAGTATTAGTCATTCCATTCGAAATCACCTTTGAATTTAAATAAAAAATACACTGATTCTCACACAATCACCAAAGTTAAGCAATATCGAGCCTCGTTAGTGTCTAGATGGGTGACTGCTTGCTGTGTGTGTGAATGGATAATGGCTTGGAATAGGAAATTGGAGAGCTGAGTTCCAATTTCAGTTGGGTTCATTATATTTAGTTACATGCAAATACCCTGGGAAAGGTATGAATCCAACTTTTGTATCCAAGCTATGGGTTATGACTTATTATCAGTAAAATCATTATTATCTTCAAAAAATTCTTACAATCTTACCTGCAAAGGATTGATAAGCCATAAAAAAAATCTATCAATTCAGAGCAGTTAGAAGAGAGGCAAAATGAATTCTGTATTGGCTAGAATGGGAACAATGAGGGGTACAAGATGTCAGCTTGATACCATTTCAAATACCAAAGTTATGAAGTGCCAAATTAAAAGAAATTCATAATTGCAGCCTACATGTAAATTTAGGCAAATTTCAATTTGTCATTACTTCTAATTCATTTGTTCAATCAAGCTGCCATTTTTAGGATTTGTCACCTCTTGATATTTTATCAAAATCTAAGATAGTTTTCTTAGAACTATTTGAGAAGTTAACATAATGATCTGAATACAAATGATCTATAATATCTATTGGGACCAAATGATCTATAATCTCTATTGGAGCCAAATGGTCTATAATCCCTTTTGGAGTCAAATTGTCTATAATCTCTATCAGTCCCAAATTGTCTATAATCTCTGTTGGTATCAAATGATCTATATTCTCTATCAGAGCTAAATGACCTATAATTTCTGTTGGGACCAAATGAACTATAATCTCTATTGGGACCAAATGATCTGTAATCTCTATCAGTGCCATATTGTCTATAATCTCTGTCAGTAACAAATTGTCTATAATCTCTACTGGTATAAATGATCTATAATCTCTATCAGGGCCATATAAACTATAAATTGTATTAGAGTCAAATATCTTGTTAATTACAGCAAAATAGAATAATGATTGCAATGTGGATCTGTTTTTCAATCAGGTCAATTTAACATGTACAGCAAGATGGTTCTAAGAGAATTAGAGGACCTAAAATATTTATTACAAGCTTGAATAACCTTAACACCATTTGCTACAAAGCCAATACTGTGCTGAGATCAGAATAAAAAAAGCTGAGAGAACTATTAGACAAAGTAGTTAATG
The DNA here is from genome assembly GCA_963932145.1 of Acanthosepion lycidas. NCBI lineage: Eukaryota > Metazoa > Mollusca > Cephalopoda > Sepiida > Sepiidae > Acanthosepion > Acanthosepion lycidas. The sequence goes on from OZ010579.1 coordinate 87,779,804, forward strand.
AAAGCAAGAAGAAAGGACTAAACATTAATTATAAGAAGGTAAGAATAACATAGAAATATGTCAATGAAAACTCATAAACAAATAAATATTACTGAAAGCAACAAAAGATTGCAAGTTGTGGAAAACCATGGTAACAACACATTCTGAAGTGATGTAGCAAAAAGAAAGAGGGTAAATAACATATTTTCTTGTGATCTACAGAAATTACATAAGTATTGATGTAACCTAGAAAGGGTTACTGAATGAGAAATAACCAAAATGGAAGTTGGGAATGAAATGGTACTCTTTATAACATCAACAAAATATAATACTCGTCAGTGGCATGAAGTAGGTAAACCACTGCTAGTGGTAGACTACTTAGCATATTACCCTAACTTACAATAATGTCCAATATATTTATGAGGATTGAGACATACCCATTAGTGTTCACAGGTATGGTATATAACAAAATCAAAAAGTTTAAAATAGCAGTTAAGAACAAATTTGTTTTAGTAAGTTTCATTCCATAGTACATTGAATACTGGAAATTAAGAAGACAGGTATTCTAACAGGTAATTGTTACTGACAAAATATGTAATTTTCAAAAAAATGCTATGTTCCTTCAGGACTTCTCAACTGATTCCTTTTCTTTGTTATATAAATAAACCTGACTTCATGGGAATGATAGTGGAGTGGTTTCCTGTTGCCATTCCCATGATTCAGAATTTGCCTCCTCTTAGACTGCCATCCAAATCTAGGGTGGGAGCAGGAAAGAGATAGATTCATAACTTTCTCAAATGCATTACTGCTACAGACAAGGCTGGAATTCGAAGTTGGCTTGCCAATTGCATTTTATGCATTAATAACCATTTACCCAGTGCGCACACCACTGAAATATTTAACTGAAAAAAATAATCTTGTTAAATGATTTGAAATTCAGGCAGAAAGAGAAAATAGTAATAAAGTCTGATAGATTTCAAAAGAGTTTATTCTCCTGGAGCAACATGAAAATGGAAATATTAGTACTGTGCATGTATTTTCTTCTTTCCAAGACAAATAAAATGAAAACAACAAAGGAACGTGTTGACATCTTTATTTGAATGAAACCCTGGAATGCATTCAATAGCAAAGACATAGATAGATACTCTTTCCCCCTCCCTTATCTTTCCACTGAGAGTCATCAATGTTCTATATAATGTTCTACGTGATGAATGGCCTACTAGCTATTAGTATGGCTCAACTGTTCTGATATTTTTGCTGGGAAGATATGAAATGGGTGACAGGTTATTGTTCAAGTCATAAAATAGAGGAGGCAATAAACTATAACAAAGGATAGATGAGACAAAGATATTTTTTTTCTTAGAATTGTCCATGAGAGATGTAATAGCATTCGTTTAGTTGAGAAGATGGTCAAACTAGTGGTATTTTCCCCAGACTTTGGACAGAAATCAATAAAGAAGTAATGTATTATTAGCCACCTTAAAATATATTCGGTCTGGGAATATTGTCTAAAGTTTTTTTGAATTTATAAAGATAATTATGATTGTTTAATGAATAAAGTAGTATTTTTAATAACCAAGGGCAGTCAGCTAATGCCATCAATGATAATGGTTTCAATGAGGAGATCTTAAATTTGTATAATGGAAATTCCAGGCTTTAAAAAAATAAAGAGAAGCTAAAAGTTTTTTTCATTTTTTTAAAAAAATTTTGCATACATAAAGAAAACCAAAGATAATGGATTTGTCCAAATAATTTAGAATACTGAATATTAAATATTTTATAAAACTTAAAAACAAAGATTTCAGTACAGTATAATTTTTCTTCTTTTGCTGTGACTATTTGAGGTTCTCATTTTATATTAACAAACTAATCATGAAATTGTATTGCAAATAGAAAAATTAAATTTCAAAATATTATCTAACAAATTAACAGAAATAGGACAGTATATACAGGAAGTATTTTTTCTTTATACTTAATTTTTAATAAATTTAAACTGCTCAATCTCAACCAAAGAACAATTTCTCCTGCAAAGAAACTGATATTTTATGGGTATTCTGAAACATTTTGACAATATATTGTCCATTTCTATATTGTATTTTGTGTTGTCTTCTATTCTGTACTTTGTGTTACCTTCTATTGTAAGACATAAGTAATCAAGAGATATCAGCCAGCTGAGGTGGCCATTTTCAAAATTAATCACAGTCCATTAAACATTGATTAGTAATGAATAAAGAACAACAAAATCAGACATTAAGCCAGAATTCTTTGCATGGTAGCTGGTGCCATGCATTAGTTCTACTTATTCTCTAAAGTGCTTAATCAACCAAATATTAACATCTTGCAAGACCCAAAGTTAAAGAAAATTCTTTGAATGATTGATAGTTTGTACGAAAGTAAAACAAATTATGTTCAGAGCCAACTTCATATTATGGCAAACCAATGTGAGAAATTGTTAGTGGAGTGCTTTCTAATGTGAAAAATTGAAATGTCCTTTAATGTGAGAAGCAGCATGAAATTAATGTTAAATGTTAACACAACATTAGGTAACTACTTCGTGCCTTAAGCCATTAATGAGATCATGGTCAAGCTTTGATAAGAGACAAACTCGTAGGTTCATGGATAATGTGTTTGTAGAATTGATGGTGTTCATTTAATGGAACATTCTCATGAAGCTTTAATGTACAAATCAAGTGTGCAATTCTTATGAGGTTGTAATTAAGCAAATGTAGACTTCATTGAATGAGAATAACTCCTGCAGAATTGAATGGTCACTTTTTTAAGGTTTTCATGAAAAATAAAAGATCAAATCAAATGTTGTAACTGTTAAAAATCTACCATATTTAATGACATACAAGAAACCCAACATGAATGTCATGCACACAAACCACAAGAGCCACACAAGGTAGAGGTTTACTGAATGATATTGATGTAAAGGTATAAAAAAAGAAATAAGATGTGAGTATTATGAGGGCATGTAGGATGGATCACATTTGATCCTCAATTTCAAGAGGTTAAGATTGTAGTGATCAGAGAAGCATCCTTTCAGGAGTCTGTTCCACAAAATAACAGTTCTTGGGAAGAAGCTGTCAGAGTTGAACTTCTTTCTTACAAATAGAATACAAAGGGAATAAGGATGAGTTGAAAATGTGTATATATTATGGCAGCTCATAGCCATAAAGGTCTGAATTGGTGGAACTATGAGTTGTAGCTTGTTGGGACATTTACCATGAAAATAGCAATAGAGTAGTGAGAAATTAGCAATATTTCATCTATGGAAAAGAGGAATGTACGATGAAAAATAATTCATCATCTACAAGACTGAGTAAATGCTTTTGAACTCTGTCATGGCTAGAAAGTGAGGATTTGCAACTCCAGTTCAGATATGACAGCAGTACTTCATTTTTGGTCTGTATCTAACTTTTGTACAGCTAAAGCATGGCAGAAAGAGTCATGTAGTACTTTCTGGAGAAGTACAAGTTGGTCGGTTGATTTTGTTTAGCAGCATATGGGTTATTTAATACCAAAATCAAAATATTTTGGACACAATTTTATGGCTTCAACTAAATATATTTTGAAAACATTTGTGTATGCACTCAGCTACAGATAAAATATATTGTTGGTAATTCTATAAAATCTATTGCTAGTCATTTTGATTTAAAAATATACTGTTGGTAATTTTACTATAAATATGTATTGTTGATAATTTACTTTTACAAAAATGTATTGCTGGTAATTTTACAATTTCATATTTTGTTTTTGTTTGGGGATTCACTATTTTCCCATAGCTGGGACTCTAACAGGTAGGCCTGGTCACAAAAGCAATTATTTTTGCTCCTCAAAATCTCCAATCTCCTGATCTCTTTATCCAAAGTCCTTGCTGTCAGATGTAGTGTATCATCATATCCATGACTATCAGTACAAGAAAGTGACCATTTTTCCAGCCTCTTTAGAAATGGTCCATATATATACAAGTTAAACTGGAATGAGCCTAATCCTCAATACCCATTCAAGGCAAAGCACCTCATTGAGAGTATAACTATTCATGACTTGGAAAAAATTCAGTCTGCTCAGTGATGATGAAATGTCTAGATTATTAGCTATATACAACCGTTCTCTCAGTTCAATAATTAAAAGTGGCTTCAGGCTAATGAATCCTGTAGGTCTGGAAGAAAACTGTCTTTCACTGGATCTTATATACTAGCACTACAGAATCACAAAGTACTTTATCAAATAACAGAAACCACATCACTTGAAAACTTTCAACAGCAACAACAACTAAAATGAACAGCACAGGTAAATATCTTATGGTAGCGTGAAAGGTCAGCATCTTAATTACATTATTATTTTCTCTTTGAGTTCTATTCATTGTAGTTGTTGTTGCTGCTGTTGAAAGTTCTCAAGTGAATGGCTAAATCTTACTATTTCTATCAATACTGAAAAAAGCGATAAAAATTAGTTTTTCAGGAAAGTAAGTTTCTTAAGTTCACTATTTCAAGAGAATGATTTTATAAATTTCAATGAAGAGTTATGCTAACTACTTGGTCAATGAATGCTGAATGTTTCCTTATAAAGAAAATGGCCAAATCTTACCATTACCATTTCTTTCCCTGGAAATGGAACAACAGTATTGAATCAATTGCTAGATCTACTGCTAGGAAAGTTGTCTTACTGTGTCAGTTTTTCTTGTCTCTTGTCAGTATCCATCTTGTATATTTATAAAACTTCCATTCATCCATGCATTGAATATTGCTGTCATATCTGGTCTGGTTTGGTGCCAAAATCTGGTCTTTGACAATATTCAAAGAAGGGTCTGTAATGTGATCGATCCTGACATGGCATCTTAGCTTCAGACATTTTTCCTCTGACATGACCTGACTTCTCTCTGTCTTTTTTCTACAACTATTTTCATGGCAGTTATTCTTCTACTAGATTGGAAACAAGATTTCACCATTTTACTGTGGAACTATCTTGATGAAACTTCCACTTCTTTTCTTGTAGTTTCTTTTCTTGTTCTTCTCACCTGTGGAATTCTCTTCTGATTCCTTGCTTCCCTGTTTCCTACAATCTGCAAAAATTTAAATGTAATATCAATCTGGCAGTAATAACTGAATAACTGTTCCTTTATTGTGCTTTTGTCACTTCTTTTCACTAAAGTTTTTTCATTCTCTTTCACTCTCTGTAAAACCCTACATCCTAGTGATATTGTCACCTTGCTTAGGGTGAAATGATTTTTTAAAAAATGTGTTTAAAAATATCTCTTCAGTTTTGTATGTGAAGTTTAAGTATCTTGAAGAGTATTGATTATACAGAAACTATAGACTGCCAGTGCTTGTACTTAGCATAATTCCAAAATACACTAATATTCAATGGACATTTTGAAGTCAGTTTTATATGCTTTCAAATAAGGCACTGATCAATATTTAGCAAAATATTTTTTTCTAAATTCAGAGAATATTAAAGATGCAAGCAATTTTTATTCTAGGCTACCTACGGGGCTTCTGAAGTAGTCAGTTCATCAAATGCAATACACACATGGACAATCATGCCTCTTTTGAATCATGGTTTACTAGACAGATTTTCTTTCAGTAGGCTGCTGTTTTTTTCTGCCATAGAATGGTTGCCAACCAAGGCTATAGGACCCAGTCTGTCCTGCTATTCAACTGGAATATGAACTCAGCTCTCAGATTTCATAATTCAAGTTTTTATCCCTTACCACACATCCACATTCAGGAATAGGATGAACTTTTTAAAGGGTTGATTTACTAAATAGCTTTCTGTACTCACTTAGCCATACATGGTATTCATAAGTTTTTGTTTTTTTTTAACAAGAGTAACCTTTTCATATTTTAACTGCTTTTAGATGGCTAAAGTACACATATTGCCCTGAAATTTAGCCACAACTGAGTGGAGAAAGGTTTCATGCCTTTTTCAAATGTGCTGATAACCAGAATACTACCCAGCATCTTACTTTAAATCCTCTTTTTCTTCTTCTATACACCACATAACTTCAAGGATGTGTGCAATCATAGCTCTCTACAACTTCCTATCTGTTGTAGCTCTTAACAATGATAGTGATTTTACAGTCCATCCCAGTCCCCATTCTGACATCCATTTACACAAGATCACATGTTTGTAAGTTTTGGGGGTTTTTTTTTTAGGTACATTACCCACTATTTCCCTTGAGTCCTCTTTTTTGCCAATATGTCCTGTGATTACTATTTCTCTCAGCCAAAATTAACACATTTGTTTCATAAAATATTTAGTTTTATGATGTAATGGAACAAAATGTAACTTTCTTCCTTAAGTCAGTTGTAATATCTTATTACTAAGTCCTTATTCTGTCAACCATTTACACAAGCTTGTTATGGTAGGTTATTTGCTTTTTTCTGTCTTTCTTGTCTTGTACATCCTGTGGGTGTCGAATTCTCCAAACTCCCTTATGCCATTATGAGCCCTAGAAATTTAAATTCTCTTTTTGATTCTAAGTATATTTGTTTCTATTTTCCTTAAAACTTTCCATTGTATACTCAGTATCTTTCTGTGGAACCATTTTTCTGTTGCCTCATGTCTCTTCCTCTTTTGTGGGGGAATTGTCCCTTTTTTACTGCAATATTTACATCAATATCACATAACAGTTCAACATTTGTCTTCTTTGTTTCTAATGAAATTTTCCTATTTCTTAATATCTTGCTTAGCTTTTTGAAGCCATCTTTCACCATTCTGATGTGCCTTTATATTTCAACTTTTAAATGTTAATCAAAATCAGTATTATAATTCATATTCTACATATCACAATATTTCAGCTACCATAATGTTTCTTGGAAAATTACTAGGTCATGGTATATTAAAGATAAGAAAATATGAAAACTTGTGAAAAAATGAGTGTTTAAGAGCAACAGCATCTTATCACAAAAGTTCAGACTGAAATTATCATCACTGCTTCAACAACACAAATAAAGAAAAGGGTTATGTTTGCAGTAACTTTCCAATCTTCGATTGATATACAAGATTGCACAAATAAAAAAACAAATTTCAAGAAGAAAAGAGACATCTAATGTGATATTGATGGATTCCATCTCATAATGAACAGGTAATGAAATTTGACCCCAATAGAAGCTGATTTAATGCATTCACTGATTATGGAACTACATACACACATTTATTTATTTAGTATAAGAGGAGAAACAACTGATGTAGAGTTTCAATCTACAGCAAAAATGTAAAACTGAATTTTATGCAATCAAGGAACTTATTCCAAGTTGAGAAAAAAATTGAACTTTTTTGTTTTTTTTCAATTATTTCACCCCAAGCAAAGCAACAATGTCAGTAATATGCAGGGGGTCAGTGTGTATAAAAAAATATTAAAAAAAAACAAACTATTAAGTAGTGAGAACAATAATAGATGCCATGAAGATCAGACATCATTTTTGATAATGAAATAGCCCATATAACTTCTGGTGTCAGTTTAAACTGACACGATTTTTTTCCAGATATTTTTTTTCTGTATATTGTCGCCATTTTGCTTAGACTTTGTATTATCTTGATTTCAGATTAAAATTTCAAAATTTTCACTTTTGAATATTATAACTTACAATTATAGTTTAGATATATGGAAACAAATAAAGCTTCAGTTTAAAGTGATGCCAGGGGATATGAGTTAAAATAAAGGTTTCCTATTTTGTTATTGATAAAATATGTATGACAAGGGATTTCTTGCCTTGGAGGTTTCTTTTAGAAAGAAACAAATGCTGATTAGCTAAAATCCTATCTAAATTTACACTCATTCAATATATTTCAAACCTCAAGTTACTCATTATTACCCATGAAATAATTCTCAAATAGATTTGAATATACATGAAATTACGTTTCGTTGGGAAACTAATATATTTACATATATATTTAACAGAAAATAGGGATAATCACCTCTCCATAACAAGACAAACATAAACAAATATCAGAGCTCATTTCTACATCCATGAAAACAAATTCCTACTATGCTACCTAAATCCACATCATGACCAAAAATATTAAATAAAATCTCATAACCTAAATTTAATGAATTTTATTTCATATACCAAGACTTAAATTAATATATTTGTTTTCAGAAAAAAAAAGAAAATGCCAACCAATATACTTCTGGAAGATAACATTTTAAAGCAAGCAGTCTTTATATGTAAAATTCAATTTTACAATGTTTCCTTATGATTTGATGCAATCTCTATGAAATTCAGAATAGGTTCAAGGTATGTGAAAATTTAACTTTATTATATATATATATATATATATATATATATATATATATATATATATATATATATATATATATATATATATATATATATATATATATATATATATAATGTACAACTACAATTTTTAATTCCATTGTTATTGTAAGGAAAATGGAAATATAGAAGGGCACTTAAAATCAGAAACAGACAGATGAAATCTCTGGCATAAATATTGAGGAAGAGGAAAGGAGGGTCGGTAAATTAGGCACTCACAGGATATATCAAGGATAGGAGGGACAGGAGAAACAGTAACTTACCTACCAAGCTTGTATAAGTGGATTGTTGAAAAGGTATTTGGAAGGATGGTGAAAAGAAAAACCATGCTAAGAGGTACAAAGGATGGGAAGTTGTAGAGAACAATCATCGCTCACGTCTTCAAGAGACAAAGCACATGGAAAAAGAAGATTGTTATTGTAGCTTCACCCTTGCTCACCTCAAAGCCATCAATAAAAATGGAAATTTATAAATTTATTTATAAAATTTCACTTATATGCTGACTTATATACTCAATTTGAGTGTCATCTAGCATGGCTTGTGTTACCATAACAATGCATGTTCTCATTACTGAGAAGTGAGAATAAGTTGTTAACCTTTATTTGATAGGTTAATCTGTACTGAGAGAGAAATATAGATAAAATAGAACTGATACCATTCATTATATAGAGAGATCATTTCCTCTTGTTTCATAAAACATTGCAGGAAGTTAAATTATATATGAAATTAGACAAACTTCAACATCTGTATAGTTTTAGCAGAATTTAAATATGAGTGCACTCTGGAAAAGAACTTTAGACATGGGTCAAAAGCAAATTCATTTTGAAATTTGTTAATCTTGCTTATAGCAATGCTGTATTTTAAATCTTGTATGCATGTTTTTTTTTTTTTTTTATTTCTATTTTTACTGTTGAAAGAATATAAATGTTAATCAATAAGAATAACAAGAAACATGCAAAACGTAAAAATGTTAACACAATTCTTACAATTTCATATTGTTTTATTACATTAGCAGCAATAAATAAAGTAAAAGTATAAAAATTAAGAAATATACTATTGAGAATATCAGTTGTTATTATAGAATCACTATCAGATATTTTGAAAATGTTACCAATTCTAAAAATGTATAATCCATTAAGTGTATCTTAAATTACAGCAGAGTTTTATTCTCAACCCTTTTCATTCAAATGGGATATATCCTAAAACAGATCTCTTAATACCAGTCATTGATTACATGATAATACAGTCAGGACACTTATAAAATACAATTTGTCGTTTTAAAAAACATTGGATATAAAGAGTAGTGACTAGCGTAGATCTCATCAACTCATTTATAACGAAAGTTGGATCATGTTGTCGTGCCAGAAGGTTTTTCTCATCAGAGTTTATTTTGCACATTTACAAAACTAGCCTATGTCTGTGATTTGCATACTGTTGCCATATCTGGTCTGGTTCTCCTGATATTATCTCAAGGTTCTTGAAAAAATCCAAAGAAGGATCTGTAATGTAATCTATCCTGACTTAGCATCTTGACTTCAGTCACTTTCTCACTGACATGACGTGGTTTCCCTCTGTCTTTTCTACAAATATTTCCATGGCAACTGCTCTGATAAGCTTTTTTCCCTGGTGCCCCATCTATGTGAATTTAAGTATGCTACTAGATTGGCATCTAGGCCCCACCCTTTTACTGTTGAAATAGTTAAATATAACCACCACTTCTACTCCAACAGTTTCTTTTCTCATAATTCTCACCTATGGAACACTCTTCCATTTACTTGCTTCCCTGATTACTACAATCTTCAAAAATTTAAATGCAGCATCAATCACCATCTTCTGTCTTCTTGAATCCCATTCATTTTTATCCTTTCCTTAATCCCCACTATACCCAATCTGTTCTATCATGTTCACTCTCTGTCTGTAAGCTCCTGTGATTAAAAAAGTTCTAAATACTTAAGCCACAAAGCCATAAGGAACTACTTAAACTTATCAGCCCTTATGAGATTTTCATTGAATCTAGATTGAATTGTTGAAAAATTTGAATATATAATGTTAGAGTAATTAAACTGATATATCTCAAAAATCAATTTCTAAACAAAAGTATATTGATTTCTCATTCAAACAATACCAAATGTTGCTACCAACATACTACTTTTTATGAGATAAGATTTTACACTCTTGTAGCTTTGCAGTACCTCTAATTGACCATGTGATGGGGGTTAATACTGTGTACTGAAATATAGTGCTATCCAATTGTAGTGCATTCAGGCAGTCCCAGACTGGGTGTGTGACACTTGTGGACATATTTGTATGCTTCCAGCCTTAAAGGATTAATAAGTGGTTTATGAGTACTGTCAAATGGATTCTAAGGCAGTCTAAAAAATAACAGCAACAGCCATCAAGCTCATATAAAACACTGTCAAATATTCTTCATAATCCTTGTTTTCACACTATTTTTTATTCTACTTCTATGTTTTATGATGCCTAATCTTGACAAACCTATTTTCCTAGAAAAATTGTTTCAAGAGATAAATGTTATAAATTTCAACTGAACTGCTCACTAACTGCTCAATCGATGAAATACCAAAATGATTTCCTTATAAGGAAAACAGCTAATATGATCATTACCAGGCATTTTGATTGTAAAATTGAACCTGAAACCCAATAAAAGTTAATGCTTGAATGCTGTACACATTTTGATATTTAAAATATTTTCATATCTAAATCAATAAATTCTACTTTATGACACCATTAGGAAAACCCATTCAATATTAGTAAGAACAGTCGGTAAAATGTTGTATTTCTTTTTAACTATAATTTTAAGGATGCTGAGAATACCATGAACTGAACATGTGAGCAACAAAAATGTTTTGGATAAAACGGAAATAAAAAGGACACTTATATTTAACATCATGAACGGATAGTTTAAATTTCTAAAGCAGATAATGAAGAAAGAAGGCTTGAAAAATTTAGTGTTCACAGGAGAGGTTGAAGGCAAACAGGATAGAGAAGAGCAGTGCATAACCTACTTATCGAGTTTGAGAAAATGGATGGTAGAACAGGGTCTAGAAGACATAACCAAAAGACAAAATTTATTGAGCTACAAAAGACAGAAAATTTTGGAGAGCCATGATCACCACTGTCCTGAAAGGACATGGTACACAGAAAAAGGAGAGTTTTATTGTGCTTTTTGATACTAGATGAGGTATATCATTCTTAATAGCTCTCCCAAAAATTTTAGACACAAAAATAGAGCAAGTAAAAATGAAATACACTTCTCGTTTTTCTCTTGCCATGTGTAAAAAGAGACAAGGTGAAAAGATAAATTCTCACTGAAGTTTCTAGGAATAAAAATAAAAAGATATGCAATTTCTCTTTATTGGCAGATTTTCAAATGAAATCTAGTGACATGACATGCCATCTTGAATTTATCCTTGGTATTATTTAGCCTAATACAAGGTGAATATCAGCAATAATATCAATATCTTAAAATACCAAAATAAATAAAACGATTGCTAATAAAATGTTTTAAATGTAAAAAATTTCATGAAAGATAATGCAACACTTCTGAGATTAAACTCTTAACATGGGATACACTAAGAAAAGTCATTAGATCTTTTCTTTTCAACCTTTCCAAAAATTTATATTCATAATTTTAACATCCTAAATTCTAAAATTTAAAGAACACAATAAATTGATACTTTCTTTTCTTTGCCATGAAAGACTCAAAATTCTGGCTCTTTTTTTATTAGTTCTCACTACAAAAACCCAGAGAAGGGATAATAATAAAATACACTTAATAATATATAAATTCCCATTGGTTATGAAAATTTTAGTTTGGTATTGCTGCCGTGATTTCAACTGCAAGTAGGTATTTTTATGGGACGGACTTGCTAGGTTCAAAACCAAATAGCTTTGAGTTATTCTTCTCCTAGACAGGTTACCAGCTAAATCTAGAGAGCCCAATCTGTCCAGATCTAATGGAAGAAGAAATAGATTCATTAGATTTCCTGAGGTTATTTGTGCAAAAGTGGAGGCAATGACTTCAACTGGAATTTGAATTTGACATGCTGATCCTAATTTCTATACTGATAATCACTACACCATGTACATATTCTTCTAATAAAAAAGCCAAAAAATTTCTATACTTATATTGCTAATTCTTTGTTATTTCAAAGTTTTGACAGCAATGGCCTGTTCTTGAGATAAATTAGACAAATCTGACAGCTTGAATGATATGGATCACAATAAATAAAAGAAAAAACAAGAATCACTGCTTCTGTCTAAATTTCTGGGATGAGGAGTTATTATTGTTGTGCCACTGTAGATTAAATAAAGGGTTCAGTTCAGAATTCCCTGTAGGTTACCCAGATAAATATACAGCTGGGGATGGCTGGCAGTTACAACAGACAAAATGTTGTGGTAACAAAAAAGAGAAGAACAATAGTCCAAATATAAAGTGTAAATAAGAATGACTATTCAAGAGAATTTTTTTGACTCTCCAAAATCAAATTGCTGTTAAAATTTAAGCCCAAACAAATGTCACAAACTGATTTTCTTGTCAGTAAAGAAAGAAGTACATTTTTTTTTTAATTTCTTTTTTAGGCTTCCATAATTTAAAATTATTGTTGTCCGTCTTTGGTGGGAATAAACAAAAAAGCTCTAAAATAATTTCATTTATGTATTTAAGGATACATTGTGTGATTAAGATAATGTAATTATGATCATTGATTATCATCATCATCATCAGTCACTGTTTCTGCTTCTGACATATTGCAAACTTATACAATTTATTTCCAGCCTTTTATTATGATCTTGAGCAATCTTATTTAATGCTTGCCACTCATTTGTTGATGACTACAGCCATCTCTGTTTTGCTTTTCCTCTAATTCCTTTTCCAAGCACCATATCCTGAAAATACAATTTAGTGAACCCTGCACTATATCTTTAATCTCCAAATAGTTTCAAGGATTTTCTATGCATAGTATTAAATTGTAAAGGCTAATTATATTACTAAGAATTTATTTTCACTTTATCTATATCATCTCATGACCTATGGTGACATGGTTTGGGAAGGTTTCAATTTAAGCTGAAAATTTTTGATTCCCTGTCACACAATTTGAACCAGTCTTCTTGCTTTCCAGTCAAATTTGATCTTCAAAAATTTAAATGCAATATCAATCATTAACTTCTGTCTTCTTAATTCCTCTTCTATTATTGTCCTTACTCCTTAATAATATTTTTCTTATATACTTTCACACTCAGTAACCAACTGTGTGTAAGTGGCTGGTTGCTTTTGTTGGGATGAAATGATTTGGAAAAGATGTAAAACAACTGGAAGAATGTATATACTATTGTTGATTTTAGCATAGTCTTATGTTTTCCAAAAGTTGCCCATTCAAGGTTAATTCAACATCTTATTAGAACTTCTTGGCTATTCTTGCAAGAAGTGATGTGCTGATGTTTGGTGATGCCAATACCTTGATTGTATGCTCCTATGAGAAGCTGGTTGTGCATATTGAACATTAAATAAAAACCCCATGCTAAACACTTTCCTTTCATATAAATTTCTTGTAAAAATTATCGTTAATAAATAAATTATAAGAATTTTAAAATGAGGAGTTACTTTTCATTCACTCTGTAGATACCTGGTCCATTGACCCCCACCTCTGCACACTGATACTTGCAAGATCACTTGTGACAAAGATAAACAACATCAGTCACTGGATTAAGACAGAACAGTTTTTTTTCCAAAGTATTTACTTTAACAAAACAAGAAAACTGATTAAACAAATAAAAATATTAGGATATTAGAAATATAAATCTCAAACTGTAATGCCATCATTTGAAACTGAACATAACATTTAACATTCTACAAAATATTACCTTTCAATTGTGGCATTCTTTGGTTGAAAACATTGAATATGTTCTGTGATGTCTTAAGTAGATGGTAGAAAATGTGAAAATGTAATTGATGAAGCAGAAAAGCCTGCAACACTCATTGTGGGTTTCAAGTATCTCAAGCAATTTTAAGTTCCAAATGTCAGATAAGTCTTTTTATCTGACAGAAGTTCCAAGAGATTTGTCCAACCAAACTGTAATTATTCAGAGTTCAATGAAATGGTCAGTCTTGTGGGGAATCAACATCAGTATATCTGATGGAGGAAGCAGCAGACGCTACAAAAAGCTGATAATATGAAAGGATGCTGAATGATTTTAATATATAACTTTGCAAATTCCTAGATATGCAGTGACCTCATAACCCAGAAGCAAAAGTGGGAAGCTAATGAAATTTTTTTTGTTTGATCTCAATTACTACAATATTCAGCAACATAGGTAGCCCAGAGGATCATATGAGCTTCAACCTTTAAATTCAGAAATCATCTTTACAGAGAATTCAAAGAAGTAAATAAATTATTTCATTTTCATCCTAAATAGATTTGCCAAACTTGAAGTCCATAAGTACTGGAAATGGTAAATTGTTTAGGACTATTATCAGTTCAGATCATGTCCGACTATTCTAAAATATCTCAAATTCAGAACATATCCAGCCATTCTAAATACCTCAATATCTATCCAGCACAGTATTGTCAGGATTCAAGTACTTTCTGGAGCAGCAGAATGGACTGATCATGTTTCTAACAGTGGATTGTGTGTATGAGTTCTATCTGAGGCCTGGAGTGAACTCAAGTCCCAATAGGTGAGTGACCTACTTAACAGATTTGAGTAAGTGTTTCTTACAGTATCAATGGATAATAAGTTGTTGAGAGCTCTGATCAGACATGTACTAAAAGTACAGGGGAAATTAAAGAAGTATAATTAAAAATAAAGCAATAGTAATATTAATCGACTTGTTATGTTTTCATTAGTGAAATGGAACATACATGGAGTATCAAAATTTACATTTATGATCAGAAAATATAAACACTCAAAATCAGAATCAATAAATTTAAACTGTCAGCAGCAAACATCAATTTATATTAGCCAAATGAAAACCAAGCCTACAGTTATGTTTGGCATACACAAGGATGTTTTGCTCATTATCTCACCTATGCATAAATATAAGGATACTGAGAGAGTGAGGGGGAAGGTTTCATTTTATTCTGACTTTAATGCTATACAGTATAGTGTTGTTTTTGTTATTTTCTTAGTGTGAGACAATGCAAGTATGAGAATGATTTAAAAATACTCAAATTCTCATGTATGTGCTGCAAGCTTCACCAGAGAATAGATGTGAACATATTCCTTTTAGTGCAATAGGGAAGAAAGTCTCCTTGAAGTAATTATACTTCTTAATGATGCTTGATTAGACAGTAAAATGATAAAAACAGTTACAGCAATCAATTCAAATGAGAGATGAATAAAACAGTAATAAAAGTGTTATGTGCAAAAAATTAACTATATTACTTTGGAAAGCAACTGGGTTTATGATGTCATTCTGGACAGGCAGATATATCTGTAATATTCTGAGAACTTACATATTTCTGTGATATTCTGAACATTGCAATATGTCTATGATATTCTAGACACCCAATTTTTCAGGGATATTCTCAAAACTTGGATATTTCATGGATATTCTAAATATTTCCATGATATTCTGAACACTGATATATTTCTGTGAATATCCATGAAATATTTATTTCACAGATATTCTGGAAATTTGGATATTTCTGTGATACTCGGAACACTCAGATGTTTCTGGAATATTTGAACACTCAAATATTTCACAGATATTCTGAAAACTCTGATATTTCTAATATATTCTGTAAATTAATATATTTTGATGATATTCTAAATACTTCGATATTTATATTATGTTCTAAAATCTCTAATATTAAAGTGATATTCTCAACACTCAAATGCTTCAGGGATATTCTTGACACTCAGATGCTCCTGGGATATTCTAGACAGTTGGTTGTTCCTGTGATATTCTGAACACTCGGTTGTTCCTGTGATATTCTGAACACTCAGATAGTTTCATGATATTCTAAACACTTCAGTATTACCATGATGTTCCAAATGCTCTAATATTTCAGTGATATTCTAAATACTTGGGAATATTTCTGTGATATTTTGCACACTTAATTGCTTCCATGATATTCTGATCATAGATAGTTCTGTGATATTCTGAAGAATCAGATGCCCACTTGATATTCTGAACACTCGGATGTTCACATGATTTTCTATTCTGAACAATGGGATGTTCCCATGATATTCTGAGCACTTGGATCCTTCTGTGATATTGTGAGCATACAAATATTTCTCTGATCTTTCAGTAAGATAGCTTTTGTATATTTTTCAGCTTCAAACAGTTTTACTCAGCTAATAATGCCATGAAATGCTATTGTGCTTTTCATTTACTATTTAGGGATCAATATTTCTTATTAAATAATATTTAATCTCAGTATTTCATATCTTTATCAAGAAGTATACAACTTCTAAAATATTAGAGAGAGATTGCAGTAATACTTGCTTTGAAGATCTGACACACATATATATCAGGGGGTGCAGAAAATTGTTCAGCATGGTCCTATGACAAATATCTAACCAAATAGAAGAATTACTTGCTTTTTAAGTTTTCTCAGCTAATCTGAGAACTTTTCACCATTCCTTCATAGAACAGTCCCTCCTTGAAATACCAAGTCTTTATAAAATGGCATGTAATTATAATAACAAAGATAATGGTAAAATGGGTTATTGAAATTGAGAATGTTCTCTGTCAATATTTTAGATGAGATATAAGCAAGTAAATATTGAATGAGATGAGAGTTCAAGTCTCTATTTAAGCTACTTATCTGTTCTGAATTCAAAAATAAATATAGTCATTTGAATAATTCATGAGTTAATGACATTGTGTCATCTCAGAATTGTGGCCAACTCACTTTCTCTCGTATTTAACTGGAATTATTGTGATTTAATCAAGGAAATATATATCACACTTTTTTATCTCACATTTACAGCAATTTTATTTACATATTGTGATATATATATATATATATATATTCATTAAAATTCAATAAATATGGCACCTTCAGATTATCATCTATTCTTACAGAATTACCTTAATGAAAAAAGTCAATTCACTGGAAGACTGAAAAAGACATCAAGAGTAGTTCTTTTTGCCTAAGGAGAGAAAACTTTCTGGGATAGTAATATTATTAAGCAGCTTGAAAGATGGCAGTTAACCAAAATCATAATGGTTTGTAGTTCAATAAATTTAATAATGAAAATTAAAAATCAGTTTCTTCTTTCTTTTTAATAAGCAGAACAAACTGCTAACATTATTAATAATTACATACTCACCAGATAATTACTCTTTTGTAAATCCTTGAATATCATTACTAATTTCCAAATCACTTGAATGGTGATAAATTACAAATATTTGGTTTCAGTTCTTGAGATTTAAAGTGTATAAATTAATGGTTAATCTTATAAGTGAAAAACGCTGATCATCTAAACATGATTAGTTTCCAGTCTTGCCTGAGTATAACAAATTTTCTTATAAATGCTTGTAATATGAAAACTTTTGAGGAGTCCTACATTCCTCTGTTTTAAAACATTGTTGGCCAACACTTATTTTTCAAATTATTCATGTCCACACAACAAAATATAAATTGGAAATTCAATCAAGTACAAACATATAAATATCTGGGAAGTGTTTCAACAGAGAAGGGAAAAAAATGACACCAAAATCTGAAGGTATATTGGAATAGTGAAAGATGTCATCAAAAAACTAAAGAAAGTATTAAGATACTGGGAGATTTTGTTCAAAATAAAGAATAGTGTTGAACTATCATGTGTGAATATAGTGAATTCTAGACAATCTCCTCACAGATGAAGAAAAACCTAAGGCAACAGAAATGTGGCTCTGTAGAAGGATACTGAGGATACCATGGATTGAATAATACTTATACGTTGAATTAGAAAGAGTCAGTCAAAGTATCTTGGACAAATAATGAAGAAAGAAGGTTTGTAGAATTTGACACTGACAGGACATACTAGAGGCAATAGGGACTGAGGGAAACAATGAGTTACCTACCTAACAAGATTGTGTAAATGGTTAACAGAACAGGGAATGGAATGAATAATTAAAAGACAGACTTTACTAAGAGCTACAAAGTATAGGAATTTGTGAAGAGGCATGATCGTTCATGTCCCAGTGGTTATACAGTACATAGAAGTCAAATGTTATGCCTTAAAATGTACATCATATTCCTTTTGGATTTGTAATGCTTGATAGATTGATTGATTTGTTTTCTACAAATTATCTATCAACACTTTGCAGATAATTTAAAGCAAAAGAATATTTCTAGAACATAAGAATATCTTTTTTTAGATAAGCTTAGTGATACAAAGCTGGAGGGAGATGGATATATACTTTTCCCAAGAGTAATTTCTCAGAAATGAATATAATGAACACAATGGGAACTGGAACTCGGCTCATTATTCATTACGCCACCTGCATATCCAAGCTTAGAGCACCTGATGTTCTCCAAGCAATCACTCATCTAGGTACTGACCAGGTTCAATGTTCCTTAACTTGGTGATTGTACAGGAACCAGTTTCAACATGATGTGGCTGTAGACCTGTAATACATGCATTAATTTCTGACAAGTAGCAATTCCTTTCTTCCTGATTTGCAATGCATTTTTACTGCAAAGTCATTAGCAATGCATATATATTCCATTTAAAATAACCCTATTCTTACAACAATGCCTGCATTATTTCCTCATCAGTGAAAATACTTTTCTGATTTGCAATGTGCAACATTTGATTTAAGAAAATATTTGTGAGATAGAAAAAAACAATATTATTTGTGAGACAGAAAATTCATGAGTTTGAAAAATGATTATTCATCTCTTTCTTCAACAAGTTAAATTGCCAAATTTTCAGTGATTTAAATAAAGACTGCTAACATTTACTATAAATTTCAGGCCATATACTGCTCATTTACAATATTTACATTGTTTGTACTGTTGTCCTCATCTTTATTGTCATATTCACAACATTTTGGCCATAATACACTCCAGCCTTCTTCAGGTAATATATGCTGGAATTTCGAACTGAACCTTATTTAAGTCTAGTTACATATGCCATGCCTTTTCTGGATATCTCAGTTTCAGTAACTCAACTCTCCAAATTTTTGTTTCACCTCTGCTGTGGCCAGGTATTGAACTCACAATTCATTGGGTGAAGTTACTGGATTATTTCAACCAGCGCTTTTATCCACATGGACCAGTGGAATACCTACTGATTATTTTCACGTATGTATTTGTAGGAAAATTAGATCCTGAAATAAATGAATGACCAACCCAACTATTTTGGTTGGAATAGATCTAAGTGGCAATAAAGCTCATCAGATGTTGGATTTACTTTATTGGTGAGTCATCAGGTTAAAAGACAGAATATGAATATCGGTATACTGAGAGTGATTTGTAATCCACGGTGAACAATTGTGACAGAGCACAGAATAAAAGTGCCAAGATCTAGATTTAATGAAAAAGTAGAGACTGATAATAAAAATGGATATCAATCCAATTTAGCTGTTGATCTGTCTTCAGGATGGAACTGTATTTATAGCTGTAAGCCCAAAAGACAAGATATATATTATAAGAATTATCTGAAGTCTCAAAGAGTTAAACCAAATATCCTCCAACTTATTCTTCTCCATGTGTCCATTTATCCTGACTTAATATGTTTGTGTAACCTTTCAGAAGAATATGGTATAAAATGTATGGATACCATAGAATAGAAAACAGAGAAGCAGTATTTGCTCACAATTTTACTCAATATTTTGTTACATATTCAATGAGATGGTTGAGCTTGATTTTTTTTTAAAAAGTCAGTCAGTTCTGAGAACAGTTTCACAAAGATACGCATACATCATTTGCAGCTGTCATTCTTGCACAAAATTTGTTTTTGATCATACACATTGCTGAAAAACTTTGTTCACAATGTTAAGTGGATAAGAACAACAAAAGACTTTCCACACATTTTTTGGACATAGATTGGTATTCATGAAGCACTGAAAGCTGCATAGGGGAGTGATTTCTAAAAAATGTTTGACCACTGAATCATTTAAAAATTCTCCAAATTCATCTGTCTGGGAAAGATCTTGGATTCATTCAAAAAGGACTCTGGGTGAACTGATAAAGAAAGGATGATTACAGAAATAAAATTTTCTCTTTCTGTTAGGGAAAGGCTCCCCAATCTTTAATCATATACAATGGCAAAGTGCTAAGAGTGTATGAAACTTGATTATGTAACCTCAGGATTTCTTTTGCATTTACAAGGGTAAACATTCATCAGTTTGAAAATCACTCAGTTAAGCATTATTAATATAACAATATATTTAACAAAGAGTGTAGATATTGTAGATATTGAATTTAATTAGAAGAAACATTCGGCAGTGACTTATTAGCCATTGTTCTATGATAGTGTGGAATAAAAAAAACATATTAAAGTAACATTAAAACTAAAGTGTTTTCTTATCTGCTCAGAAATGGGAAAAATGTGAAAATCTGAAGAAAACGACCCAGAGACAATCAGCACATAAAAAATTAGAAATGTTATACAGATTCAGTATTTCTCCCAAACATATCTTGAGATAGGCACAGAGAAAAACTGACTCTGAAGAACTGATGCAAAACCTGATCAGGTAGAAGAAAGGTATTACTCATTGAAATTGGCATATATCCCTACATCTGTAGATCATAACCATATTTGCACTCTAAGTCAGTGGTTAATATATATATTCAGGCCTACAGACTGCCTTCCAGGTTTGTGATAAAGATATTTTGTCTATCAATAGAATGATTATCAATTTGAAGTTACTAGATCTTCTAAAGTGTGATTTCAATATGTTGCTTTCAATCTGATTAGAAATGACACTTGACCTTCCCCAATTTATAAACAGAAGCACAGAAATGCTTGCTGTGATATTTTTCCTAGCCAATAAAATAGGCAGTTCTCAATTCCATCTGACTCAGTCCCAATCTGTCTTGCTTGAAGTCAGAATGCTATATTCACTTTTCTGAACTAGCTTTTGTGCATCAACCACAAGCATTAAGCCTTTGTCATATTACTGTTAATTTGCCTTGCATATATTGTTTGCTTCATATTATTTTTTGCTCTGTTCTTTTTCTTGTTTTTGCTTATTGAAAACTTTGGCGATTCTGTTTGTTGGACAGTTCTGTTAGTTATTTTGCATTTGACCATGACTACTCACTTCACACAATCAATCCCTACTGATCAAATCCCAAATTCCTTTCAGCCCTCAAGATATTTTTCATTTAGTAAACTATTGTAGAACAGTGGTGGTAAAAGCAAAATTTAATTTATCCAAACCCCATTGTTTTTATTATTGCAATAAACCTTTTGACGCTTGAATGCAAAGAGTTACTGATTCCTTCCAGTTGGATAGCTGGATTTTTTTTAATCCTATCACTAACCAAAGATCAATGGGATATATGCAAAACACAATGCATGATAGAAACAAAGCAGTTTCTCAAGAGGCTTGACTGATTTAAATAATTTTACAGATTCAGGAATTTATCCTTGTCCAATTCATCTTCATATTGGTATCCAAATGTATTAACAGCATATAGCTTTAAACATAGCTTGTACTCACCAGGAAGACCAGCATGGTAAATGTCTAATTCAAATGGCAGGAGGAGGAGAAAGAAGTGAAGGGAGGACACATGTTATCTAATATATGCTAATTTACATTATTTACCATCAGACTAAAGTTCTCATTTTTGTTGTCAGTACCATAACATTTTGGCTCTCCTCCTCTCTGGTACATGCTAATACTCTTGAGAAATGTATGAATACCCCCCCAGATATGGGTAAATATAATGACAGACTGGGTCTTGTAGCTTTAAGTGGTATCCTATCTAGAAGAAGAATGGCTGAATTAAAAATCTGAATGCCGAGTATATGGACCAAGAGCAACTCATGCCATAGAGAGTGGCCTTCAGCTGCCAGTCAAGAGCTCACTGAAAAAGACTATGAAGGAAAAAATTCAGTCTGTTTCTTCTATCCTCAGATTCAAAAACAAAAGCAAAAAGACACAAATAGTTGCTTAATATAATGACTCTGTAGATTTCTATCAGAAAGATTGAATTTATAAGTGAGATTCACTAAAGGCCTCTCACTTCTGCAGGAATGCGCTTGCCAATACTTGTACTAATGAAGTTAATCTAAGTGTTGACAAGTTCAAATAATGACATCTTTGAACTCTTTGATCAGGAAACTAATGCCATCCAATGCCAGTTGAAAGAAAGCCATACATCCCATTTGCCACTTAGTTGCAACTTAAGCCTCTAATTGCTCATTAAGGTGAAGGTTATTACATTTGCTTAAACTATCTGTCACTGACCATTAAAGCATTTACCATTTCTCTTACAGAACAAAAAAATACAAAAATTGAAGGTCACAAATGGCAGTTAAAATGCTGCAATGTTTGGAAGGACATTTCTTTCATTAAAAACATAAATTGTTATATATCAGTGTAGAAATTATTATATTACATATCTAAAAGATTTTTTCTTTGAATATATTTTAAGGGTTATATTTTAGGAGTTAACAGATACACAGATATTAGATTTAAGAATTTCTCATTTATGCATGACTGAAAATTGTCATAATATTCAGAGAAGCCAACATTGTTCTCACTACAGGTGCTTTTTTATTTTATTAAACCCAACACAAGAGCTGACTGATATAAATATATACCTCATCTATCACTGCTAGTGAATATATTTTTTATACAGCTTGAAGGAAGTAATATTATCTTGAAATTTTATTAAAGAAAGTACGATCAGCTATTATATACAGGTGGTGAAAAGTTCTTAGCCTGACAAAGAACAGACTCCTCCAAAATTCTGATGTTTGATCATTTGTGCAGATTTTTGGAAATGGGTGTGGCAAAGACCTTTCAGCACCAACATCATTAAATTTTTGTGCAATATTTCTTTTATTGTCATTTTATTTGATTTTTGTCAAAAATATTTAGTCCATCATTTTATGGATATTACCAAATAGCATGGTCAGAAATAAAAAGAATAAATTCTTACCAAATAAACTTTCACCTCATTTGCCTTGTGAAGCCATTTTTAAAGAATCCAAATAGAGTAAGTTTACATGTTTAGATTTAATCTTCTTCCAACCATAAAAGTTCTTGTAGCTTAAATGGTAGAGCAACTGTTATGGAAAATGAGGATTCCTGAAGCAAAAGGAATCTGTGCCCAATTCTCACTGTGTTTATTCTTTATTTCCTATTCACTAATGTCTGCTCACTGACGGCTGAGTAATTGTGATGAAAAGCAGCCAAAATTAAGATGGAAGAAATAGTAGTGAAAAATTAATAATACCTTCTTTTTCTCTTATTTAAGTTTGCTTAAAAGAAACATTTGGCAATGATTTATTAGCTACTGTTCTATAGCTGTGTGATACAATATTGGAACAAAAAGACATGTTGAACTAACATTAAAACTCAATTGTTTCCTTATTTGCTCAAAACTGGGAAAGTTTTGAAGAAAACAGCCTAGAGACAATAAGCACTTTCAAACCCCTAAAGAATAAAAAATATCATACAGGTTCAGTATTTTTGTCTTTGCACAGATGAAGACAGGCACAGAAAAAATTTTTCTGTCAAGAACAGATGCAAAAGTTGATCAAGTAGAAGGGCTTACTCATTGAAATTGATATCTATCCTTCCATCTCTAAGAAAAAGAGATAATAACAATTGATGTGCTCAAAGTCAGTGATTAATATATATTCAGGACCACAGACTAGCTTATATCAGATTATCTACCAGGTTTGCCATAAACATGTTTTGCCCATCAGTGAGACAAAGCTGTTTCTTTAGATATCAGTGCCAGTACCAGTTGGACTTCTACAAGAATATAATCAACATCAATTTGAAGTTACTAGATTTGCTGAAGGCCGACCTCAGTCTGTCTATGTTTTCCTCTGTTGTGTCTGTTGTATTCTAGAATGTTTTGAAATTAGTCTGAAGAAATCCTTGTAAAATATTTAAAACAACCTATTTGACAAAATTAAGACAAGAACTTCCAAGTTGCTTCATTTGGCCAAGTTAAAAACTAAGTTTATTTTCATGCATTTATTACAAATTTCTGAAGTTCATTGGCAGCAAACTACATGCATATGTACAGAAATTGAAGTCAGCTGATATACAAAAGTAGAAAGATGTGTCTTCTAACTGGATTTATTTAGCCTATACAGTGAAGTAATTCTGAGAGAATTAGAAGTCCTACCAGGATTCATTATTAGTGGCCACAATCTTAACAACATAAGATATACAAATGTTGTTAGAAGACAAGGAAAGGAAACTACAAAAGCTTCTACAGAAAGTAGCAAAGGAAAGTGAGAAGAAAGGATAAACTACAAGAACATAGAATGCATGCGCTTATCAGCAAAAAGATGAGCCCAAAATGCAAATTACAAATTGGGGATACTAAAATCAAACAAGTACAAAAATTTAAATATTTGGGAAGTCTTCTAAGAGAGGACAGAAAGTGTGACACCGAGATCTGAAGATGCATTCTAAAAGCTAAGCAGGGTAAGAGATAAAAAGATTTATTACAGACAAAAGAAAAGAATATTGAATTGTTATGTGATATCTGTCCTCCTGTATACCAGTGAATGCTGGACAATCTCTCCAAAGATGGAGAAAGAACTTGAAGCAACAGAAATGTGGTTCTACAGAAAGATGCTGAGGATACCATGGACGAAATATGGGGGCAATGACAAGGTTTTAGAGAAAATGGAAACAAAAAAGTAACTCACACTTAACATCAGGAAGAGGAAGTTGAAATTTCTGGGGCTCATAATGAAAGAGGAGAGCTTGGAAAATTTGATACTCATGACACAGATTGAGGGACAGAGAAAAACAACAGGTAACATACTTGATGAGATTGAGTAAATGGATGGTAGAAAAGGGTTTGGGAGAAATAACAAAAACTTATTAAGAACTACAAAGAACAGGAAGATGTGGAGGGTCATAATCGCCTACATTCTGAAGAGACACAGCATATAAAAGAATATCTGGTGGTGGGGAGTGGGACTTACATGCCATCAACAATTCTAATTATTTGTAATTTAAAAGATTTTAGCTTTTATACTCAATTTTTTGGAGAAAAGGATAATACTGCATTTTAAATCAAATACTGATATATGCCTGAAAAAAGTATTTTTGCTCTCCTATATAATCTGAGCAATTATATTTTACAAATTCTAATCTCCTTTATGTGCAGTAAATACTGGAAAATCTCTTTGCAGATGAAGAAGATACCTGGACTGACAATGTTGTGGTTCTACCAATGGATGCTGAGAATGCCATGTACAAAACATGTAAGCAATGAGGAAGTTTTTAGGAAAATAAAAACAAAAAAACTCACTTAGAATCAGATAGTGATATTTGAAATTTTGGGGACACATAATGAGTAAAGATGGATGAAAGAATTTAACAATCACAGGGTATAGTGAATCAAGAGAAACAAGAAGGGAAACTGCAAATCCCCTACATTAGGGAGTTTGAGTGAGTGGATGTCAGAACAGGGTTAAAGAGAACTGGTAAAGAGTCAGAAGTTATTTAGACCAGCAAAAGATAAGAGCCATGATTTCCTGAGGTTCTGAAATAATGCCCAGAAGCAGATGACCACCAATTGCCAATTATGATGATTTTAAAGGCTACTTTTAACAAGACTGCAAGATGCTACAAAACTAAGCATTAACCTAAGAACTCAAGTCATGCTCTTAAATAGCCTTGTCAGATCTCTATTCTCATATAGGTATGATACATAGCATCCAATTCATTCAGAAATTTCTAAAATATCAACACTATAGATTCAGGTTTTTTTCAGATCAATGATTAAAAACGGTTTTAAATCAATGAACCTTGTGGTTCTTGAAGAGGACTGTTCTATGTCAGATCTTGTAGACTGGTGTTACACAATCACAAACAAAGAACTTTGCTAAATAACAGAAATCACATTACTTGAAGACTTTCAACAGCAGTAGCAACTAAAATGGACAACACACATAACAAAGAGAAAGTAATGACATAATGAAGATTTTGACTTTCCCGACTGTTTTAAACAATAGTTTAGGAAGGAAGCTTGCATCAATACTAGAAAGAGGAATAACAGGACACGAGAAACCTATTTTCCTGATAAACTGTTTTAAGAGAAAACTTTTATACATTTTAACTGATATTAATACTGTTTGGTCAATGAATGCTGTATCTTTTCTGATAAGGGATAGTTGAATTATTTTAAACTATTGTTCTCATCTTGATTCTTATAGATGTTATATATAACATCTTGATTTTTATATAATTACTGTCCCCTGATTAGTAAAATCTCACTACAGCAAGATTGTGGAATTATTACCCCATGATGATTTATATGTAGTGCAAGATTTGATAGACATAATCCCTTTCTCAATGACTTTTCATAGTGAAAAGACATCTTTTCACTCCTTCAATATGTGAGTAATTAAATAGACACTTAAAGTTGCTTTGAACTTTTCACATTTCATTTAATTTCTCATCTTTTCTTTTGTAAAATGTCCTGACAATACATTTGTTAATATTTATTTGCTCAAATTCTGTCTTATTATTCATTTGGAATTATATGAGCCCACCAAAAGTTTTGGTGGGTCAAACGTACCCAGAGCTTATAACTTCTCATCAAAAGAATATATACCCACTATAATATTATCCCAAAACCATGTGTTTCTAATACTATCTATAACAAACAAGATGTGAACAATAATTTGAAATAATTCACGTATAGTGTGCAAGAAAACGGGGGTGGGGAAATAAAAACAACTTCTTGCGACACAAAAACGAACGCCTTCTTGTGAACCAGAAATGAATGCGACACAAAAACGAATGCCTACTTGCGACACAACACTTTATGACAGCAAACGAGCAAAACGGCACTCATGACTGCTGCCGATGGACGACCGACCGCAACGGCTTTTGTCGCTCAAGAAAAGACGCCAAACAACTCGCACGTCTTCTTCTTGTAGTCCTCGGTCGAGTCCATTATGGTACTCCAAGGAGTGCCTGGCAACAACACACACACACAGTTCGAGGACGTTTCCGCACATGCTCGTTACATATAGAGCAAAATTTGCATAGAGTTAATAAAAAGGATAAGTGTCTTCTTTTTTTTTTTTTTTTTTTTTTTTTTTACCTTTTCTTGTGTAGGTAAGAGTTTGAAATTAGTACAAAATATCCTCTGTAATTCAACCATTACTTTTGAAATGATTCTGGTTAGAAAAACACTTAACCTTCCTGAAAAAGATGAATCTAAATGATTAATTACTGAAGCCTAGAAAATTCAATTCAAGGAGAAAAAGGATAAAAATGATCACCATTCTGATCATGTAAAAGATTAACATTGGAAAAGAAAACAGAAGAAAACACTACAAAAAACATTTTGGAAAAGTCACATTGATCATTTTTAATATTGACACTCTTCAAATCATCGGTTGATGTGAATTCATAATTAAAAAAAAATCTGCATTATTACACCATAAACTTTACAGCACCTTCTCACCTGGTAGAATTACCATCAGAATGTAAAATGTTTCAATATTTTATTCCTTTTTCTCATTTATATGTTATCAGCAGCTTGCTTTTTAACTTTAACACAGTAATTGTGCTCTCTTAGTAAAACATGAAAGATTCTAGAGATCCTCAGCATGGAACAATATTTAGCTGGCCTCACTGATCATTCCTAAAGAATTGAGTTCAATCTTAATTGTGTGTCTCTATGCTTATAACCTTACTCCAGTCTAAACACACTTTGAAAGGATTTTATACATGTTAATACGCAGCTTTTTAAATGCTTTCTTATCACTTTTCTTACTCCTTCAAACCTTAATATATAGTTGGATATTCTCACTATGGCTATTACATCACTTCCTTCCACTTTCTATTTGGCAGAGTGCCAAGTGTATACATGGAGTAGTTTCAGCCAAATATTCAATAAGCCTTTATCTTGAAGTTTCATCTTTGTGCAAAGTAACATTTTGAGGGGAGCTTCATTCTGGAGGCAAAGGTCAAAGCTAGCTGAGAATAGAAGTAGATAAAGAGATGCTAGTCATTCATGAACAAGATATTGTGAACGTCTAAAGTTTCAACTAACCAGAAGTTGTTGATGTGATGAAAGAACATGGGACATGAAAATATATGAGTGAGTGATAATTAGTTCTATAAAGGACATAACTCATCTATTTAAGAACATAACTCAAGTGTTTATGTTAATGTTTTGGTTTTGTAGCAATATGCAGTTTTAGGTAAAACTATCCCTGTTTGTTCAATTTCCTTATAGCCAATGATAAATTTCTCTTCAGTGATCCATACAACAAGGTGTTTGAAATGTTTAATATTTAATAAACATTTTAATAACGATTTTGAAGTTTAATTTTAATTGAATTTAAAGTGAAATTTAATTTTAACAAACATTTTGGAATGTTAATTTTTACTAATTCCACATTCTGAAATTTTACGAGAGATTCAAAGTACATTCCTTCAAATAAATGAAAAACTTTGAGATCATGTGACACTTAACTAGTTGTTGGAAATTTCTATTCGCAGGCTTATGTCAACAGTCACAGATAGGACTGAAAATAGTTCCAATACAGCTGTTGCCAGTATAGGCTCGCTGTCAAGATATTCTAAGCTCTCTTCGTTATGATGTAGATTAGGGCAGAGGAGCAGTAGAAAAGTGAAAATCTAATCCATTGTCAACCAGAGCGGCAGTTGGCACAAGTGTCACCTATCTACCTTGGAAAGCAATCAAATATATTGAAAAAATGATTCAGATTTTCATTTCTCATCATGTTATTAATGTTGTTTCCCTTGTGAAACTACAAAGGACTCCACCAATTATACCCACTGATGCAAATGAGAATAGAGGTGTTGTTATTTGGTCTGGTTGATGAAAATCTGAGAGATGATCAACTTTGGGGTGGGGGATTCTTTTTTCTTTCTTATCTTTTCTTCATTTTCTTAATCAAAGTTTCTTCATTTTTTCTCATCTTTGTTTCTCTCTCACTTCAGTATCAGTTCATCATTAACCACTTATATACACTTCTCCCTTTGACCCATGTTTATTGATCAGGATCTTTTTTTCTTTCTTCACAGAATTTTTAATCTCACACTATAAGCATTTCTTTCTGTGGGCATTTCAAGTTCAAAACTTGATGACAATGAAGGTTATTTTAATTCCGTAAAGGCTGATTATGAAAGAACTATTTTCAAACACATTATCCATTCTATTGATTATCACAAGAGATACTAAATTTGATTTATATTCTAAGAAAATTGCAACTGATTTTCTGGAGTTAGTCTATAAAGATAATACAAAGATTTTAACACCTCTCTATGTTTCTTTGTGATTAAACCAATAATGGGTATGTAATTTTTTTCACAGAGTTACCATTTCCTTAATGTACAGCTTCTTATAAAACAGTTTAAGTGTGATATTAATTCTTCTATTAAATATTAATTCAAACATCTGATATTTTTAAACAGATGAATTTCAAAACAAGCTCACAGTTAATAGCACTTACAATAAACCTTTCCAAAACAGAAATTATGATCCTGAACTGGAAAGAC
Organism: Acanthosepion lycidas; assembly: GCA_963932145.1. Taxonomy (NCBI): domain Eukaryota; kingdom Metazoa; phylum Mollusca; class Cephalopoda; order Sepiida; family Sepiidae; genus Acanthosepion; species Acanthosepion lycidas. Next base: position 87,809,723 of record OZ010579.1, read on the forward strand.
ATCAGTGATGACACATAAAAGGAATTCATCATAAAAATTCAAAATGTGGAATTAATAAATACTAAACACACTTCAAATACCTCAGTAAATGGATTAATTACAATAGATTTAGTATAGAACATCAGAAAACTGAACATAGAATTTGGATATGCTAAGGATAGTTTTGTCCAACACCACAAGTTGCTACAAAAACAAAATATTAACCTGAAAATGTGAATCATGTTTTTAAATAATCTTATCAGATCTAGACTCTTATGTGAATTTCATGCATTCAGAAATGTTTAAACTATCAGTTATATACAACTGTTTACTCAGATCAATGACAAAAATAACTTCAGAAAAAGAAATCCTTTCAGGTCTTAAAGAAGAAATAGATTGGTGCTAAAGAATCACAAACAAATTTACCAAGTAACAAATAACCCACATCACTTGAAAACATCCAACAGCAGAAATAACATAATGGACAGCATATGTAACTATGAAAATGATGATATTCAAGAAACTGACTTTCCACACTACCTTAAACAAAATATTAGGAAGGAAACTCCTATCAATGCAAAAAGGAGCAATGCAGTCAGGGAATTGAGAAACCTATATTCCTGAAAAATGTTTAATAGTAAATTTTTATAAATTTCAACAAATAGTAATGCTGTTTGGTCAATGAATACTGAATGTTATGTGTACGGAAACGCAGCTAATTTCACACATATTAACTATTACCCGTCCATTCTCATTTCTTGTTGAAAATCTCCTAGACGACATTCAAATAGTACAACCTTCACTAAAATCTATATATATTTTATAGGCTACTTCTGCTGCTTTTGTTTCAAATTTAAACAGTAGACAAGATCTCACAATCAGTTTTTGAAAGCAAGATTGTTTTTATGCATTAGTACTTTAAGCAGACTCTGATATTTCTATGGAGGAATAGATTCGTGTCTTTTCCAAGGGCATCAGTGTGAAGTGAACAGAACCAACCAGAATTTTGAATTTTATGATTCTACTTTCTGAACTGATAACCAGTACACAACCCATACATCCATTATTCCACATTCTTCCAGCTATGGGTTAAATAGCAGAGCAGAATGGACTTTCTTGCTGAGACTAGCAGCCTGTATAGGAGAAAGGAAACTGAATTAAAAGCAGTGGGGAACTGTCCGCAGGTTTTGTGGCATACTGTATATGATTTTCTGTTATCACTTCTTCCAAAAAGGTATGGTTCAGCACAAGATTTTACCCTTATAATAAAATCATCTGTGTGAGTGGTTTGGCAGCTCAGTTCTTAGTTGAACAGTTGCACCTATATATATTAAATTCAATAGAGAAATCCATATTTTCTTTTATATGATCTTCTTTTGCCCTTATCCTTAAAAGGAGTCATTGGGGAACCAACATGCTTAGCTGTCCACCATTCTCTTACATCTGTTGTGGTCATGTGCCAGAGCCTGAGTCTCTGGATATGGTTTCTTGGTGTACTCAGCATGTGGCTTTGTCTTGGGTGCTTTTATCTGACAGAGTCCATCCCTCTATAGGTTAGACCACAGCCAATGTCCTCTAACTAGTTGGCTAACCTTGGTCACAAACACATGGTCATTGTAGTTCATCTGAGGAACCCTTCCACCTTTGCTGGGGACCTGTGTCAAGACTGTCCTTCATACCACTCCCTCACTTGAGTTTAGCCCAACAGCTGGAGTCATCATGTGAGAGATTTAGATGTCTGAGGACCAATGATAACTATCCACCCAAAGGTGCAGCATGCCAGACATCAAGGGTACTACCTATATCCAGAGTCCCCATATATATTATATCTGGTAGTTAACTGTGTATGTATTGTGCTGCTGAAAATATTTGGAAAGATGTCTCTTTTTTAAAGCTGATAAAAACTAGAATTTTATAAAAGAAAACCACAAACCTTTTTGGTCATGTGATAATTTACTATTTTCCCCTTCAAGTAACCTTTCTTGAGAAGTTATAGGCATTTAGAATGATGCAAGTATTTTTTTTTAATATTTATATTTATCAAAAAATTTAGAGCTAAAAACTTTTACTGTTTTTTAGATTGGAATTAGCACGACCATGATTTTGAAATCTTACAGTTCACTAGTTATGCTGCTTCTCATCAAACAAACAGTGACTTGGAAATATCCTTGAATTTGTTTACAGATTTATAGATTTTAGATGATTTTTAGAAACAATGGATAAAATAAAATTATAAATCAATTGACCTTTATCGTTAATTCTTTCTAAAACTATTTTTTTATGATTTTCATTTTTTCTACTTTTGTATCAGTTATTCTTATACATTTTATTTTATGCAAAATCTCTTCCTATGTGTTTTGGGAGGGGGTATCTTGCAGTGAAAACAAAAATGGTATTCTATTCCATGCATTCATTTTTTAAAAGATAAAAATCATTCTACTTTTCTTTAAGCAATTCTTGTCAACAGAGAAGAAAATAGATTCATTTTTACAATTTTCTTTTATTACTTTTCTGCTGCTATTACTTTTCTTTTGTCAACTTCCAATGTGATCTCCTCAATTTCTCTTTTGCTTTACTCAGATTTCTCAAACTCTCCTCCCTTAACTTCTTCATCATCTTTCTCTTCCATGCTCTGCTCAGATATCTCAAACTCTCCTCCCTTAACTTCCTCATCCTCTTTCTCTTCCATGCTCTGCTCAGATTTCTCAATCTCTCCTCCCTTAACTTCCTCATCCTCTTTCTCTTCCATGCTCTGCTCAGATATCTCAAACTCTCCTCCCTTAACTTCCTCATCCTCTTTCTCTTCCATGCTCACCTCAGTTTTCTCAAACTCTCCTCTCTTAATTTCCTTATCCTTCACTCCTATGCATTCCTCAGATTTCTCAATCTCTCCTGCCTTATCTCCCTCCTTCTCTCTCATTCTTTATCAAATTTCTTAAACTCCCCTCCATTAAATTCCTCATCCTCCTCTTCTCTTACTCTTTCCTCAGATTTCTCAAAATCTTCTCCCTTAACTTTCTCATCCTCCTCCTCTTTTATCACATTTTCCTCAGATTTCTCAAATATCCCTCTGTTACATTACACTTCTTTTTCTCAAACCTCTTCTTCAAATTTCTCAAACACCCCTTTATCTTACTCTTCATTCTCTCTCTTCTACAAAGGCAAAGGACATGTTTAATAGACTATGCAAAGGCTTTCGACAAAATATGCCACAAGGATCCACTGGAACTGCTCAGCAACCTAGATATATTCAGGAAAGATATCAGAATAAACAAGAACCTATACTGGCAGCAAACAGCATGCATGTGCTCAGAGAACAAGTTAAGCAAATATACAAAAATAGAAAGGGGCAAGGATGTGTCTTCTGACCCAACCGGTTCAACCTATACAGAGAGGCAATTCTGAGAGAATTGGAAACCCTACTGGGATTTAGCATTAGTAGTCACAATCTTAACAACATAAGATACACAGATAACACAGTACTGATAGCAGATATAGAAAAGAAATTACAAAATCTCCTACAGCAATAGAGACTGTGAAGAAGGGACTAAGCATAAACTACAAGAAAACAGAATGCATGGTCATCATTAAAAAGATGAGCCTGAAATGTGATTCGCAGTTCGGGAACACTAGAATCAAGCAAACTTGGAAGTTTAAATATCTGGGAAGTGTTCTGGCAGAGGATGGTAAATGCAACACTGAGTTCTGTAGACATATTGGGATGACCGAGGATGCATTCCAAAAGCTGGGCAGAGTATTGTGAGACTGGAGGATTTCTTTAGTAACAAAGAAAAGAATACTGAGCTGTTACGTGACATCTGTCCTTCTTTGCAGCAGTGAATGTTGGACAATTTTCTCAAAGTTGAAGAAGAGACTCAAAGTGACGGAGATGTGGTTCTACAGAAGGTTGATAAGGATATCATCAACTGAGCAGGTGAGCAACAATGAGGTCTTACTGAAGATGCAAACAAGGAGGAGGCTTATACTTAACATCAGGAAGAGGCAACTGAAGTTCCTGGGACACATTGAAGAAGGAGGGCCTGGAGAATCTGATACTCACAGGTCGAATAGATGGAAAGATAGAGAAGGGAAAACAACACGACATATCTAGTGGCCTTAAGCAAGTAGATGTCAGAATGTGCCAGAGGGAAGGAGCTGCAAGGGATAGAGAGGGGTGGAGAGCTATGATCAACTAGGTCCTGAAAGGACATGGCATGTAGAAAGAATATTTCCTTAACAATTTTCCTTGACCTTCTGAAATACTAACTGGAATATCTTTGACATAAAAACTGTGAAGTGAATCTCAGACCTGGTTGAAAAGCATGACTTTTATTTCAAAGTGTTATCTTTGAGAAATGCATTGAACACCATACACCTGATAATTCGAACACATTATTCCATGCACAAACCCCCATTACAAAACTTTTGGTCAACTTCTTTACAAATAAGGAAGAAAATGGCCAGCAAGAGCACACAGATATATCACAGATTCAAATTAATGCCCTGAAGCAGTAAAGATCCAGAAAGTCTCTGACGGTTATAGAAAATGGAATATCTACTATCTTTATTTATTTTTAAACCATTCTTTCAGCAATTCTCTTTCTTTCGGCATTCAATTTTACCTCTCTTTTTTCTTTTGATTTCTCTACCAAAATCTTTCTGATACTTCTCTTTTCCCCAAGATTTATTTTGAACCCTCTTCTTCCTTTCCGAGATCCTTTCTTTCCTTCATCCTTTTTGCAAGTCATTCATATTCTCCCCAGCATTTTCCTTTTATTTTTATTTTCTTTTCTTCTTTTCCTTCTTCAACCAAGTCTCCTAAACATTCCTCCTTTTATGAGCAGAAGTGCTCAAAAGTTATTAACCTGACTAAGAATGGAATCACCTAGAACCATGAAATGTACAATGCTTGTTCATATATTCACTGCCCAGTATGAAACAACTTGCATAAGCATCTCTTAAGTTTTGTTAACCCTTCAGATAATTCCTTACATTTAGTCATTGAAATACTGCTCTTATACTGCTATCACCTCTGAATTATTTAGGGAATTTCAATCTATCCAGGATCTGTTTGAATTTTGTAAACAGAAAATCAGATAGAGCAAAATCTAGCAAGTAGTATGCATGGGCTATACTCTCAAACTTCAAATTCTTTAACACATCCATCATCTTTCCAGATCTCCGAGTAGGTATTTTACACTGCAAACACAGATCACTTTTCTGCAGCTTTCTTCACCTATCTTCTTTCAACATCCCCTTTAATCAACACAGAAATTTCACTAGTATTGGGGATTAAATGTTTAGACCTTTTGAATATAATCATCAAAATACTTTCTATATCCAAAAGAAACTACAGCTTGGACATTCCCTCTCAAATTTTATTTTTCGGGATCTTTTTTTTGCTTCCACTGGGGAAACCAAGTGGCAGGGTCTTTGTCATGACAATGGTAGACTGTTCAAGGATGTTTATAAAGCCCGATGGTGTAAAGACTGATTCAATGAATACTGAAAAGTTCTCTGCTGAATTCAGAAGGGCATGATCTAAAACCATAAAAGGTACATCATATTCCACATATTCACCCTACAGTTCAACATATCTGGCACATTGTTTCTACAGTTTTCTTTTTTCATCTTCCCCTAAATTTATGATTTTTGGTCATTCAAATACTGCTCTAATCAATGGAAAATGTATTCCTTTTCAAATTTCTTTTAAGTTTTGGAAACAGGATATAGATAGAACAAGATCTAGCATAGATGTTCTATACAACTCCAAAACATCCATTATCTTATCAAATCTGTGAGAAATTATACTGAGAAGAAAACAGAACACCTTTCTGCAGCTTTTCTCACCTGTCTTCTCTTAATGTCTCCTTTAATTGGCATAGCAAGTTGTATAGTATTCTATGTTAACTGTTTGACACTTCTGAAGATAGTTTTCAAAATATCTTTCCTGTTCCAAAAATCTACAGCCATGACTATAGGTGAACAGGTGAAAATTTACAGGTGTGTTATAGAAGGAATTTGCATTGAACATTTTCTAAGTTGTCCTGAAATTAACCAACTTTTGCCCTGTGAGGAGCACCATCCTTCACAAATGCCTTGCTTCATATACCTATAGCCATGAATTCCCAGCTGATATTGGGATTTTGAATTTCTTCATTCATGGAGAATCCTAGTGCTGCTATTGTATAGAATTTTGTTTAGTATCCAGATCATAATTGTGCAACCATATTTCACTTAAAGTGACAGAAACATGTCACAAGATCACTGAAAATGCTGCAAAATTCAGCTTGAAAGTATTCACTTGATATCATTTCTGGACATCACTCAAACATTTCGTCACACACTCAGCTGACAGTTTCTGCATATCTAACTGTTGATAAACTGTAAACCCAACATATTTTCTGGTTATCTCTTGTGTCTTTACAATTCTTTTGGCCAAAAATTGGTAATGAAAATCATTGAATATTTCAGGTGTTAACAACATTAAGTATCCTGTCGGCTCAACATCTACATGCTGTAAATTGGTACACCAGTTCACAGTTGAATATGACACGGACTTGTCATTCAATATTTTCAAAATACATTCATGGGTTTCCTTTGCAGTTTTCTTCTATTAGAACAAGAACTTAATAATGGTTCATAGATCAACACCAGAAGAGTTCACACTTTCCATAAACATAGTTCAGTCGATGAAAAACAAGCCCAAAGGTTCCTGCAAATCGACACTTTTCAATATAAAGGAGTGCTCTTCCTAGCTACATCAATGAAATAACACTTAAAATTTAAGAAAAGGATTGGACTAAGAACTTTTCAGAACCCTCTCTTTTTCCTGTACTTCTTTTCTTTTTCATGTACCTGCTTCTACAATAATTCCTTATTTTTCTTCTTTCCTTCTACTCATTACCCTTCCTTTCACTTTTCCTCCTAAAATTCCCTCTTTCAAGCAACTGTAATTTATTTTGGATACTTCTCTTATAAAGACATTTCTTATTGTTTATTATTCTTCATTTCAGTTGTTACATTCTGCTCCTTTTCTGTGTTTTACCCTTATTAATTTATTATGTTTCATTCCCTTGGGCTTTATGCAATGTTTTATATCAGTTTTTTTTTCTCTTTTTGAAATCATCTTTCTTCTGTTCCTTTCATTGATTCTGACTCTACACTGAGCTCTTTTGCTATTCCATCAGATCTCTCTTCAAACATACTTCATTTTCTTCACACTTTTTCTCTGCCTCTATCCCAATTCATTTTTAGCCCTTATCATTCCTCATGCTTGCTTCTTCATCTCTCCCCATTGTCAGTAAAATATAAAAATCAAATGCTGACGCAAATCGAAGAAAATTGTTTTCTATCACCAGTCTCAGGTTTCACTTTCAATCTAACTCATGGTAATGTATCATCTTCATTTGGCAAAAAAATATTTTTTTTAAAATAGTTTAATAGAAAAAGAAAAAGAGTTTTCTCCCAATAAAGAAACTGAGAAATGTGACAAACAGTATTGAAATTCAGTAGAGAAATTAATACAACTTTCTTTCTTTCAGTTTTTGTTTCTTTCTATTTTACTATTTTCTTTTCCTTTTCTTGCATTTCTGAATCAATACAAAGTATATTTTTAGGTAAAAATTGAAGAGCATCAGCTGGAGAGAAAAGAAAAGAGACATTTCATAACATAATATTAACAATTTCTTCATAAAGTTTATTTAGCATTCAATCACTCCAGAACTTGTCCTTTTTGTATTATTATTGTTCAATCTCTTTGGCATTATATTTAGTTATCAGGAAGAAACTGAATAGATATTCTATTTTGTTTCCAGAATAATGATCCGATATAAATACATTTCCTGTCTGTGCAAGAAATCGTCACATGAGAAAAATAGATCTCAAAAATCTTTCCTTTATCAATTAAAAAACAAAAACAATATTAAACAGAATTTACAACTGATTATTTATGAATTTATGAGGTGAAAAATTTCTTCCTAAGATGGCACTTGAGATTATTCCTTAATTACAAGAATAAATAAGAAACTATTAAACAAAAGAAAATGTGTCATACAACAAAGGAAATCTTTTTACCTCTATACCCATCTATTTCTGTCTATGGTATCTGGGTAGAATTTTTGATCATTAAAAAAAAAAAAAAATTTCATTTTGCTGTCAAAACAAGGTTTATTTCTACACACAGAAACATAATTATATACATATAGGTATAAAAAATATATTTATGTATAAAATATAACCACAACATTTGATACATATGCACATACACATGTGCACAAACACATGTACACATAAAGAAAATCAACCGAACACCAGTTATAGTAGCATCCCAATTAGTGCATAAATTAATTCTGTCAACCTTAACATAAAAATAACAAAAAAAGGTGAAAATAGGAAATCAATCACTGAAACTTACTGATGAGTGGATCAAACGATTACAGAAAAGTTTGTCTACAAATATAGCATCCATCAGCAAAGTGACAAATTTTATTTTATTAATCCTAGATTTTGGTACATATATTTAGATACGCAAATATATCTGAGTGCTCATATATGTGGTTACATGACATTTTATATATATATATATATATATATATATATATGAAAAGACAAAAAAAATCTAAGCTGATGATGATAATATTAAAGAAATCAGTCAAAGAAGTATCAAAATATTTTCAATTTAAGGCAAATAGTCATTTGCAATGAAACGTACAAAAATAAGCACTACTTTTATATATATATATATGAGCTTTTGCTTTTGTCTACAAGTTTTCCTTTTCATTCAAGTCCTTTATTATTTTTATATATCTTTTTAAAACAGCTGTTCTCTGTGAAAAGCTCTTGAGTTTGAGAATTATTTTTAAGCAGCTACCTACCAAAATAATGTGCTATAGAAGCATAAATATTTTCTTTTTTTTTTTGTTGTTGTTCTTTCTTTCCTCCTAATATGGAAAGTCTTGAGCTTTGAAACTGATTAAACTTTAAAATAAAATATATCTTCTCCTTATAGTGTTTTCTTTTTGACTATGTCAACAAAGAAAATAGATTAAAGTTGTTAGATTTATATTTATTTACTCAGTTGAAGATTTGTGAAGAAAAACAGAGAAAAGCAAATTCCTTGTCGGATTTTCTAAATCTTATTTTGATTCATTATTTTTTGAAGGAAGAAAGAAATTTCTTTTCTGGTTTCCAATCTTGTTGCATTCGACTGGAAAAGGAAATTACATAATGAAATACAAGTTAAAATCACATTGTTCAAGGTTTTTATTATTATATATTACATTATATATTATTATTATTATATTTATATATATTATTAAGAAATTGTTCAGGAGAATCTTTTTAATTAAGAAGCAAAAAAAAAACAATTCAAAAAAGAAGTCTACAAAAAAACACAAAATCATCTATCATTGGTTACTTTTCCCTTATCTGTTCAAAATGTCATCAACAGACCATATTCATGCTCTCACAATATCTATGGACAAACAATGACCTATAAAATGGTTTGCAAGAGTGTGTTAGACATTACAAGTTTTGTATGGGTTATCCCTACATAGCTTTGCTAATTTTCCAAGAAGTTATTAGGTGGTACTGTCAAGCGCCTACAAAAAAAAAAAATAATAATAACAGGACACTTCCAAACCTCTCTCTCTTTTTTTTCCTTCCATCATACTAGAATGACAACATCAACACAGGATTTTTTTTAATCAGTTTCACTCCATGCAAGGCATTAAAGCCACTAAGACACAAATTACTGGGGGTGGAATAATTAGGAACAGAAACATTAATAATGAGCAGGAAGAGGAAAGAGTAATAAGGAGGACAGTAGCTAGCAATTGATATTGCATTTAAATTTTTCTCAGATTAAATTTATTTAGAGCTGGAAGGGAGGTCCACAAGTGAGAAATATGAGAAAATAAACTGTTAGCATAGAACTTGTGACTACATCAAGTCAGCTCAACTGTAAATTGATGATACCTCAATGCCAGTCTAGTACTGTGTTTAAATTAAAAAAAGTCTAGGTACTATAGTGAAGAGTTTATTTAAACAATTGCCATGAAAATATTTATAGAAAAGCAACCTTATGGGAGTAGGAAAGTAACTGAAGCAGAGCTGTCAGATCAGGACTGATAATATTGCTGATTTTTCTTTGGATTTTATCAAGGAGCTGGGGTACCAGACCATATGTGGCAGCAATATTCTAAGCATGGGCAAATGGTAGACTTATAGATGTGTAGATTCTGGAGATCTTTCTCCTTAGCAACTGAACATTCACACAAGTGCATCACCAACAGAAATATTAACTCTTAATATCTTCTTACTTTTGCATTTATCTTTTGACTCGGTTATACAAAAACAAAAATATAAAATAGTCTTGTTGAAATTCATCCTATTCCCTTACACTCATCATTTACTTGCGTAAAATATTGTTGCCACTGCTTTTAGTCAAAGCATAAGTAGTACCTGCAACACTGGTCATCATATTAACATATTGAATATTTTAATATTTGCATTTCTTTTTCCCTTCATTTGAATGTCGCTTGTTTTCTGGCATATCTTCCTCCAAAGATAAAACTTTTATCTACCAATATTACATACCAGAAACTATAAAATTAAAAACATTTTTTTATCTTTCAGTGACAAGAGACAATAGATGAGTAATATATGTCTGACAAATCCAGATATTGTGCATTCCAATTCTATCAAGTACAAGTTTCATAAAATTTGGAATATTTAATATATTATATATACATGGTGCAATGGATAAATTGTCATCTAAATTATGCACAAATGAAAATGATACTGACATCTCATTTTAACAGATATAATTACCAAAATTACACAAAAATATCTTGGAATACTAAAGAGTATATTTATTCAGCTTTGGCCTCCAGACAACTTCAGAATCTCCTGCAACTCTTCTGGGTGGTCTCCTTGTTTAAGTTGGTGAATGCTGCCTTAATCCTTGCTTTCAGTTCATCGGTGGTATTACAAGGACTTTTTTGGCCTCTTGCTTAACTGTGTCCCACACATAATAATCAAGAAAGTTGCAGTCTGGGAAGTTAGGTGTCCAGATGTAAGGGGTGAAATTGTCTGACAACCATGATTGGGTTTTCCTGCTTGTGTGGCATGGTACTGAGTATTGTTGCCAGGCATAAGATCTTCTAGCAGCTACCCTCTTCACCCAGGGCAGCACTACCTCCTCAAGGCACTTGATGTAGGCCTCTGTGTTGAATCTGAGGGAAGATGAATTGAGATATAATGTCGCAATCACTAGTGATCACTCTAAAAACCTTCATAATCACCATTAGACTCATCCAACTCTTTCCAAACCAAATCCTCTGTACTGTCCTCAGATTGACACCCAAACACTCTAAAATATTTGTATTGGAGTTTCTGGCATGAATGCCAAGTAGTACAGCATGCTGTTTTCAAATTTCTGGAAGAGTCAAATGCATCACAGTGCATTTTTTCTCACTGACCCTACTATACTGTCGGCAAAAACAAAAAAAAACACATATATGTGAAATTAAGTATATAAAATGTTGACAATATAATCATTGCACTCTGTATGCATATATATATATATATATATATATATATATATATGTATGTGTGTGTGTATATATATATATCATAAATTAACTGATTGAAAATATGTTTTTTTGCTACACAGTGATAACCATGTTTCAAAAAAGGAAGCTAAAAACTTTAAATTTAATTATATAACTAAATTAAAAGCATTAGTTCTGTTTCATCTTCAAGTGAATATTGAAATAACTTATTTTTAAATTTACTGGGTTTTAAAAGCACATATAAATTCATAATTTACTGTTTCCAAAGATACAGAGAAATCCAATCATCCAGACAGAGGCCGTAGTTTGTTCATTTTTATTAACTATTGTTGTATCAATTATGAGTTACATTTGAAAAAGAGGTTAAGTTTAGGAAGGGTATGGGTGTATTTTTCAACAAATTCTGACATCCATTAAGTGCATGTCATCTTTTTTTTTATTAATGGCAAAAAGTTTTTTGGCATTTCTTTTTTATTTGTATACTTAAAGATTCTTTTTTTTCATTTTATTTAACTACAATTTTAAAATATTTTTACTCTTAATTACTAATAGACTATATTTCTTTTTAAAAACAAGTAAATGTAATAGAATTACTTACATTATTTAAAATTATTATTATTATTATTTTTTTATCAAATATAAGTATGTATATTACCAGCTCCCATTTTTTAATTTTATTTTTAAATATTATTTAAGGAAAATCTTTGACAATGACAGCAAAAAAATAGCTATTTCATTTCTCTGATTCAGTAAATTTTTATTTTTTATAAACTTAATATAAAAAAAATAAAAATATATATAAAAATACATATACATATATATATATATATATATATATATATATATAAATACATATATATATACATACACATATACTTCACTCCTCCACAGGTTGAGCACTCACTCTGTTCTTTTTTTTAAAGAAAATGGAAAAGTTCAACTTATGATACTCACTGAAAGACATCCCTATACCCACCCAAGCTTCGTATGAACTTCAACAGAGAAAATCAAAACTTTCATAAGAAGGATGATATGGAAGGCATACTTTTTCCTCAATGACCCAAAAAATAAATAAGACTGAAAAACCCATGACATTTGACTTCAATACAAGGAAATGCCCACCAAAATGTAAAGAAATGCTGAAATTCAAGGAAGACATGACAAATATAATCAGAAACTTGAAGTTCAAGAAACACTTGGGCAATTTCCAGAAGAAAATTATAGAAGACAAGAACAAAATAATGAACTGCAATAAGGTATTCATATTGGCTGACAAGACTATAAACATATACACAATGGAACCCACAACCGACAATAAACTCATAACAACATTGCACAATTATACAAGAAGACTACTGTAAATGCAAAAAACATGATAAACCAAGAATCTAAAGATATAGTCATCAAACTAAAGATAAATGAAAGGATAAACTGCATAGTCAAACAGCAAGCTTTCATCACAGCAAAAGACCACCACAAAACCAAGTTTGTGAAAAAACCCACATTCCACCTAATCAATCCTGCAAAAAGCGAAATAGGAAATATCAGCAAAAAACATATAAGAAACTATCAGCACCAAACTAAGGGAAAAATTTGGTTGAAAGCAATGGAAAAATACCAAAGCTGTCATAGAATGGTTCACAGCAATAAAAAACAAAAACAAAGCTACTTTCATCCAATTTGACATAGTGAACTTCTATCTATCCATCATGGACAACATATTGAATGGCGCTATACAACTAGCACAACAACATGTAAAAATTACAGACAGAGATATTAAAATAATCAAGCACTGCCATAAATCTTTTTTGTTTCAAAATAATGAACCATGGGCAATAAAACAAAATCACAACCTATTTGATGTAACAATTTGTAGCTACGATGGAGCTTGGGGCATGTGAATTAGAAGGTATATTCATTTTCTCATATCTAGCAAGGATCCTAGAGAAAAAAAGACACAGGACTATATAGAGATGATGGACTTATCCTGATAAGAGAACCCATTGGCCCCAAATTAGACAGATTTAGGAAAACATAGTAAATGCCCTAAAAACAATTGGATTTAAAATAGAAATAAATGTAGGTACAAGAACAGTAAACTTCCAAGACATCACTCTCAACCTGAACAAAAATACATATGAACCATACAAAAAAGATAATGACACCCCAACTTACGTACACACATCCTCCAACCATCAAGCAAATACCCATATCATCAGCTGCAGACTATCTGAAAATTCATCAAACATAGACATTTTCAATAACAAAAAACACCATATGACAAAGCACTAAAAAAAGTGGATACTCACCTCCACAGCCAGAATGCAAAAACAGAAAAAGAATCATTATCTAGTTTAACCCACCATACAACAAAACTGTCAAAACAAACACAGGAAGGATATTCCTAAACTTAATAAAAAAGCACTTCCCTGAAACAAACCGATTAGCAAAAATATTCAACAAAAATAATGTTAAAATCAGTTACAGCTGCAAAAAAATATAGCACAAATAATAAAAAGCCACAACAAAAAAGTAGCAACCTGCAATAATGCAACCAAGGAACCTCAATGCAACTGCAGAAATAAAACAACATGCCCACTCCAAGGAAATTGACAACAAATGAATATAATATATAAAGCACAATGTACTACATCGGGGCCACTGAGGAACCATTCAAGAAAAGAAAAAACAACCACAACCTTTTATTCTCCAACAGAAAATACTCAAACCACACTACACTCTCCACATACACATTGCATCTAAAAGACAGAAATATTACATCATACATGGAAAATATTGAAAAAAGCACCTGCCTACAATAACATTACAAAGAAATGCCTACTTTGTCTACACAAAAAGGTAGCAATAATTTCTTATACCCAACAATAGAAATTACTAAACATAAGGTCAGAATAATTACCATTACCTCCAAACCACAATTACCATTGCCACATTAGTCTGCAATTACCACTGCACCACAATTACCATTACCGTATCAGCTCAATCAAATTTACTCCCCCCACCCCTAACAAAATTAATACCACCGCATAAGTACTAATAAGTAACACAATCTAGAATGTCTACCATTTACATGTGTGCAATTGCCAAAAAAAAGCAAATAACTGGCTTTAAAATAATAACAAAACAGCATTAAAAAATTGAAAATAATAGCAATTTTACCTGCCATAGGCATACACAGACCCCATCATAAAACTGACAAAAGACATTCACCACACAATGCAACATTGAATACAGCAACCAGAAGTTGAAAAGATAATCAACTTTTCTTGATATATAAAAATTTATATATCGCATATATATATATATATATATATAAAGTTTTGAGAATGTCGTAATTGAAAATCTTACATATTAGTCAGTGTAGTCATTAATATTATTTTGGTCATGTGACTTTTCAGAAACTACAAGAATGCTTGACATCATCAAAAATGTTGAAGAACATTTAGAGAAAAAAGATTAATTTAGGCCATGAATAAAAAGTAGCTGCATTGAAAACCAAGACATTAAAACTGAGCTGTATTCGAAAAAGAAAATCTGTGATACATATTGAAATGAAATTGGCAGGCTGAGTTCAAATTTGGGTTAAGGCAGTTGTATTCACTTTGCATCAATGCCCATGTGAAAGGCATAAATCCACTTCTTCCCCTCACAACATTAAATTAAATTAATAGAGTTGAGTAAGACCCATTACTCTCCAATGTTTTAGAGACCTTGGGGAAGACCTAAATTCTAGTTTGGACTAATGAAATAGCTTATTATATGCTTTGCTATAAGGACAAGAAGGTTTATCTTGGTTATTGTACTCACAATGTTTAGTATCACCAATTTTCATTAGTTGTCCATCATTGACTCTCAGACCTTCTTGGAATTTTGAACTATGCTTTTTATTCATTCTATTTGGAGAGACTGTTCTCATTTTACTTTCCATGCTTAAGGGAGATAACTCCTGTCAGTTAAAATTTACCGATTGTATTCACTTTGGTTTTACTTATTTGTTGCTTCCACTGAAGCCAGCATATGTGAATTTTAGTATCACCAAAGCCAGGGATTGAACACACAACTGTTTTTTGGGCAAAAAAAGAGAAAATAGCTGTTTGTAAATTAAAAAAAACAAAATAAAATTATATATATACATTTTTTCTTTTGTTTTAAAAGCTTTCATTATTGTTTTGTTGTGAGGTAGCATAAAGTATTAGTACCTAACTTTTCAATTCCTGCCATATTCCAATGTGAAAGATAGTTCAAGTTTGAATTTTGAAGTAGAAAGCTCATGGGGCATAACACTCTTTTCTTTTTTGTCAAATAAGTTCTGCAGATTGCAATTACACTTCAGATCAACATCTTCATAATAAAATCAATGTCCATTATGTTAGATATCTTGGTACTGCATGATTGATTTGGATCTGTTTATATTTTCTACTGTTCTGTGTGGGTTTTATAAAGTTGGTATCTTTAATACTTCAGCAGAGTAGTAGTCCCAGATCAAAATACTGCTATGCTTAATAGATGGTGTTACACACTATGGATAATATTGTTCTCTTTAACTTCTTACTTGTGACCTTTGATTCAAAGTAAATATTTCCATTTTGGAATTTTCCCTCCAAAGAAAAGTTTATTCCACAGGTCATTCTTCCATTACTCTATTTTCTAGCAAATTTGAGCAAGTTTTGTATCTTTTCCTTTGAGGAATGATTTTTAGGCTGTAAATCTTCCAGATATTTAGTACTTTATTAATGTTTTTGAAACAGTCAAATTTTTCTGGCCTGCTAGCATCAAGGTCATTTCTTCAGTAAGCCAACATATTTGAAAGTTCAGTCATTGAAGGTATTTCCTATCTGATGGATTTTGTTTAGGAGATTGTCCTGTTCTTGCTCTATTTCCATATTTGTCTGCTGATTTGAGTTGATCCAAAATGCATTTAAACAAACTCTGGAACAGTTAATATCCTCCATAAATTTTCTATATGTCCAAACAGCATGATATAAGTACAATCACCACTTCTTTCTGCTGTAAGTATTTCTTTGAGCTTTGGTATATTTCTGTGCTCACTGAGACATTTGTTTTAAATGATTTGTTATTTAACCTGGAAATATTTGCAAATAAAAAAAAATACAACTTGACCATAAGTTGGTGATAGGCTTTGGAAAGTAATTCAACCAAACTTGACTAAAATATAATAAAATTTGGTTTAAATTTTTTAACAAATAACTTACTCCCAATAAGTTCATTTTTCAATTTTTTTACTTACTACATCCATTTATTACAACCACTGTAACTAAAGATTCTTTGTATATTTCATGGCATCCCACTGATGTAAGCGTTAAAACAGAAGCTGCTTGTGGTATCAGTTTATTTTGAGCACACCAAAGTAAGAATTCACAAGAAATTTCTGATTACTCTGAGTTATTAAAACCCACCAACAATTTATTAGACATGGCAAAATATATATATCCTGAAGGTAAACCAATATATATATTGTTGAAGGAATGGAAATTATTAATTTTATGCCTCCTGGTACATTTGTCCTACAAACAATGTTTGGTGGACTCATGTTAGTCCAGGTAAAGAAAAGGGACAACATATGGAATTCAAACATACAACAATTAATAAAGGTATTAACAAAACATATTAAAGTAAGAAGCAAATTTAAAGATATAAATAGATCAAAGCAACCTTCAATATGTGTCTCTGAAGTAGTTACAGGCCTCATATCTATTGGAGACAGAAAAGACATTTCTTGTTTCTTTGAATGTTAAAGAGTAAAGAGAAAGAGGCTTTCAAATCTCACACCACCTGAGATTATCATCAGGGACATTAATCTAACAATATATGTGTGTGTGTGTAGTATGATGTATGACAAATTGTAAAAAGTTTTGTGATGCATTTCATCCATTAAGATTTCATTGGATTGGGTTTGTTTACATTGTTGTGACTATACATGTACACAAAGAGATGCTGGGAGTTTCAAAATTTAGAATGTATGATATTTGATAACAAAGATGATAAAAAGTAAAGGAATATAGATGAATTTGGCTACATTACAAAAAAAAAATTATTTCTAAATTTTGAAACTCCCAGTATCTCTCATTCTTGCACATGTGCAGTCACAACAATGTAAATCAACCCAGTCCACTGAAGTCCTAATGGATGAAACATGGCACCAAATTTTTTCCTATTTGTCATACATCTTTTCTTTCAATATATATATATATATATATAATGACCTTATATCCCCCAGATCAGTTAAAACTAAGACTATCTCAAATAATCCTGTATCCTCTATCCAAGATAGATTAATGATCATGAACTCTTAATATAAAAATAATTTACCTGTGCAGAAAATAAACATTTTCTCTCATAGAAATTTCAACTTCATTTTATTTTTCATTGTGAAAAGACAGAGGCATATCCAATAATATATAATAAACATTATTATTATTGTCTTTTTTCAAATTTGTTTAATCCTCCATATATCATCATTAGATCTGACATGCTTTGGCCTCTCAGCTACACAGTGACATTGATGACCAAGCAAAGCTGAATAGTGCCATTAAACACAGATCTTTATCTGACACTTGAAATAGATTCATCTCCTCAGTTTCATATCTTAACATAAGCAAAGGAATTTATAAAAATAGGAATAGACATTTTATTTATTAATATGACAGATTTTTATTACTTAAATGTTATTCTTAGTGGATACTCACATTTGAATAGATGCTCCATTTATTTATTAAACCATATGTTTATTTTTCTCTTCTGGCCTGAATATTTGAGAAATCTTATTAGAGAAAAATAGGTGCTCTGACAAGTATCCACTAAAAATAACATTTAAGTAATAAAAGTCTGTCAGATTAATAAATAAAAAGTCCATCTCCTTTCTTTACATATATATATTATACCTCTATATCTAATGAATATAATCCAAATAAAATAATTATTTTTTAGATATTTTATGAATTAAAAATACAAATTTCTTTTATTTCTAATATTTTTATATATTGTAATTCTGGTAAAATAAAAATTGCAATTTGGCGTAAATATACCTGAGAAATAGCACACATACATATCCTCATATGTAAGGACTAAAAAAAACCATGCCCAACATATTTAACAATGAAAAGCAGCTTTTGGAAAAGATGAACGACTCTGGATAAGAACTCAATTCCTATGAGCTCTTCAACTGTGGAAGTAAACAGTTGATACACAAAGAATTATGAAGAAATATTGCACAAGTTTTGACAAGGGTTAAATATAGGCAACACTGATACATCTTTCATTCATTTATTGAATACAACTGTTTCCCTTTCTTTTCATTGAAAAATTACCATCTACACACATTCAGTCAAGATCTTTTCTTACAAAGGCCACAAAATCAGAGCTGTCTTTCAAGATACAAAGGGCTTTTCTTACTTAGAGTCTACATGAAGTTGAAAAGATAATCAAATTGAACAGGGGCAAGGCTGTCTGGTAATGTTGTTGCTATTGTTCAAGCAGATGATGTTAATATTCATGTGTATAAGATTACAGAGCCTTACAAACAGAAGAGCTGCTTTGATAGGACTTAGGAAAGCAAGAAAAGAAAAAAAGTGTTTATATATTGAAAGGAAATTTACTTTTCAACATGCAGGACTACCTGTCAAACAGTGAAGAGATCTTGTTAATGCAACAGGAAGCAATAACATATTCACTACAATTGTCAATTGATCATAGTTAAGAATGGACAAGCTCTACATATTGCATACAATAGGAACTTGTTATCCATGGTAGATAGGTTCACCAAAGTTGGTGAAATCTGTAGATAGTACTGAAACATAGGGATATCCAAAAATTCCACCAAGAATTCAACATCTGATTTATAAACATAATTAAAATTCTAATGATTACTCATGCAGTAGGTTGATTTTAACTACTATATATTTTCTGTTCATGCCTTCCACTCACAAATTCATATGATGGAAAAGCTTAAATTAATAAAGTAGTCATCTGATGATTCAAAATTTGATCACTGAGGTTTTTCTTATTTTCAATCTACTAATGCATAAAGAAAAATGAAGAGAACTAATAAGACATGCTCATCAACAGGATGCATGAAATCCAAAAACACAATACCGATAATTAGAGAAAGAAAAAATACTTCAGCAAGTAAAGCTTTGGCATTCAATGACCAAGCAGAGAGTACTGTTTTTGGTTTAAATTTATAAAATCTTCCTTGTAAAACATTTTTTCTGGAAAATAAGTTCTTCAAGTCCAGTAGCTGTTATTGCTGTTTCTAACCCTTTATTTGATGACATCATCTTGAGCCTTTTTAGCCATTGACCTTTGGAGGCAGTTGTATACGGCTGACAGTTTAGATATTTCTCAGTGGGTTTGGTGCCATGCATGACATCATGATGAAAGTCTCAATCTGACAAGGTTATTTAAGAACATTTGAGTTTTGAAATTGTTATTTTAGTTGTATAACAATTTGGGATGTTGGGTAAAACTAACTCTGAACTGTTCTACTATACTAAGTTTGTTATAAGTGTTCCATATGCTGAGGTATTCGGAGCATTTAATATTTACTAATTCCATATACTGAATTGTTATGATAGTTTCAGGGTAGGTGCCATTACTGCTTTCATTTCAATTCAAGATTATGTTTTATGTTTTGGAAAGGTTTAGCTTGAGTCCTATTTCTTGGAACACTTGGTAGAGGGTGCTGATTTTCTGTTCACAAATAAGGAAAACTGTAGTTGCCAATCTTCTTATAGTGAGACTCTTGAAGTTGGTGATTCCACAGACTCAGGAGGTTTGATCATATAAATCTTTTCACCCCAATTCAAAACAAACCAATCAGAATGGCCTATTTCACACTCTTTTATACCTGGTATATATATTTAAATTTTATTTAAAATCCATTAATATTTTATAACCTGATAATGTGCCAGGCAATTTCGACATGATTTCAGTGGAAATAGGGTGAGTAATAACTGAGCAATACTAAATACAAACTAAACAAGATATCCCTATACATGATCAGTGAAACAAGAAAAACCTACCTTATAGATTAAATAAACAGTTCAGCTTGAAATTCCACCAGAGTTACCCAAATCAACACAAATTTGATGAAGGCCAGAGGACACAATGGTCAAAACACAATGATAATAGTTTATGTTTAAATAATGTAATTAATTACCAATTTATATAATTTATTTTGAAAGTACAATTTGATTAATCATGTATTTCTGTTTAGAAATACATGCAGGTAAAGAAACTCAAGAGACAAAAACAAAATGAGAGACAGTTGTGCCATTTACTGAAACCATCATATGGAAAAACCATAATCTTGTTACTTGAAATTGGCAACAGAGAAAAAGAAAGGAAATTATTTTATTTTGTGATTCACAGAAGAAAACATTGTATTATACTTGAAGAAAAATGAAAAGACTGTCAATATTATTTTATCTCTAAAGATTTGGACATATTTACATATGTAAAATTACAATGAAAAAAAGAAGCATAATCATCAAAGAAATAAGTGCCTTCGTATCAGTGGGTGCTGAAAAGTTTTCAGCTCATCCTATTCCTCAAAACTGGACTAAATGATAAAACATCATAATTTTAAATCTACCATTTGTCCATGCTTAGAAAATTGCTGTCATATATGGTGCAGTGCCCTTGAGCTCCTTGATAAAATCTAAAGAAGAATCAGCCATATTATTGGTCCTGATTTGGCAGCTCAGCTTCAGTCACTTTCCAACCAGTATAAGGTTGCCTCTCTATACCTTTTCTATAAATACTTCCATGGTAATTGTTTGGATGAGATCTTTGCTCTGTTACCTAGACTTTTTTTAAATTTAAGCACAGTACTAGACTGGCATCTAGATCTCATCAATTTACAAATGAGCTGGCTAGATGTAGCAGTAAATTCTATGCTAACAGTTTCACTTGTGGAACTCCCTTCCAGATCTATGCTTTCCAGCCAAATTTAATGTGCAAAAATTTAAATGCCATGTCAATTGCATATAAACTGTTCTCCTGATTACTCTTTTCCCTTCCCACTCATTATTAATGTTTTTGTTCCTAATTCTTCCACACCCAGTAACCCCTTGTGTCTTAGAGGCTTTTCTGCTTTGCATGGGGTGAACTGATTAAAAAAATATATTTTCTGGAATCCCTTTCTGATCAAGTCAAGAGCTTTTAAGCATCAAATTCTCTGTTCAACCGAGAATGGGTTTTAAAAAATTTCATGTGTGGTTATTTGACCAAATTAGGAAAGTGTGTTTTGCCAAAAATTTTCAGTACCCACTTGTAATAAAAAAAAAAAAAGAAAAGAAAAGTTTCTAATTCCTCTATTTTGTTTGATTTTAAACACTGAACATTCTTGGATTACTGCC
Organism: Acanthosepion lycidas; assembly: GCA_963932145.1. Lineage (NCBI taxonomy): Eukaryota > Metazoa > Mollusca > Cephalopoda > Sepiida > Sepiidae > Acanthosepion > Acanthosepion lycidas. The sequence continues at coordinate 87,831,678 of OZ010579.1, forward strand.
CCTGGCAGAGAATTACAGGTGGTGCAATTTTTGAAAGCCTCACTCTCTTTCCTTCCAACAGTGGGAATGGTGACACATTCTTTCTCTGCCTCTGGCAACACACACAACATATAAGTACTTCAGAAACATCAACTGCAGATTATGTAGAACTTTCATCAACTTCAGTGATGTTTGTTGTTAACAGATTTATTGTTTGTTTAAAATCCATAACTTGCAGCTTTATTTACCCAGACTCACCTGAATACATAAAATACTGTTTGCTGGTGAGATAATAAAAAAGGCCTTAAAAACATGACAATCCCAGCCATCCTGTAGCAACTCCTATTCAGAGAACAGAAGGCATTATGATCCTTCATTATTTTCAGTGTTCAATGTGATTTTGATTCAAAACCTTTTTCACTGACTTCTCAGTATGAAGCCCACATCTAAATGATCACTTGAAAATACATCCCACAAAAAAATGGGAAGAAAGCATGTTAATATCTAGCAATAAAAAGGGGGAAAGAAATTACTTCAAGAAATATTTACTAAAAAATGCAAATTATTCATCTATCAAATACCATACCATGTTTTGTTCAGGTAATCTTTATCAAATTATTACTCTTCTTAACTCTACCTGGATAGAATCTCACATACGTTGCTCCATTAATTTGGCTGAATTACTGTATTTGACACATGATGGACACATTGTAATAACATTCAATTGTAGTAACAATGAAAATTTAATAATTAAGGTTACTAGCATTAAATATTCCTGAGGCATGTCAGGAAGTCACACAAAAAAGACAATTGATGTAGATTTAAACAGCAGGCTTTTGGAAAAAATAAAATCTGCCATAAGATTGGAAATTTTCTATGTGGAGAAAACAGTTCATGAGAAAGAATAAAGAGAATTTTTCAACTAAACAGTACTGCTTTGAATGAATTTAAACATCTTTTGAGTTTATATCTCCTGAAAATAGATAATAGCAGATTTTGCAACAGGTTTTAGTTAGTCAACTCAGAAATATCAAGAAAATCTACCCACCTCTGCAAAAAGAGATGCTTATACTTAATTTTGCCTGTAAACTATGTCATTTACCAAAATGTATGGTTTCTTTTTATATCAGACATATATCTGTTCTTTCAACATTTCAAATAAGAAGACTATTTACAAGAAATCCACTTACACAGACCTCTGTATACAATGAATGTTTATGTAAATAAACTGGAGTTTTTTAATTTTATTTAATTATTGAAAGTTTATTATCTATATTAATTATGATGATGACTAATTACTACTAATGCTGCTGGGCAATAATGCATCACATAAATCCTCTTTTGAAAAAGTGTTTTTTTTAGCAGAAATGAATAAGCATAAACAATCTGCTCACCATCACACTTAGTGTTAGTTTGGTCAAATATAAACATTGAATCAAAAAGCCCTGAAGAAGAGTCTACAATCTAAAATAAAAGTTGTTGTATTTAAGCTTCAAATAAGCAGAGAGAAAAAAGGAGATAATGTCAAGTAACCTACTCATTTATTTAAATAACATAGCCAATAAAAATTCTTGTTGTCTTTAATCAAACTCTAAAGGCTAGTTTCTGATTACTTACACTATTTACATTTGGACTATTGTCCTTGTTATATAAGAATAAAGTGTCACTGCCAACACTTGAGTTTGAACATAGATCACCAGTGAGCAAACACAGGTAATCCCATTATTGAATTAAGTAGACCACATGACCATAGAGGAAATGCGTAAGTCGAAGTCACATGACATCTAAATGATCTGCATTTTTAGTCTATCCTCTGTTACTATTCGGATCACTTTTTCTATATCTTCTATACTATACAGACCACTATTCTCTACTCTATTCACTATAGTATTTCTCTATAGGGATTACTATTTGAGCAAGTATTATCAAGCAAGTATTAGCATGAGTGATATTTGAAGGTGTCTGACACCAGTATTGTTCAATGGCATACTATAATTGTATTTGCAATTACAAAGTCTCTACTACAACGAGCATTATGAAAGTGACAACGAGTATTCGTTGACATCACAAAAGTGGCAACAGGTGTTCACTGACATCACAAAAGTCATCATCTATGCTGTTGTTATCACAATGATTCAGATGCTGTGCCCTCTAGCCTTCATTATTTGCATATCAATCTGGATAACTGACAGGGAATTCTAAACTGAAACCTTTATTTAATCTTCAGGTGTAGACTGTTCTTGTTCTATTTTCCATGTCTAGAGATATCTTGCATAGTTCTTATTTTTAATACTGCTCAATTATTGCTTGTCCTGTTTCCACTGTATCCCTGTACACACTGAATTTCTAATTGTTACAAATTGCCTGCTGTGGGATGATGTTGAAATAATAGATGGAATATCACTGGAAAATATGAAAACTTAAAGAATCAGTGCATATCCTTGGTCACAAAAATCTCCGAAGCCGGACAAGTATAGAGACGAATGCAATATGGGAACCACTAATATAGAGAGCTGGAGAAAAACAACAATATCACAAATTGTAATATGAGCTCTGGTAAAAAAATAATTACTGAGACATTAGGTTTATAAGCCCCCAAAATTCACTCACTGATGTCCCCAAGCATTGGTTGAAATAATAAAAAAAAGTGACTTGACCCAAAGAGCTGTTAGTTCAATACCAGGCTGCAGCAGAGGTGAACAAAAATTTGGAGAGTTACTAAAGAGTATTAACTGAAACTGAGACACCCAGAAGAGGCATGGCATGTGGAACTAAAACAATCTTCCCCAAGGACTAAATAAAGGGTTCAGTTCAAAATTCAGCTGAAGAAGGCTGGAGCATACAATGGATGAAACGTTGTGAATATAACAATAATTCCCTGTAGGTTACTCAGATCAATATACACCTGATGAAGGCCAGAGGACCTAACAGCCAAAAAAAAGATGAGTATAATACTCTAAATGTAATTAGTTTCAAGGTCAGCATTAATGGCACAGCTAAAGTTGCATTTGCTTTTGTTTCACAAATCTATTTGATACTAAAGAGGCTAAAACACATGACACTGGATTTTATCTAATGTTTTATGGTTACTGGATCCTTAATGTCTTCTATGTATGAGACTGAAATTTATAAAGGTTTCATTTTTTATGGCAGAAAAAGTACCAGAAAGACAAAGTAAGCAAAAATAAATTAGAGCAGCGAAAGATAGGAAAGGTGTGTAAACACAGCCCATGATCATAGAGAGATTGCTTTCAAAATCATTAATCATTCTAAAGAACATTTTTGATCTAAAAGCATATATTTTACAAGAACATAACATATTGTTATATATTTTATTATATTTAGGTAAGCTATTATAAACAATTTCTGTCTGAATTTCTAGGATGGGGAGTTATCATTATTTACACTATTTACATGTGGACCATTTTCCTCATCATTGTTGTTTTCATCAAATTTTTAGTCATTGTGCCGTCCAGTTGTTTGCATGTAAACAGTGTAAATATTATAAACAGCTTATGGATTTTTAAATCTGAAAATAATAATTAGAGTAATAAGAAATATATTATTACAGTAATAAAAAAGAGTTGTGTGTGTGTGTAAATTATTTTCATATAGAGTATATTAGTAAAGTCAAAATTAATAAAATGACAAAAGGAAAAACTATTCTTAGCCAACATGTTTCATCTTCTGAGGAACTTTATCAATGCAAATGTAAAGATTTATTTTGTTGCATGTGCTTATATGCAGGAGCAAGGATGTCTTTGGCTTATCAAAGCCTTTAAATTTGAGAATGTTCATGAATATTCATCAGATGGTTGAAAAGTGTGTCAATGTTGAGAACACAAAGTGCATAATTCAAAGTCTGGTAAAACAAAATGTAAGTGATTAATATTCAAGAATTTTTTTTAATAAGTGAATATTGTTTAAATTGTGATCAGATTATTATGGTTTGGGATGGTTGTATGTATGTGCTGTACATCTTCAAAAACATGAGATAATGGATTTAACCATTTTCTTTTGATTTTATAAAATTTTTGTGGTCATGTATTTTGGCTCTAGAAAGTAGTAATTCTTTCAGGAAAGGTGAGATTGGAAAAAAAAACAGGGCATAGTTTTATATTTTGATATGATTCAATAGCAACACTCTTGAGAATTACTGACAGATCTTATCAAAATATAAATCTATGCACCATTTTACTTACTACTTTCAACACATCCATCCATCCATCCCAAACTATAACAATCTGATCACAATTCTAACAATATTCAGTCATTAAAAAATATATATTTCTTGAATATTACTTGCTTACTTTTGCCTTACCAGACTTTGAATTATGATACTTTGTGTCCTCCATATGTTTTGACTGACCTATCAATGACGTGATGAATATTCATGAACATTCTCAAATTTAAAAGCTTTGATAAACCAATGATATCCTTGCTCTTGTTGTATATAAACGCATATAAATGGCTTCATAATGTCCCTCAGAGGACAAAACATGTTAGTTAAGAATAGTTTTCCTTGTCTTCTTATTTATATATATATATATATATATATATATATATATATACTTTTAAGCATTTCCTCCTAAGAAAGGTAATAAAGTCACTAAGTTGCAATGTGTTACTGTGAGTGAGAGAAAATGAGAAAATGTTGCTAAGGAGAAAGGAAAATAAAAGGTCAGGATTCAAAGAGGACAGAAGATGACAATTGATAGTGCATTTAAATGTTACAAGATTGCAGTTGACATAAAAGCAAGAAGCTGGAAGAAAGTTCTGCAGATGATAAGTGCAAGAGAATAAAACATAGAATAGAACTTAAGGTGACAGTAAAATGATGAGATCTAGCTGCTAATCTAGAATTTTACTTAAATCCATGAAGTGAAAATACTAAAACAGAAAGGTCATCAAAACAATTGCTATATAAATATGTATAGAAAAAGTACAGGGAAATTATGTTAGAGTGGTGGGAAAGTGATTGAAGTTGAAATCATCTCTTCCACCCAATCTATGGTTTAAATAGTAGGGCTTGTACCTGGTATAATCATACTTGATAAAAAAAATTTATTAACGTAATATTCACTGATAAAGAAAAAAGAATTATTCTTACCATCCAAAATATTTTTCAGCTTTAAATAAACCACAAAGCATTGACAGAACATAAAAAAATATCAATCGACCATCAATATTTGGCAGTGCCAAAAAGTCATATACTCTAGTCCAGTGGATGAAGTGAACAGTGAGAAATGGTGAATAAAACCAGCAAGTATTAACTGATTTAAAATTTTCCCTATGCATGAAACTGAGAACAATCTACCCACTGCATATTAAACAAAGGGGTCATTTGAAATGCCAATAATTTTACTGTGTAAAATTACTAACGCCTGAAGGCTGGATTGTAAACTGTCTGAAACATTGTGATAAAAACAACCTAGATGAGAATGTTAGTCTCAGTAGCAAAGCATGTAATAACAAATATCTTTAAACATAGTTACTTTTCAAACAAATTAATATTTTAAGACAAAAAATCTTTCCAACACAAATGTTTCAGTGACTGAAACAGTAAGAAGCAGTAGTTAATCTCTTGATAATCAATAGAAGATAACAAGTTCTAAAGTAAAAGTTATTTCCAGAAGCCGTCAGAAATAGAGCAATGTAAGTATATCATAACCTGAATTGTACAAGATATTTGACACCAAACAGGAAGGTAGGAGTACAGTCAAAGACTAAGAAATATTAGTTTGTTCCAAGATATGATTTTGCACTGGTGACATGGAGGAGAAAGGAGAAACTCCAGATGAAATTCAATCATGAAGAAAGACAACCCATCATTTTCAATGCCTTTTATTTGAAGTCCATTAAACAAAAGAGCCAGTGTAGCTAATATCCAGAGGAATGCTCACTGATAATAGTTCTAAGTTCATTTCAACAGCCTATTTGTACTAATTTGGTCAGTAAAGATGGTGATTTGGTCTGTCAGATTACAGATCGAATGAGAGAAAATATCTGACAATAGGAAAACGATTGCACTCTGCCATCATCAATAAGACATGCAGAATTACAAGGCAGAAACAGCCAATGGTTACTACTTGAAACTTTGAAGAGTGTCCAATTGATATCTTGGATATAGAAGATGCCAACAGTATTAAAAGTATTGGGATATAAGTCTGTTTTATTGAGAAGTCTCTTCCTCATCAGTTCAAAGTTACTTGTTTCATTTGTATCATGAAGATCTGAGAGATATTTGCACACTGCCCAAAGGTAAACACAGATCTGCCCAGAAATATATAATCATCAGAATAAAGGAAGATTCTATTAGAGGTACATTTAATTACAACAAAAAGAAATGGACATGGTAAAAAGGATAAAGAGGGAAAATAACTGCAGTAACGAGTCATAAGAAATTTGAAAATAATAATAAAAGAAAACAACAGACTGAGATAACCAGTTATCAGCCTTCAGTCATCAAATAAACTAAATTTTTATGTGCCCAACTGACTAAAAAGGAAACATGAAAAAAAAAAAAACAAACATGCATATCAATATATTGAAATGGGTATAATTTTTATAAACAAATCACATTTAGTCCTCACAACTATTCTTCATATTTACATAAGGAAAATTTTTGATTTTAGTTCATAGAAGGTGATCCACACAGAATTGAAAACATATCCCCTTAGGGGGATTATCTACATTCTTGATTTTGTATAAGGTGCTCTCTTTTATTTTTATTTTGTTTCTAATTTCGTATCTGAATAAAATAATTCCATATTAGATAAATAAAAGATATAAATCAGTTACTGTCTCTTTTTATTTTGTTTTAACAATCTTTTCAATAAACATATAAAAAATAAAACTGTATCAAAACTAGAATTACTGCATGACATGGAATTACTACAAAATGAGTAGTTATCAAAGCAAAAAAGTGAGGAATCAAAATTTATATTAAAATTTAAACTAACTAAAAATGTTATTGTAGACTCCAGGAGAGTGACTCCTTACTAACATTTTCCACTATCATAAAATTGAATGATTATATTGAATATGCTGCTAGGAAAGTTGGTTTCCTGTGTCATTGGAAACAGATTTTCTTACAGTTTTCTAAGTCTACGATTTATCCATGAATTGAATATTCCTACCACAACTGTTTGATGTTTCTGCTATATATCTAGGGATTCTTGACAAAATCCAAAGAAAAAATTTTCAATGTTATTACTCATAACCTGGCATCTTGGCTTCAGCCACATTCCCACAGGCATAACATATCTTCTCTGTGACTTTTCTATACTTTTATGATAATTGTTCTGATGAGCTTTCCTCTGTGGTACCTAATATTTTCTGGATTTAAGCACAGCACTGGAGACAAGGTCTCATCATTTTGCAATTGAAATGGCTAGATATAACTGTAAGTTCTATGCTAATAGTTTCTTCTCTCACACTTCTCACTTGTGGTACTCTCTTCTTGCTTTCCAGTCAAGTTTGACATTGCATTCAAATTTTTTAAGATCAATCATTATCTTCTTCCTTAATAAAGTTTTCTTTTTTTCATATTCTCTTACACTCAGTAACTGCTTGCATCTCTTTGTGGCTTGATTGTGGTGAAATTATTAAAAGAAAAACCCTAAAATATCAATCAGAATTGTATTCTATCACTGATTAAGGAACACATCTACTTTAGAGGAACATCATAGAAAATAGCTTCACCAAAAGAAATGTAGCTAACAGTGTCAGAATTGCTTCATGCACAAATTGACTTCAAAAGCATCTCCAAATGGCTGGTCTATTCTTTCACACAATCTACAATGTTATAAAAACAATAGATATAGTTAACAGCATCCAGAGAAAGTTTCATAGACTACAGACAAAAGATAGAAAAATAAATTCAATTTTTTCACTGAATGCAAAACATTATTCAAAAAAAATAAAAATATTAAGAAAGTAACAAAATGACATATTTTTAAGTCTTCAGCAAGTATTTCTTTTAATTTCATGAATTTTGACAGAGCTTTAAAAGCAGATATTTTGAAAATGCATATATATATATATATATATATATATATATATATATATATATATATTACACACACACACACCCAAATGTATTAAAACAAAGGGAAATCAGTGCAAAGGTAATTCAACAAAATATGACCAAAAATATAGCAGCAAAGAAAAAAGAAATAGGCTATTTAATGTTCTTTGCTCTTCAGAGCTCAATTAAAGACAAAATATTTAAATATGTCCAAAAAAACAAAAGGAAAAGAAAATTATTACTACCAGAGAACCAACACAATAAATCACAGACAGGTTACATTTACAGGAATAGCTGCTGGTTTTTAAACTAATATTGGTGGTTTAACTGCTGATTCTTTGGTAGTAATTTTTCCTTTCCTATCTTTCTTTTAATTCTTTATCACACATTGCTATTCAGAGCTCGACAAGGGATGAACATATAAACAGTTATTATGTCTTTGTTGTTACATGCAGTACCTAATTTTTGGTTGCAGATGGTGGAAGTTATGTGGTTTCAGTTATTTAGTAAAGCTCTTTCAAAGATATTTTTAAACATAATCTCTTTCCTGGTCAAAGCACTGAATTCAATGGTGAATATTAATCTCATACATAAACATTATACAGTGAAAATTCTAGATCAAAATCCACCTTATAAAACACAACTTTTGGATTTCAAAGAATTGCCTAAAATTGAAAGTTTAAAAACTAATTTATTAGCTCACCTCAGGCCAGAAAGACTTTCTCTTCTGAAGAGTTTTAGCGTCTTTCTATTAATGGAATCATTCCTGGAACTCCTGTTTTAGGATAGCAACTATTGACTCGTTGCATTCTCTTGGATTTCCTTGATGTCTTGAAATCTTGTCCCTTTCTTGTAGGATTTAATTTTTGGAAAGAAGAAAAACGTTCTAAGGGGTGAGATCTGGGGAATATGAGGCTTATCAAACATGAAGAATATTGTACTTGGCCAAAAAACTGATGCATAATTTATGCTGAATAGGTGCATTGTCATAGTGGAGTTGTTGCTCACTGGATGCATACAATCTTTCTTTTACTGAGAAACATTATTACATGCTGTCTGGCTCATGATAACAATATCCTTGTAGTTGAAGAAAACTGTCAATAGTGTCTTCACATTATTTCAACTTATTTGTGCTTTCTTCATTCTCAGAGAGGCTGGGGTCATCTACTTTGAAGATTAAGCCTAGATTTCAGGGTCATAACAAAAGACCCACAATTCATCACCTGTTTGAACCGTTTTCAAAAAGTTTTCTGTGGTATCGTGAGATGACCACACTCTACACACTTTCATTCCTAGCATTGCTATAAACAATGGAAGTGAGTGAGAACAGTATAGCTTAGTGTGCATATGCAAGAGAGTTCAAGGTCAATGTGTGCCAAGTGGCTTCACTCTGCATACTTAAGCTCTGTTATTTTTTGATCAGGTCTATATATCAAGCTATGAACATACTAATACACTTTCATACCTTCATAGTTTGGCCACTGAAGATGAGGTATAAAAATACACTTGTTTTAACTTGTAGGGATGTTAACAACATTAGGTTTTATGTTTTGGCTTCTTATTCACATCCATTATGCAAAACTTTTTAGTTTATTAAAGATTTCTATTTCTTTACTGTTTTTTAAGGGGGGGATGATAAAATCTAAAAATGAATCAATTTCCTGCCATTTGATATTATTAATACAAGTAACCAATTTTTTTCTGTTTTCCAAGTTGAAATCTCCACTTGCAAAACTTTGAAAACAACATGAAGCCAAAATATAACTTTTCATTCGCTAAAACATTTATTCATAAATGTGAAATTTATATTCTTTGTAGATTTAGTTTTAAGTCCTGCTTAAAATCATGCATCATCCATAAAACACTGAAATTATGACATGAGAAATATTTCTCGCCAAATTAAAAATCTTAAGAAATATAATTTATACTAACTTATCTGCAGGAGCATGATTCTAATAAAAGAATCCATATCACATGAAGACTTTCAACAACACCAATAACTAAAATTAACAGCAAATATAACTCAAAGACAAAATAATCAATATATCAGGATGTTGACATTCCACACTGCTTCAAACAAAAGGCTAGGAAGAAAGCCCTCTCTTTCCATCATTACTGGAAAGAAAGAGCAATAACAGTGGACCTGAAAAACCTATTTTCCTGAAAAATTGTTTTAATAGAAAGATTTTATAAATTTCAATTGAAAGTAGCAAAGTCCAGTCAACAACTGTCAAATATTTCCTAAGGAAACAGCTAATATTACTATTACCATATAATTTTCAAATGAATACTACATTCAAATACAAAAAAGTGTATCATTGCATTTATTCTTTTGCTTAATTCTTCTATGTACTGTGTCACTTCAGGATGTCAACAATGATGGCTCTCCACAATTTCCTAACCTTTGTAGCTCTTTATACATTTCATTTTTTATTATCTCTCCTAAACCTTGTTCGGCTACCCATTTACTCAAGCTCACTTGGTAGGTTATGCATTGTTTTTCTCCATCCTCTTACCTTGTATCTGCCCTGTGAGTATAAAATTTTTCAAGCCTTATTTCTTCATTGTGCCTCCTAAAAATTTCAACTAGCTCTTTCTGATGTTAAGTATATATGTCCTTTTTGTTTTCATTTTCTCTAAAATTTCGATATTGTTCCATGGAATTCTCAGTATCCTTCTGTATAACCACATTTTTGTTGCTTCAAGTCTCTTCTTTCCCTGTGAAGAGATTATCCAGCAGTCATTGCTATATAGGAGAACTGATATTACATAACAGTTCAGTACTATTTTTTAATAATTTTTTCTGTTTTGTAATACTTTGCTTAGCTTTTAGAAGGCATCTTTCACTATGCCAATATGTCTTCAAATTTTAGGGTCACCCTTTCCATCATGACATTGGAATTTGTTATATTAATGTAATCATTAAAGTGAATGAAAGTTTTTGTTAGTAAATACTAATAAAGATAGAGATATTATAGACTGCAGCTAAACACAAAATAATACTTAAATATAAAGAATCAACTAAAAAATATTTCTATTTTGGAACAAATAATGCTAAAAACATCAAGCTAACAATTGATAAATTTCTCTTCTACAAGTCAATCAAAATGAAACGGATCAAATCTTCTACCTAGATTGTTAAATTCTAATGTTAAGTATTTGAGCAAATGCTTTCACAGGGACTGAACAATAACTTTACCAATATTGAAAAGTATAATAGAATTTTACAGAATCTTTTGATAAAAAATGCCAAATGCTAAGAGTCATATTCTGATATTTAGTGGAATATTTTGCAACAGTTTCAGCTCTTAAAAAAAAAAGCAGTGGTCAGTTACCTTTGACAGAAATGTTCATGAATACCTAAGAAATGTCACTTAATAAGAATTATATAAAAGCAGAATAGCTGCAAGTAAAAAGAATGACTACAGTTCCTGCAGACAAACTATTCTGCTGATAAATGTTTTCAATGGAAACTCATGACAACAGTCATTTGTATCTCTTGCACCACTCAAATAAATTTTTTTGCAGAGCTATTTAAATTCTATAATATTTTTAGTATACCAACACTAAGTAAAAGGTTTTCTCTCTTTTATTAAAATTATTCATCAATTTCCTGGGTGCTCACCAAGATGAGGAAGAAAATGGTAAGGAATGTGAGCATATTAACACTAGCATGATAAAGTCAAGGTACACCAAGGGAAGTCAATCACATGTCCCTTGTAAGAAGAGAGTTTAGAAAATCTGCTCAAGAAATGACAAAGTATGCAAATAAACTGATAAAGTTCTTTAAAGAAAGATCTTCATAAGACATTTACAGAAATGATCCATGGCTTGCAATGTTAATCATAAGCAAATCTCAAGAAGAATCTTTGAGAAGCATTTGTACAATGGTAACACATGCTTCTTGACCACCTTATTAGAGGTATAAAATTTAATTAAGACAATAAACATAATGAAAAAAGAACAAAAAGAGAAAATAACAAAATTATGATCCAGAAAGAGAAGAGAAAGAGAAAAAAGAGAAAGAAATAAAAATATGCAAAATAAGTTAACAACTTATCCCTCCTCAATCATGAGAACTTGATCTAGGAAAATAAGATATTTTGTCCACACTGAATATGATTTGTTCATAAAAATATACCCATCTCAATTAATATACAGTTATTTTCTTCTTCATGTTGATAGTCATTGAGTACAAAAATATCATTTTCCTCGGTTGAGTTCCGATGAGTGGGGAGCAAGAACTGGTTAAGTCATTCTGTTTATTTTTGTTTTTCTCTTATTTTCTTTTTCTTGCACCTAATTTTATATGGCTAACAGGCTTCTTGGTTGAATCATTTAATTTTTATAGGATGTTTTATCGTGATTGTAATATTAGCCATTTATTATAAGGAAGCATTCAACATTTATTGACTGGGCAGCCAGTCCTACTAAAGTTACACATTCCTTTGCTCCCTGGCCATTGGGCTGGGATCAAAGTGTAGTATATGTTCTCCACACCTCTAATAGAAATCACAATATTAGCCATTTACTTATAAGGAAGCATTCTGTTGAAATTTAGAAAATCTTTCTCTTTAAACAATTTTTCAGTAAAATACATTTCTTAACTGCAATAACTGTTATTGTTCTTTCCAGTATTGTTGGGGGTTACCTTTCTTGCCTTATATTTAAGATAGTGCAGAATGTCAACATCATGATTATGTCACTCTCTCTCTGAGTTACATGTGCTATACATTTTAGTTTTTGCCATTCTTGAACATCCTCAAGTTACATGGTTTCTGTTATCTGCTACAGGTTTTTGTTTGTGATTCTTTCTAATGCCAGTCAACAGAGGGAGAGAGAGAGAGCAAGATAAGAATAGGCTACACTTCATATGAGTGAGAAATTATAACTTTTGAAGAAACTGAAGTACCATAAACAAAAAAAATAGGCAAAAGGATCAAGATGATTTGTTTTAAACATGCAAAAAGCCAATATTTTACAGAAAAGAATTAATTTTGGAATTTCTTGTCAGACCTTATGGAATCAATAAGATTAAGTGTAATTATGTCTTATTAAAACATCAAGTGCACACATATCCTGTCGTATACTTGTATCTTCTTTTATGTATTGTATCCCAACAGAACATGGGTTATCATGACTCTCCACAGCTTTCTATCTGTTGAAGAGTAGAACTCGGTGTACTTTCTGCTCTTCTCTACTACTGTGACAATGGACTGCTCCTACTTATAAATATAGCAAGTAGCCACATTAAAAGATGGATTTGAGTCAGATTTGATTTACTTAAGTCTTTCCGTTCTATACCTGAGTATTTAATAAACGTCTTCTTACTTTCCTCCGCATAGTCTTCTGTTTCTTTGATACTTCCTCTAACTACAGTCTTCCTATTTCTTGACTCTTTTGAACAAAGACAACATTACAACACTATCCAATATGACACTTATCAGCATTTTTCTCTTCTTGCCTGCTATTCTGCCATTCATTCTTTCATGAAAGTTTGTCAGATAGATGGCTTGCATCCATTTTCTCTGTTGCCCTCAATATGCCCTGTGAGAGTCAAGTTCTCCAAACCCTTTCCTCATTATTACTTCAACTGTTTTTTTCTGATTCTTCTAAGTGTTCTTTTATCTACAATTATCTTTACGACTTCCTCAATTCTTAGTATCCTTCTGCAGAACCACATTTCTGTTGCCTCCAGTTTCTTCTTCATCTATAATAAGATTGTTCAGCATTTCTTTATTTCTCATAAAATTTTCCTTTTTCTTAATACTTTGTTTAGCATTTGGAAGGTATATTTCACTAATCTGATGCATGTTCAGCCTTCAGTGTCACATTTTCCATATCTTACTTTTAATCAGAGCAAAATTTGATCACAAGATTTTATTGACATTTACTATTTCTTTGTCTTTCTGTCAATACATGACAATTGAAAGTCATGATAAGTATAGAATAAGTCAATCAGTAATGTTTTCTTTCTGGCAGGAGTTATAATTATTTACATTTAAAATACTATTTGTATCTTTGTTTCTATTATCAATGATTCCGGCATTGTGGCTTTTGGCAATCCAGGTAAACTTCAGAGAATTTCACACTGAACTCCTTATTTAATTTAAAGCAGTAGATTGTTCCTGGCTCTCTGTCCATGTTTAAGGATATCTCATCTTGTTCTTTTATTTAGTCTTGTTGATTAAAGTGTTGGTCCTGAATTTAGGGACATAGTAATTCTAGGTTCAATCCCTGACCTGGACAGTGCAAACTTACCCTCAGTGAAAACTGAGCAAGCAGTACTAAATTAAGAAAAAGAGAAAATATCCCTAGACATGGACAGCAGAATAAGAATAATCTGTCCAGGTATAAATAAAGGGTTCATTTTGAAAATCCCTACAGCTTACCTGAATCGATAAGCACCTGAAGAAGGCTGAGGGGAACAACACTTGAAACGTTAACAACAAATAGTGCAGGAAGGTTTTGTTGCATTCTCCTCTTCCTCCTTCTATACAGCCACGTGGAGAATATGACACAGGATCACTTGGTTGTAACTGAGGCAGTTTCTGTAGTAAGTTGTCTTTATGTGGTATAGATTTAAAATCAGAGCTGCTCTTTTGCTAGAATGGCTGCCAGCCAATGTTAGAGAGCCTTGTCTGCCCTGCTATTTAATCCATAGCTGGAGACAGAAGAGATATATTAATATTTTTCTCAAGGATTTCTGTGGGAGCTTGGATGCCAATTTATACTTTCCATGCTGACAACTATTATACTACACCCATATTCTTCTAATTTTACTACAAAAATGAACCCCCATGATAATCCAATTAAATATCTAAATTGGAATAAGTCTGGAATCACAGTATCTAGACTTCCTATGCATGTGTATGGAAGCAGTGTCTAAACAAATTGAGCTAAATTTAGATATTATATAGGATCAGAAGTATCTGGCTGAAATTAATACAATTGTATGAGTTTGCTATAATTTTTCTCAAATGCTTTAAAAAGATACTGACAGTGTTCACTTGGCTTGGAAATGTTGATTCAATCAGAAGCATTGCAGCCAACCAATTCAAAAATATATTTCTATTTCATAAAAATTTATAAAAACATAATCATAAATAAAATACATAAGAACAAAAGGAAAATGAACATATGTAAATACATACAAAAATCATAAAGATGTAGTATTATTGTATGCAAATTTATTATTCATTAAAATCAAAGAACATGACCATGATGAATTAAGCAGTACAAGAAAATCTTTGTGGCATTTAAAAAATGGTTTATCTAATATCTTCTTAGAATTTGACTATAATTCGTAACGGTATAAGTCAGTGATTCTTTTTCATTTTGGTCATTTTCTCAATTCTCCCACTCTCTTTCACTCCCTGTAACCCCCTGCTTTTCTAGTGGCATTATCACCTTGCTTAGTGTAAAATATATGAAAAAAAGAATAATATATTGACGAGTACAACATAAGCCTGAAAATTTGTATTGGATTAATTTCTCTTTTCTAAAAAATAGCCATAATTAATTGAAATAATTCAATCTAAATCAGTGTAAATAATGCATTTTCACAAAATAAGTCAAGACATATTAGATTCAATAAAACAGTTTTACTCCACCATCTCAAATCTGCAGTCAAAAAAATTCATATAGCATGTAACATTTGCCTTGAAAAGATCTACCCTAATGCCAATTTTCAGCTTCCAAGGTGCAAAACTGACCTCTAATTCAGAACATGTATTCATATAGACAGGAACACATTCAATTCAAAACAACTTGGCACTGATGGAACAGTGAATTAAACTGCTGGAATAACCCATGCTTTTTGGAATACATGAAGTCAATGAATATGTTCCAGTGGTCACATATTGGTTCAACTTAGTGATCACAGGTCAATGACATTTTTACACAGACCAGCATACCCAACTCACACCACATGAACACACCTAACATCTGTATAGAACTGCCACCAACCTGAACTATCACCATTGTTAACAATGAGGCCTGCACCACACCCCTAAAGACTATGAATTGGAAACAAATGGAACCATCATCAGATTACAGCACATGTTGCCCAGTCCTCCAGTGTTAAAATATCAATGTCACAAGCCCAGTAAATTAAAAACTAAAACAGACAAATCAATGGTTAAAAGGCTAATGAAGGTTATGGAACATCAAGAAGACTATATTAAAATGTAAATTAATAATTCGTTCAGCTGTATGTGATGTTAATAAAATATATATTTCTGTGGCCTTATTTATAAACAATAATTTATTTTGCCCATAATTTGTTTTCATAATAAAACCTGACTCATCAAAAACAAATTTTTATATTATAAATATTTTATTCTTTAATAAGGATAGAATACTAAGAAATAGGAAAAGTTTGCTGGAAACCAGAAAAAGAGTACTAAACTGCTACATAATATCTGTCCTCCTGTATGGCAGTGAGTATTAGACAAATTCCTCAGAGATGAAAAGGAGACATGAAGCAAGAGAAATATGGTTCTACAAAAGGATGCCGAGGATATCGTGGACCAATCATGTTAGTAACAACAAAGTTTTGGAGAAAATGGAAACAAAAAGGAAACTAATACTTACCATCAGGAAGAGATAGTTGAGATTTCTAGGGAACATGATGAGGCAGAAGGGCTTGGAAAATCTGTTACTCACGGGAGAGAGCAAGGGACAAAGGAAAACAATGCTTAACATACATAATGAGCTTGAGCAAATGGATGGCAGAACACCACTTAGGAGAAATAACAGAAAGACAAAGTTGATTAAGAGCTACAATGGACAGAAAGTTGTGGAAAGACATGATCACAAAT
Organism: Acanthosepion lycidas; assembly: GCA_963932145.1. Classification (NCBI taxonomy): domain Eukaryota; kingdom Metazoa; phylum Mollusca; class Cephalopoda; order Sepiida; family Sepiidae; genus Acanthosepion; species Acanthosepion lycidas. Next base: position 87,848,508 of record OZ010579.1, read on the forward strand.
GTTCTGAGAGGACACAGCGCATAAAGAAGTATAAACTGAATGCACACAAGATACTGCTCTTGGAATATCAGAATATCCTGACAATTTTACCAAGATTATTTAGTTAATAGCAATTTTATTGTGAAAACACCAACTGGCATAATGAAATCTCTCAAAATATATAAAAATAGAAACATGAGAATCAAAATAATTAAATAAGAATAACAATTAAAACAAGGCCAGCAATAAGTAAGCAGTACTAAAAATAAGAACTATCCCTAAACAAGGGCAGTGGGACAAGAACAGTCTACCCCCATAGATTAAATAGAGGGGTCAGTTCAGAATACCCTGTAGATCAACATTCACCTGATGAAGGTCAGAGGGTGCAATGCCCCAAATATTCAGATAACAACAACTAAGAGGATGATAATAGTTTGCATGTAAATTGTGTAAAATAAATTGTGTATTTGTCTACTTTTGGTTACATTCCTCTATATATATGTATGGAGTATATTTAGTGTGTGTGTGTGTGTGTATATATATATATATATATATTCTCACACTCATCAATAAATATGCATATACTCATAGTATGAAATAAAGACACAAAATACAAGCCATATATGTGTGCGTGTGCGGTGATATATTCATATGTAAGATTATAAAAATGTATAAAGTCATCTCATCTGACAGGCCCATTCAAGTTTTCTGTAAATAGTTTCAGAGACTGGAGAGAAGACTGGGAGATCTTCCAAGTATCAAATAGATATGAGACAGTTCCAAACAAAGGGAATCAGTATGCACCATAGCAAGCATCAAGTTTATTATGAGAAACTGGCCTTTATCAAAATTGCATCATCAACTGTTTGTAATGTGGCTATTATGGTAGCACCAAAGATACAGGGTTGGATTCAGTGGTGGATGTATGGTTTTGTAGTAACATCATTGGTTGAATATCATTGGCTTAATTTGCACTGTAAATGCAGTAAACAGAAATCATATTTATATCTCTCAGTAGACATGAATGTAAAGATTTAAATGTTAATTATTTGACCAAGATAAATTTGGTGAAGTTTTTAAAAGGAGCTGATTGAGTGATAAATATTTGATTGTTAAAATGGTGGAAGGTATCAGTCCAACAACAATTGGAATGATTTTAAGTTAGTCTGGTAGCTTGGCTTGGTTAAAACATGTTAAAAATAGAAAACAACAAAGACTAATTGAGTGACTGTTGCCAGGGTGTCAAAACATTGGCATGACAGAATTTGGGTTGATTTTGTTTTGTGTCAGCTTCCATCACAGTTGTTGTTCTCTCTGTCAGTTTGTGTACCATCAGACATGTTTGCTTTTCAGGAGATTAAGTAGCATTAATCTTTTTGGACAGCTTTCAGCACCTGAAAATCATCACCTGAAACCAAGTTTTGTCTGGCTTAACCAAAGGGTCACTAGTGCCAGCTCAATACCAAAACTATATGAAAACAGTTTTAAAATGGCCAAAAGACAGAATAAAATGAAATAAAAACAAGGAATATGGAACATGTCATATTGATAAATTTTTGCGAAGTAGAACTTATTGTATGGGGGTGATGTCACTTTATATTACACAGAGAAACTTCTTTTTATAAAAATGATGTGATCAAGATTTTTTTTTAATTCCTTCAGGATATAAGTGATCATGAATCTCCACAGATGCATTTTCTTTTTATTATCCATGAATTACCATGACTTCTTGAGAATGATAGAGGAGTGGGTTTCCTATTACCTTCTCCACAGTTTGGAGTTTTTCTTTATCTGAGACTGGTTGCTATCCAATCTAGAGAACACAGTCTACAGTTATTTAACCCATAGTTGTGGGGGAGGAGAGATGAAATTTTTGCAAAAGTGAATGCAATAGACTAGGATAGAATTTAAACTCATCTCATACTATCAATATGCATTAGACTACCTGCACGTCCACACCCCACGAGAAAGTGTCCACAATTTTTTTAAACTGTAAAAAACAAACACAAGAAAATCTAATGGAAAATATACTTCTTTGATCAATTATGCCAACATCTACAACAGAGGTTTATTCCTCTTTCCACTGGGATGAAATGTGGCATGTTGCCATTTTTTTTAACTTGTGACATTTGCATGTGGATAGGTGTAAAAATTGCATAGTTTCAGTGAATTATTACTATAAGCATCAAGAAATAGGCCTAACTAATGATCCCTTTAAATTTTTCCTGGTTTTGTGGGATTAAAAAATCTTGTGAGCAATTGAAAAAATGGAATCTACCAAAACTTTTGAGATGATCATTAAATTTTTGTCTAAATATTGGGTCTGTAAAATTCATCTGCCTCCATATATAGAGATAGGTCAAATGATATGAGGCAGTCTCTCATTGGTTAATTAAACCAGGTGCGTTTGAAAAAAGCCGACCATGAAAAGAAGAGATTTGGACCTGCTCTGAAGTGACATGCAAGGAATTCTCTCTGCCGCCACAGTACCAGTTACTAAGGGTTTAAAGATACAAGTTATCTGGACCTATTTCATTCTACCAAACACATTCTCTCTATATAGGAAAGGACATTGTGTTTATGTTAATCATGGTATTCATGCTTTTAAATGTAAATAAATAACTTCAATTAATGTTGATAAAGTTTTCATTCTTATTCATGTTAGTCTTAAAGTAACATGGGACTAGCAGAATATAAAGTTTACGAATCAAAAATTCATTAGTTAAAACAAATAGAATGGAATAAAACAAAAGATTTATTTAGTGTACTGATTTTTATTAATTATTTAATCCTTATTTTCAATCCTATATTTTTTCTTCATTACATAAATTATAAATATATTTTTAGTCAAAACAAAAGATTATTCAATATACATATGTATTCTCATAAAATATACATCATTTTTTTACTAAAAAATCTTGCTACAATGTTCAGAAAACTTTGTTGAGCTTCTTTTTATCTGAAATTTTTGGAATTCAGATAAAACATCCAAATGTTAGCATGGCATTTATTTTCTCTCTTAAAGAGAACAATGACCCTTATCCAATTCATATGTAGTGAAATCAGTAGGTACTACAAGACAAATCTTCAGAAACTAAGCTTATATTTCATTTATGTTCCCTAATACCAAAATTCAATTTTTATACAAGAAATTACTCTTTAACAGTATTTTTGCTAAACAAATAAATCTGTACAAGTCAGAATAATAGAATTTCTCAAAAGCTTGTGTATGGAACTTCTATCAACTCAATCTACCAACAGTGATTCATCAAAACATTCCTCTACTTCTACTTTGAGTTTATTTCTAAATAAACCAGGCCCTCTTCTGATTCTTCTTCTCTATTGTCTTCTAAAGTAACAGTTCCACATTGTGCGTGTGTGTGTGTGGTGTGTGTTATATATATATATAACTGTAGAGATAATAATCTCATACCAATTTTTAATTTTCTTATCTTTTTGAAATTATGAGAGTAATCAGATCATACATTTTACTCTCAGCTAAAAATCAGATGACAAGGCTCATATTGCAAGCAGTACATATCATTTGTTCATCACATGAGAACAGGGAAGTTTCAGCACAGCAATGCATAAAATTATTGTTAAATGATCTATGATATCAAAATAGAAAATCCCTATATTTAAAGTGCTTCTTTAGGTAGTCAATGCTAAATTTCATTCATCAGATTTTATATTTTAATTAGATATCTCTTACATATTGCTTTAGCTGGGTCAGTTCCAGTTTGAGGAGTCTTTCCTGATGATAAAATCTATCAAAATTCAGTTTTTGTCTACCTTGAAGTTTAAGCAATGTTAGGTTATGCCTTTATTATGCAATAAGAATTAACTATAATGAAAATTAAAAGTCATTCCAGTTTAATGCTTGGAAATCATGATGAATATTATTTTTAATGCACTTTTTTAACAAACATTACAATTAACCAAGGAAATTTTCTCTCTTGACAAGATATGCTGTTGTATCTTTTAAAACATATAAATTAAAATTCAAATAAAGGAGGGCAAATTAAATTTCCTGTAGTTTTTAACTACCACTTTTTTTTAATGATTCTTTCAATAGATCCTCTAATATTATCCTGGGTACAATAATAGACTATATCTGGCAGCAAGTCCTCTTATCAGAAGTTTCTGAGGAGCATGGAACCACCCATTAATTGCTGCTGTTCCCAGGTCCATCTTGACAGGGGGGTAGCATCTGTTAGGGTCCCAGCTATTGGCACAGAGTGAACCTCCAAACTGGAGTCAAAAAATGAAAATACATTGGAAAAATTACCAGCAATACACTTTCATAGTAAAAGAAAGAAAAATTACCAGCAATACATTATTGAGAAAAAAATTAACAGCAATACACATTTGGAAAAAAATACTAATGCTCACAGGAAATAAAATTCTGGCATTAAATGACTCATAAGGAGTTGATATGCTGTTAAAAATCCAAACCAAACCAGTACCTAAATAGAGTTTAGAGTTGAATATGAGAACCAGGAGAATTAAAAATTTAATACTGTTATAGCAATTATGACCTTCCATGTCTGCAAAGGTTGAGAAAGATAACACAGAAAAATAAAAAAAATGACTTAAAATATTAATTGTTAATTAATTTATTCCTTCTTGTTCTTTCACTATTTGTTATTGTCAAGAAACTGATATTCAACTAAATTATTCAAACTATTTCAGCAATGAATTCAAACATTTTTTTTTATTTTCTACTGGATAGAAATAAGTGTATACCTAAAATCAAAATATCCATATTTTTTTTTTTACTACCAGTCTTCATTCATTACATTTCAGAGATATATTTTAAGTGAAATATCAAGAGACCAGTGAAACTTCATATTAAACATCTTAAAATTGTGTATGTCTATTTATGTAAATGCACACATTTGCAACACTGCAATTCGCCAATAATAAATGCATATCATTTTCAAAATATTTATGAATTGTGATTCATTGATAAATTTTCATTTGAAGTTTACAATATCATCTGGTGGTTGTACAAAACTCTGCAGAACAAAATTTCCAGTTTGTATAAATATACATCAAGAAGAGAATTGGAAAATTGCATTTTGGTCATATGTTTGCAATGCTCAAAATATGAAAAAAAAGAAAAAATGAGCGATAAAGCCCTGAAGGCAAGAAGTTAAGTTTACAACTACCAGAGGCAAGAAGTCGTAGAAAATTACATTTATAAATGGCATTAAATAAAAAAAAAAACTAATTTGGTTTTACATCTATTTATATATAAAATGTGTGTGTGGGATTGGATTTCCGGTTCCTTCTAAAGTCTACTTCAACTCTACACATCTAATGCCTCCTAATGAGCTCTAAAATTTTATTCACTAATTATTTTTTTTTCTTCTCTTCCAATAAAAGTAGATAGGTTTGTGTGTCATCTGATTCATACTCATATTCTGTCTTTTGAACAGGAGTAGAGGTTTATTCCTTGTTTAGGATTGGGTTTTCAATACCTTCTAATGTCTTCTTGTTCTCTTTCACTCTCAGTAATCTCTAGTGTCTTTGTGCCATTATTAACTTGTTTGGGGTCAATTGAAAAAAATAAATAAATATATTCAAAATTGCAGACAAGAGTTTCATACACTGAAAGCAAAAATTTATAATAGGGTTACAAGTTTTGAGAGTGAAAATCATAGGCTATATGTTTTTTTGTCTCTGAGTATGAGTCAGTCAATATTTTTTTTTAACTTCAACAACTTTTTACTGATTTTTTTTAAATATATTATTTATAAAATTTAAATTATTTAAATTAATTGGGGTTAATAAAATTTTTCAGGAAAACAGCAAATAATGAGATCAAAATGTTTAATGTAATGTTTTTGCAGGTCAATTTGGATATACAGTTTTCTGTAGAAAAATGATAATGATATGTTTGTTTATATTGTCATGAATTATTTCCAAATTCAAAAGGGATTCTTTAATTAAACATTCTTCTAAATGGTACAAGAGTATATTAGACCAGTGGTCTCCAACATTTTTTGTCCTATGAACTGGTATCATGGAAGACAGTTTTTTCATGGAGAGAGGGTGGAAGTTTGTGCACAAAGCAGAACACCATAAACAAGACAGCAGTAGGCAATAAAATGTAAAAATGAAAAAAAAAATGTATTTATTATTTCTGTATGGCCCAGTACCAAATGGTTCATAGCCCAGTGGTTGGGGACCATAGTATTAGACTACATTTTATTGTACCATACTAGGGTCACGCTTTAAGATTTTAACAAATGTCAACATCTAAATATGTTTCTCTGTCTGTATATATGTTATATTTTTATTTGAATATTCATATTTCATTTTTATTTAGATATTTCATATTTAAATATGTCTATGTGGATTTTTATTTCACCTCTATTATTTGAATATTTATTATTTTTATCCTTTTTTTGTTTATGGTTTTTTAAACTATTAAAGGTGAAATAAAACTATTTTCTTGCAAACGACAATTCTAATTAAATCCACATTCTCAGACTAACCAACGATTGTCAGTCTATTTAAAGCAACATAAGATATAATGAAGACACACAGTTGAGTTAATTTTAGGTATTTATAAAATACATGAAAACGCTGGATCTCCTTAATAAGATCCAAAGAAGAATCAGCAATATTATGTATCCTGATCTGGCAGCTCAGCTTCAGTCACTTGCCCATAGCCATAAGGCTGTCTCACTGTACTTTTTTATAAATACTTTTACAATAATTGTTTGGATGAGTTCTTCCCTATGTTACCTAGACTGTATGAATTTAAGTGCAATACTAAACTGATAGTGAGATCTCATCAATTTATAATTGAGCTAGCTAGAAATAGCTGTAACTTTTATGCTAACAGTTTCTTATCTGGCAATTCATACTTGGAACTACCCCACTGACTCTATGATTTCCAACCATCTTTAATCTGCAAAAATTTAAATGCCATGTCAATCACTGTCTAGTGTCCTCCTGATTTTTCATTTCTCTGTTCCTAATTACTGCACAACATTGCATGCTAGTGGCTGTACTACCTTGTTTGGGATGATACTATTATAACTCTTATTGAACAGTATTGTTATAACAACTTGCTATAATGTAATTCATTAAAGTATCTTTGTATGTAATGCTTAGGCTATTGCTGTAATGCCTGTATAGTTAGTATGAAGACTGACTCCAATACGACTACTCACAACCTCATAATATATTTTATAGTACTGAATGAGTTCATAGAGTCACTGGGAGTATACTCTTTACTCCACAATATCCCACCTTTTGAGATTACTACTTTATTGAATAAATATATATTTTCCTTTTATTTCCTATTAGTATCTCTCCCTCCAGAGAGTTCACCAACATATTTTATTTTGTAGCATTTCTGTCTCAGATCCACTTTGTTTTGTTCAATAACCACAGAGCCCCCCTGTAGTTTATACTACAACTATGCTGAGCAGACTTCAATTACTTCCTGAGAGAGAGTGCATCATCTAGCATGATCAACAGTTTGAAAAAGGCTAGTATTCACAAACCTACAACGATAATGACTTGAACGTTTGTACTAGCACAACTAATGACGGCTTCTAAACAGTTCAATTTACTCAATTTCACTCACAAAGTTCAAGATCAACTCATGACATGGATTTCATTTACTTTCCAGTAGTGCTGCACACTGGAATCATCTTCCCAGGCAAACAAATTGACCATATTAAACTTTAAACCTGGATCTCATGCTCGGAAAGAAAATATTCTATGTCATGTGTCCATACATATATATATATATATATATATATATATATATATATATATATATATATATATGAGAGTAGAGATGAACTATAGATCAAATATGGATTGGAATCTGACAGAATTATTATTTTATTAAACCTTCATTAGCAAATAAAAAAACAAGGAGAAAAAAAGAAAAGTTTCATTTTCTCCATATCTCATTCTCTAATGAAGGTTTAATCAAAGTGAAACATGTTAGCATGATAAACATTTCCTATTTCTTCTTTGTCCTATATATATGGGAAACTGAATGATAAAATTGAAAAATATCTGATGTAAGCTGCTTCATCATTCAAAAGGACTTTTTCAGACTAAATAATGTTTGTTTTTTTTTTTAATCATTTCACCCCAAGCAAGGCAAAAAAGCCACTCAGATGCAGTAGATTACTAAGTGTGAAAGAATATAAGAAACATTATTAAAGAGCAAGAAAAAATAAAACAACAGAAATTAAGAAGACAGCGACTGAAACTGCATTTACATTTTTGAAGAACAAATTTGACTGAAAAGAAAGAAT